>VXBC01001964.1:146324-157455 GCA_013399945.1 Ploceus nigricollis | reverse complement strand
TATATATACATATAAATGTTTATATATTTTATATAATGTTTGTACCATCCCACTGAGGGCAGAGCCCCGCACACCGTCCTGCCAGACAGAGCTCAGCAGGGCAGAGAGAACATGTTAGAGATGAGCAAGAATAAACAACCCTGAAAACCAGCACAGACGAATTCTGACTTCTTTGGCACGGGGCTGGAAGACAGAGACTCTCTTAACCTCAGAATCATCTAAATATCACAGATTCCAATGGGATGGGACACTGGCAGTTTTCACATGTCCTGCCACAGCATTTTGTCTCTCTGTTCCTCTGCTCCCTCTCCATCCTGCATGGAGGGAAGAGCATTAAGAGGAGCCTCACAAACTGCTCAGGGTTTTCACGGAGACAAGGCCAAAACAAAAAGAGCTAAATGCATCTCCCAGGCTTCACCCTGAGACTGTTGCAGCCTGTTTTGCACAGATGTGGTTCAGCACAGCTGCTCGTGCTCTGCTCCCCCAGCCCCAAACACACTGTGGCCTGGACAGCCACCAGACAGGGATGGTCACTCTTGTGCTTGGATGGTGGAAGGTGTCCCTGCCCATGGCAGGATGAGCTGAGCTTTAAGGTCCTTCCAAGCCAAACCCTTCTGTGATTGTGTGACATGGTTCTATAAATACACAACAAACCCTGCTGTGGTCACACCAGTGCTCTGAGGTGTCTCCACATGCACTGCTGGGCTTTGGAAATGTACCTCTGCCCCCCCATGAGCAAGGGAGGGACGTGGGGATAAAACATCTGGTGGGCTGTGTTACCCAAAGCCCTGTCCCACATGTCCCCAGCCCTGTCCTGCTATGCATTCAGTGCCATGCTGGCAGTGGATGATACTCACTGCTGCTGCAAACCCCAGAGCAGATTTCATGCCTCAAACATCATAATTAGGAGGAATGGTGAAAAGCTGCAGGAACAGAAGGCTCTCGTGGCTCTCCAGGAACTGCCAGCTGAGCTTTGTGTCGCTCAGCTTCGAGGAAAACCTTCACTCACGTTGGGTTTTCACAGCCAAACTCTTCCCCTGCACCTGGCAAAGCCAAGCCAGCTCCCAGACAGGCAGCTCTTAGTGGGATTTGGTTCTTGGAGGATATCCCAGGCAAACACTTAGGTGCTGATAAGGCAAGGGGGCTCCCAAGGAGCTTGGAGTGCCACTGGAGCTCTCTGCAGCTGATGCCCTGTGCTGGGCAGGGTCAAGGCCAGGAGCTGTGCTGGGTGATGCTGTTTGGGAGAGCCTGGCTGTGTGCCTGGCTGGATGCACTCCCCATGCACCCCAGCAGCAGTGCTGGGCACAGGTGTGGAAATGCCTGTGCTCCTCTCAGCCTGGATGATGGGCTGCTGTCCAGGAATGCCTTTAAGCCCTTTTTAACCCTGGTGTGGTACCATCACCACACCAGCCCCCTCCTGGAGATACAGAATTCAGGGGGAGCTGTCAGCCCAGCTGCCAGTTTGACAAGACAAACTCCTTCTGTTCCCCAGACAAACTGGCTCTCCTCGAGTGCTGTGCAGAAATGCCAAGGGGAGCTGCAGAATGTGGTACCCACATTCTTCTCTCCTTCAGGAAATTTTCATAGAGGAGCAGAGAGAGAAGAAAGTGAAAACAATTTCTATTTCTGTCTCTTGTTTTTCTATGTGGAATGCATTGGAGAATTGTTTACCTGAGGTGATTAACTAATTGGATTCTGGTGAGCATTATTTGGCCCTGATGGCCAATCACATCCACCTGTGTCTGGGCTCTTTCAGGGAGAGAGTCACCAGTGAAGTTAGAGTTAGTTAGATATGGTAGTTAGAAATGTAGGATGTAGTTTTAGTATCTCTCTTTAAATAGTATATTAATGTATTATAATATAGATATAATAAAGAAATCATTCAGCCTTCTGAATTAGAGTCAGACATCATCATCTCTTCCCATCCTGGGTTCACCTGCATTTTCTCTGCAACAGCAGAACTCAGCTGTGGGCATGGAGGCCAAACAGCACCCGATGCCCTGCCCTGCCCTGTGTGCTGGGGTGAGCTGGTGTGAGCAGTGCTCAGTTCCAGGGCCCAGAACTGCCATGAAACCAAGCCCAGACACCCTCAAACACCTGTGTGCTTTGGTGGGTTGAATGTGGGTTGATCATGGGTTGACCTACTCTGTGACCAGGTGAATAAACCTGCCTGATGGTTTAAAAAACAGAGTTAAACAACACCTCACCATGCTACAACATAAATCTCATCATGCTACAAAATAAATTTTGGAGGTCTAAGCCGTCCAAAAGCATTAAGGATCAGCTGTTCCTTCTGGGGCACTTTGATAAAACCCTCCCTTGCTTTTATTGATGCTCCTACAAAGGCTGGATGGCTCAGCACGGAGTAGAGCAGACTCTGAGGACACCATCATGCAGCCTGGAAGAGGGCTTGTGGGAAAGAGGGACAGCAGCTCTCCACACCAGCAGTGCCAGGACAAGGGAGGAGAGTTTTAAACTAAAGGAGGGGAGATCTAGGTTAGGAGTTAGGAGGGAATTCTTTACTCAGAGGGTGTTCACTGGCACAGGATGGCTGCCCCTGGATCCCTGGCAGTGCCCAAGGCCAGGTTGGACAGGGCTTGGAGCAGCCTGGGACAGTGGAAGGTGTCCCTGCCCATGGCAGGGGGTGGGATGAGCTGAGCTTTAAGGTCCCTCCCAACTCAAACCATTCTCTGTGCTGAACCCTTCAGGAACACATCTTCTGCTCTGACATCCAGCAGAATGTGGCTATTTCCTCCTCCAAAAGGAAACACTCCACAGCTCACTCCAGTGCAGCCAAGTGTCCCCAGGGAGAACATCCAAGCACAGAAGAAATGACCCATTTTGTGCTCACTGCACCCCCACAGGGCTGGACTGATTATCTGCATGGCTGCAGGAACACCCTGCAAAGCCCAGATCTCCAGGGTGCTGATGTCTCTGCAAATCCAGAGACCCCCCCAGAGGGTTTTGGTCACTCCCCTGGGAAGCCAAATATTCCCCTGCCTCCCTCCAGGGATCTGTGTGTCGGAGGAGCTGAAGAAAAGGATGCAGTGGAGGTGTGTTATTATCTTTTCATGGGAAATTCCTAGATGAAAGAAAGAAATTTAAAGTTTATGTCTCATTCTGTATTCCTTTCATTTTGGGTTTTGAGAAAGAAGAAATTATTCATGTCTCCAGTTCCTGCCCTCGCTCTCTCTCTCGTTTCTCTCTTTCTCTTCCTCTGTGCCAAAAATGAGAATACAAAGGGATGGATGGCAAATGTTTATAGGGAAGAGGAGATGTGCTCTCTCCAGGTTTGTGAGTTTTTTCAACTCTATAGCTCTAAATAATGCCTGAAACTGTGTAAAAATGGCAACTTGAAAGGGAAAAAGTGAAGTGTTGAGACATTTCAGTGCAGAGGAAAGAAAAGAAATCAATTCTTGGGCATTTCTTGCTTTAATGAATTCAGTGTTATGAAGGGGTCAAAGGAAATAAAAAACAACATAAACCCATGAAACTTTTGATTGAGAGTTTGAATTGCTGGGGGTGGGGTGTGTCAAGAAATCAAATTTTTCTAATCTGTAAAATTGGAACCGTGCATTTGTTTTGCAACATTAGATTGAGATTTTAGACTTTAGTTTGCTTTTCAGTTATTCAAAATAAGATATTTAGCTGCTTGTTCCCTCTTGATATTTGGAGCCCAAGCCTGATGTAGATTTTGTGAACATTCTCAATGGAATTACTGAGTACTGAGAGAGGCCCTGAGTGCCTGTGGTGTTTTGGCAGAAATACCCTCAAAAATTTAGTTTTTTTTTGTTGCTGGCTTTTATTTCCCTCTGTTTTCCACGGAAGGGGACAGTCCCTGTGGGCACTGCTGCAGCTCCAGGAGGGAAGCTGAGACTTGCCCACCTGGGTGACATCAGCAAGGGGGACAATCTGTGAGAGAGGAACTCCCAGGAGATGAGATCTGAGGGTGGAAAAGGACTTCAAATCCATCTGCCCCACCTTTTTCCTTGGATAATTTTAGAAGCTGGAAGAGCCTCCCCAAGGGCCATTTCCAGAGTGTTCAGAGAAAAACTGGGGAGTGCCTGTGGCCTTTTTCCCTCTGTATCCCACATTCACTGAGGTGAGTGAGACAGGATGAGCTTCCTAAAGGGTAGGACTACTCAAAAGACCAGCCACAATTAAAGCACTCAAATAAAGCTCTAATTATAAAAACTCCCCTGCAGAACTACTGAAATATTTGGTGTAAATTGCTTGAGAAAAAAATTTAGTATAAACTGTGCTCCAAGCCAGTAAATCTCCTTGCAGTGTAGTGCTTCTGGAGATGGTATCTCATGTTCTGGAGTCTGTGCACTCCAGAAAGAGAAAAAAAGGGTTCAATATGGTCAGAAATGCCTTTATCCTGTTTCTCTGCTAACTTCCCCCAAGCTGGTCTGTCTCCTGGAGAAATCCCAAATCCCTGGGACTTCTTCCAGGCCTCCTTTTGATTGTGGGAGTTACAGGTTCCTACTCAGGAGACAGGAATGATGGCATGCTCCATGTGCCCAAGGGGATGGAGAGAGGCAGTCTGACTCTGGACACTCCTGCTGCAGGGAGCCCAGAGGGATGTTGGATGCAGTTGGCTGCAGCTGAGGTGGCCCAGGGGGCTCTCTCCAGCCAGCCTTCCCTGCTCCCTTCTGCTCCCATCAGGTGCAGGTGCATCCCATGGTCCTGCTGCTCCTCATGGGGCTGAAGTGCAGGATTAAATCAGGGCTGCAGGGATTAAATCAGGGGTTGTCTTAGGCTGGAAATGCAGGATGTGGCTGGGCTGTGTGTTCTGTCCCCATCTGTGAGAGCTGGGGCAGGTCTCTGCTGTCCATGGGGCAGTTTCCTTCATCTCTCCCACAGCCAATCCTCCCTGCAGGAGATCTCTGCTGTCCATGGCCACTGAGTGTCCCTGCATGGCTGAGAAAATTCCAGCATCCCATGGGAGATGCTCTGCCCAGGGGAGGAGCCAAGCATTCCTACCTGGATCCAATCTGCCCTTGGGAACACCACAGCAGCCTTTTCCCCCTGCATTCCCAGAGGAGCAGCTTTCTTCTCCTCTGCATTCCCAGAGGGAGCCCAGGCCCATCTCCAGCAGCCCTGGAGCTTCAGAGGAAAACTCCCCCCTTGTCCAGGATCCCTGCTCCAGCAGAGCCACAGCTGGCACTGCAGGAGGGCTGCAGCCACCCCTGAATGGCACTGCTGCCACCACCCTGACCCACAGGGGCCAGGGCCTGCTCTGACTCTGGCAGTGCTTTGGTTTGGTTTGTACTATTGCATTTGTATTTTTAATTTTCCTAATAAAGAACTGTTATTCCTGCTCCCATATCTTTGCCTGAGAGCCCCTTAATTTCAAAATTATAATAATTCAGAGGGAGGGGGTTTGCATTTTCCATTTCAGGGGAGGCTCCTGCCTTCCTCAGCAGACACCTGGCTGTTCAAACCAAGACAGGGCTGCAGGGAGCCACAGTGAGCTGTGACCAGCCTGTGGGTGATCAGGAGGGAATCCAGAGGGGAATTGCTGATTTTTCCCGGGAATTTCTCAGAGACCAGCAGGATTTTCAGCTTGTTTATTGCTAACAGGTGGCTTTTTAAATTTCCCCCTTTGTCAGGAGCCACGGGAAGGGCTGAGGAGCTGAAGGAGCCTGGTTGTGGAACAGCTGCTCAGCTGAAGGGTGTCCTGATGGCAACGTGGACAGGGATGCTCAGCCATGGGACAGGGGGGTGTAAGAGGAGGGTGAAGTCACATCAGACTCCAGCAGACCCTCTAGGAGAGATGGATCCACATTTTCCATCTGCCTTCCCTCCACAAGCAGCAGCTCTGAGGGAGATGGGCAGCCCAGGGCACGCACGGCTCTCTTGGCTGTGCACAAGCCACTGACCTTTGGTCTGTATCCCATCTAAAAAAAGTGTCATTTTATAGTCATACCCACCTCCCATGACCAAAAATTCATCTGGGAAGCAATGAAATGTGCATTAATTACACATTGAAGAGCAGTAGAAGTGTTACTCTCTCCCACAGACTCGCAGTGCGAGAGGCTTCATTCATCATAAAATTTTAATGGGCTCACAGGCTGAGGAATTGCATTTTGCCTGAGTGCTGGCAGTGACTTCAGGCAGCTGCAGCTCCCTAAAAGCCACGAGCAGGGACAGCACTGCAGCACCTCCCAGTCCTTGCTGCTGTCTCTGGGTGAGGCTTCCTGTGTGTTCCCAGATTTTGGTGCCTCGGAGCCACAATGGGAGCAGGAACACAGGGAGGAGAGCAAAGCAGGGGGGGCAGGAGCTGTGGAGGTGCAGAGAGGGAGAGGCTGAGCACTGCTGGAGGCACTCAGCTGCACAAACACCTGAAAGCAGCTCACCAGTATCATCTGCAGAACACCACCTCCTGAGCCCTGCTTTATTTGACCTCTGTCCCCACAATAATAGTGGCAGAGCAACAGAAAGTTCTCTAATGTGCTTGCAGTGGTAATAAAGTAACCCCATTAGGAATAAAATATCCAGCAATTACTGTGCCAGGTATTATGCTGATTTATCAAATTGCAGTTGAAAGTCAAGAAGAGTTGAGGAGACAGTGATAAACCATCTGATCTCAACTCTGACTCTAAATTACCCCTCTGGCCAGCACAGTATTTCATCCAGAGGAATTGTTCCTCTCTTCATCTTCAAAAATCATCATTCAGTCTGGGAATTTTGCACTCCTTGTGTTTTACTCTGTGATGAGCTGCCAAGGGGGTGCTGAGGTTTTGGGACTGGGACTCCCAAACCTCCTGCTGCAGGGTGGAGCTCATGGAGTGAAAGCAAACTGACTGTGCTTCACCCCTGTGAGACACAGGCTCATTTTTGGGCTCTTCAGTCTGCAGAAGGATGGCAAAGGTGCCTCATGCCATGTTTGCTTGGTGGGCAGAGCCTTTCCACCCCCTGGGGACAGCAGTGGGCAGAGGGCAGGAGAGGCACAGCTGGTCCTGTGAGGAGGTTCCCATCCCAGCCCTTGCTCCATGCAGCAAAGAGCCCACCTGGAGCACTGGGTGCAGCTCTGGTGCCTGCAACATTAGGGNTTGAAACTAGGTGATCTTTAAAGTCCCTGCCAACCCAAACCATTCAGTGATTCTATGATCCCATGCTTGCCTCTGTGGCCACAGGTGGCAGTGTGGATGTTCTGGTGGCCCCACCTTGGTGAAGCACAGGAGGAGGAGGAGCTGGAGGTGCTGGGCAGCCTGTGCTGGGTCTGACACCCAACCTGTGCCTGGCACTGCCCAGCCTGAGGCTCCTGGTGCCCAGAGCCAGCTCCCAGGGCTACAGCTCATGTCCTTCACCATGGACTCGCTCTGCACCCGGCATCAGGTGCATTTGGGAACAGGACCTTTGGGAACAGGGACACTTGCCAAGGTTCAAGCCTGCCCCTGGTGGGCACCAGGACCTCACCAAGGCTGGCACAAAGCCCCTGCTCCCCTGCAGCTGGCAGGGACCTACCTGGGATTTGTCAGATGAAGTCCTTTCCTTTGATCCTTCTCTCAGTATTGCTTGTCAGGGCTGTTTCCCTTCCATTCCATCACCTCAGTAATGATAACACAGATATAACAGAGAAAAAGGTCCCCCAGCCCTGCCAGGGCATTCCTGGCCCTGTGCCATGGGCACAGCTCAGGGTGGTGCCACAGAAGGATCCACAGGTGGGGAGCAGACTCTTCCCACACACCCTGGCTGTGTCCTGGTGGGGCAGGGGGATGTTGGTGGATATTCCCCATTTCTGTGGGAGCCAGGCATGGCACCCACAGGGGGCTGTGCTCAAAGGGTTAACAGCACCAAGATGCTGCTGCTGAGGTTTGTTAAACCCCTTATTACACCCTGCAGCACTGCTAATTATGTGTTCATAAGCCAAAGTGAATTAAGCAGGGCTCTCCCTGCTCCTGCCTCTTCACATCCCTCTCCATCATTAGCCCAAAGTCTGGGAATGCCTGCCTTGGTCCTGCCCCTGCCCTGCAAACCCTGGCCCCAAAGCTGTTCCAGAGCCTTTTGAGGACCCAGCTGGTGCTCTTGGACTAAACCTGGGAGCTCCACAGCTCATCCTGCCCCAGAACACCACCCTGCCTTTGGGGCAGCTGGAGAGGAGGTGAAGGGGAGCCAATATTCTTCTTCAAATATGGAAAAAATTACCACAACAAGGAAAGCAATAAATTCTTCCCTACGTTCAAAAGCAATGGATTTGCTTTGCAGGGAGAGAGATTTAGGTTATCTGCTTGGAATTTAAAGGTTTTTAAAGGGAGGTTAGGCACACAGGCAGGGTTTAGGGAGAGCTGACCCTGCCCTGAGGCTTCTTGAGACCTGGCTATTGAATTTTCCACTACTGTTTGTGGAAGCAGCTCTCTGGCCACAGAGAGCAGGCACAGACTTTCTCAGGATTTTTCCTGAGAGAAGCTGTGAGAGAAGAGAATCAAAACAATTCTTATCTCTGCTCGTTGTTGTGCCCATGTGGAATGTGTCTGGAGATTGTTTACCCAAGGTGATTGCTGGATTGGATTCTGGTGATGGTGTTTGGATTAATTTATCAATTGGATCCACAGCTGTGTTGGGTCTCTCAGGAGAGAGTCAGGGGTTTTCTGGTTAGTTGTTGTTAGTTAGTGAGAGCTCTTGCTACTGTAATACAGTGTGATGTAAGTATAATAAAATATACTGTAAGATGATATAATAAAGCAATTTATCAGCCTTCTGAATCATGGAGTCAGTGCTAATTATTACCCAGCTGGGGGCCTGCAGCAACAATTGTTAATAACAGACCAAGGGTTCAGAGCAGGGGGAAGCTCCTCCAGCCACACCATCCCTGCCTGGCCCAGGGCTATGGGTCCTGACCCTCCAGGCTGGGCTGAACCCCTTTGTTGAACTGGATGTGTCCTTTCAGCACTTGAAGAGGCAGATAAAAATGGAGAACAGCTAATTGCAAAGACAGATAGTGACAAGACAAGTGGGAACAGATTTAAACTGAAAGAGAAGAAATTTAGGTTGGATACTGGGAAGGATTTTTTCCTTGTGAGGGTGGGCAGGCCCTGGCACAGGGTGCCCAGAGCAGCTGTGACTGCCCCTGGATCCCTGGCAGTGCCCAAGGCCAGGCTGGACAGGGCTGGGAGCAACCTGGGACAATGGAAGGTGTCCCTGCCATGGCAGGGGGTGGAATGGGATGGGCTTTAAGGTCCCTTCAACCCAAACCACTCTGTGTCTCTGCAAGCCAGCTGTGATGGTGGATGGCAGGCTCAGCACCCAGTTGCTTCCCTGGAGCAATTCCAGCTCCATGACAATTAGCCAACAGCTGGAATACCATTTAAGCACAGCTGCCATCATGCAAATTTAGAGATTAGTAAGGATTAAAGTGGTTTGGAAAGCCCCATTAATTTCTCATTAATGCTCTGGGCTCTCTAATAGCCAACTGCCCTCCATCCCCAGATGGCTCCACATGCCCAAGGCTGGGGATGGTCACTGTGCCCCCCGTGGTGCCCCAGAGCAGCCACCAGCCCTTTGAGAGAAGCAGAGGCAGCCCTGCAGAAATGTAGGGAGGTGCCCAGAAAACTGTCAAAAATGTGGGTTTTGCTTTGCACAGCTGCCCCTAAATTGGCAAGGTCACCTTTCAGTGGCTCCTGCACTGCTGCCCCACAAACCTTCTCAGTGGAGGCCTCCAAATCCACGGCCACAGTGACCCAAAGGAGACAGAGCTGGGGTTGCCCGCTGGGCTGCAGGGGGATGGACATCATGGGTGGCATTTCCTTCAGAGAGGACCAACCACAGGCAGCTGGTGGCACCAAAACCCCCAGTGATGATCCCTTCCAGACCTTCTCCCAGGGCTGGAAACCTCCTCCCTGTGATTTCAGACTCTCAGGGCCACTTACCTGCCACACACACAAAGAATTAACATCTCAGAAGCTCTCCCTGGAGGAAATCCTGTCTCCTCGCTGTGATAACTCCAGGAAGGTTTTCATAATGTTCCACTCCCCTCCCTTATTTTAATCATTGCGTATTTATTATGAAATTAATGCCTTTGATATTGCAGAGTGAGGATGTGATGGGAGAGGAGAGAGGGTTGGAAAACTGAGGAGGACAAAGCAGAGGCCACATCCAGGATGTCCCCCAGAAAAAGGAGAGACTGCTTCAGCTCTACTTTTCATATGTTTTATTATAAAGAAAGGTAAGATAAGCATTGTGAACCGAATGTGCCAGGTGCTGCCAAAGCAGCGCCCTCAAACAAAATAAAAAATAAAAAAAACCCCAAAAATGCACCTTATGAGAAACTGTAATTATGCTCTCTAATTTTTCATAAATAGACAAAAATCATTGTCAGCAATTTTTTAAATAGATGGACATATGGCCAGAAAAAAATAATAATGCCATACAACATGGATATAAATTGTCCATTTCTTGCTGTACAAATAATAGAAACAAGTTTGGCAGGCTTTTTTTTTTTTGTTGTTTTTTTTATACACATCTCCCTTCTATGTATAACTAAAAAATGTGCTACAATTAATATAAAATGCTTTTACTATAAAGTAAACTACTAATTTCTTTCACAAAAAAATCTTAAAGATGTCTTTAGCACAGCTCTAAAACACTTAGTAAACTACTTACAACTATCCAACAAATTATATTTTCATGATCTCTTTCACATTTGTCCTCTCGTAGTTTGCCTTCTGCTCTCTCCCCCACCTTACCTAGCAATAGTTTTTATTTATTTTTGTAATTTTTTTTTTCGCCAGACCGTCCAAGGCCTTTGCATGTACAATATTCACACAAACTTCACATTTTCTTGCACAAAGTTTAGTGCTGTTAGCAAGTCAAAAGAGTGCATCCTCCTACTGAGCTGGCCTAATGCTGCAGGACACCAGACCTGGGTTTATGCTGCGTCTAAAAGCAGTTCACTAGGAAAATAGTCCGTAGCTAAGCTGATGGCAAGCAGAAAAACGGTGTCCTTAGTTTAACTTCATTCTTTTTTTGTTGGTTTTGCGCTTATTTTATTCTTTTTATTTGAATTTTCTCTCTTTATTTATTTTTTTGTTCTTTGCGATTTACGAGGTGGGGTATATTTTCTTTTTGGGGTGGGGGGGGAGGGGGGACTTCCACAGAAAGTAGACTTATTTTTTTTTTTTTTTTT
>VXBC01001964.1:92028-138118 GCA_013399945.1 Ploceus nigricollis | reverse complement strand
TTCCCCCTGATCCCCCTTTTCTCCAGCTGAGCCCCTTTCCCAGCTCCCTCAGCCCCTCCTGGTGCTCCACACCCTTCTCTGGGAAGACCCCCTTGGGGACAACACCCCAGCCCAGCACCCCCAGCCCAAGAGAGCGGCGAGCACTGACCTGCTGGCCGGGCGGCGAGGCGTTCATGGGGGGCTGTACCTGTAGTGCCATGGGGGGGGACAGGAGGGGCTGCTGGGGGACCTGCTGCATGCTGAGGGGCTGGGGCAGGAGCGAGCTCTGCGGGTGGTGCAAGGACAGCTGCTGGTGGAGCGGGGGGCTGATCTGGAAGGAGGGCGGGGGGGAGGCACTGATACTGGGCAGCAGGGGCTTGGAGGGCAGGCTCCGGGACAGCCCGGCGTGGGGGTGGCCACGGTAGCTCTGCAGGTCCGACGGGGACAGGAAGGAGCCCAGGCCGGGGTAGGGAGAGGATGCCTGAGGAGGCATGGGGTACATGGGCTGCTTGGGGGGGATCATCTTGGAAGGGGGGTTGCTCTGGGTGCTTTTCGTCTCCCCCTGGTCGGCAGAGCTCTGTGGGGAAACAAAATGGAAGGTGGTGAGGAAGGAAAAGAGGAAACATCGATGTGCATCCTGAGATATCCATCAGTGCAGATGAGCCCCCCATGGATCCTGCTCCTCTCCCACCTGCCAGCACGTGAACTCTCAGCCCTGCAGCAGCTGGGTGCCCACAGCATGGGTGCAGCATCCAGAGCTGGAAAACTAAAGCCCTGTAACTCAAGGGTGCCTTTGGCAGAGCCTGGAGCATCAGGGGAATGAACCTGATGCCTCAGGTTTTAGATTTTATATTTTTCACATTCTGAGCTGCTTTAGTGTCTGGGTCTNTCTAGGGCAGCCTGCACAAGGCATCAAACCAGTGCAGAGGCCAACTGCCCACCAGCAGCTCACTGCTTTGGGTGGCTGACAAACCCATCCTGCTTCCAAGAGAGTAGAAATGGGTCTATGAACCCTCTGCTTTCCCCATCCTGTGCATCCCAGCAGCCCTGGTGGATCTATAATGCACGGGACAATCATGGCATCATTTTGGCAGGAAGGAGAGAAGGATAAGGGGAAATTTTCTGGGCTGGACAATGAGGGTTTTGTCCTGTGATGGGCCCTTTAATGATAGTCCTGATCCTTTCTCACCCAGCAGCCAGGACCACACTGTGTTGCTTTGCTCAAAACAAAGTTTTGCAGAGGAGCAATTGGAGAAATTGGGAAAAACCCAAGCCATAGAGCAGATGCCTCCATGACTCCCTTGCCTTCCACGACTCCTGCCCCACACTGCTGAGAGGAACATTCTAGACAAGGCCCTCAGAGGCTTCCAGAGGAACCAACAAGTTTTAAATCCTCAGCAAGTCCTTCCCATCCTGTTTTTCTGTCCTTGCTGCTGTTCTGTTGAGAAGTTGGCAGCTACTGGTCTGCACAGGGGCTCTGAGCCTTTCCAGCTCACCATCAGCACACGGATCCTGCAGGTGAGGGGTGCTTTGGGAGAGCACTTTATTTCCCAGGGCAGCTGAATGTGATGATTAGGCTCTGAGGATGTGGTGTAGTACCAAGGAGTAGCTTTGAAGGGGGACCACTCACTGCCCAAGGGCAGCATTACCCCTGAGCCAGGAAGATTTTGAGCTCCACAGGAGCCACCCCAAACTCCCAGGCACAATGCCGTGTCCCCTCTCTGGAGGTGTGGGGGAGGGCAAGCTGTGAGGTCCCTTGGGATGGGCATCCACATCTAGGAGACTGGGCCCATCCTTGCTCCCCAGTGTGGTCTTGCAGCTCTGGGAGCTCCTGTCTGAGCCTGAAATGCCCTGAAATGTCACTGTTAGGCACTGGAATGGGCTCTCTGGGTTTGGCCTGCCTGCAGTGTGGTAAGCACCCATGTGCTCACATCAACCCACAGTTATGGGGTTGATAAACTCCATAAAACTCCCTAAAAACTCACTAAAACTCCCTAAAAATCTGGTCTAGGCTGAGCATGCACAGGAGAAGCAACACCTGGGGTCCTGAGCCGGTGGGAGAGCCCAAGTGCATGGAGCAGGGTGCAGCAGCATGCTGGTACCAGTGAGCCCAGCACTGGGTGTCACCTTCCCCTGGGCCAGTCCCTGGTGCCACCTTGTCCTCCTGACCCCTTTGCTGCACTCACACCCCGAAAGCAGGCAAGGAACAGTGGGGACAGGCAGCAGGGACCCCTCCACCCCACACAGGGACACTGATGAAACCTCCCTGCTGCTGAACCCATCCAAAGTGGGGTCTTGTTGCAGGGCTCTAAAGGCAGATGACAGCCCAGCTCCTGCCCTAGCCGTGCTGCAGAGCCCCTCTCTCAACCCCTTGGGAAGGTGCTAATGCTGGTATCAGTTCTGATATCAAATTACACAGCATTTCTGATAAATGTGCTCCTCCCTGGAGGCTCCTGTGAGTTGTAACCTGTCTGTGAGTGTGGCTGTACCTTGGAGACGAGGCTGGCCCGGTACGCAGCCAGGGCTTTCAGGTACTCCTTCTTGGCAGCTTCTGTTTTCCTCTTGTATGCCTGAAAGGACCAAGGGATGGAAAATCATTAGTAGAGGGAACAGGGGGCTGCTGGGCTTGGCTGCACCCCACCTGCTCAGTGGGAACCCCCTTCAGTGGGGCTGTGTGCATGAAAAACTCAATTCTGCTGCAGAGGAATTTATGCCAAACCAAGAAAATGATTGGATTGGACCATGCTGGGATTTTTGATCTGATCCCATGCTGGGATCTCTGGTCAGAGTGGTCTGTGTGTTTAGACAGGTATTTGTTAAGAGACACAGTCTGATTGGTAAGGTGAACACAGTGAAATCCCTTCCCAACAGGAAGCAGAGTGAAGAGTGATCCAGGCTCTTGGAAGAGCAAGACAAAAGCCCAAATCCTCAAATGACAGGACTGTCTTTAAAGTCCCTTCCAACTCAATCCATTCTATGATTCTGGGATGATGACCAGCTTAAAAACACGTGAGACAGTCAGAATTCCTAAATTATCCATTTGTTCTCTTGGTTTTCCCAATATTAATCCTTTAGAGCTCAAAACTCCAGCTCTTCCCCGCAGTCTGGACAGCTGGGAACTGCTTTCTGATCTCAAAAAGCTGAGATTTTTGCCTCATGTTATGACTTGGTGAGATGGAGCTTGCAGGGAAGCAGCAAGTACCAGGAGAGTTTGCTTCCCTAAGGAAAAAAAAAAGATTTGGAAGAGTGAATTGTGGTTTATTTTTCCACCTTTCCCCATAATGAAAGATGCCTCTTGATCATGTCAGTGCTGGTCCCCCTCCTGCCTGGATCCTGGTCCTCCACATGGAGGTGAAGACCTTCAATAAACAATGGTGTGATCCAGTCTGCCCCCAGCAGTGAGTCCTCATAGGATTACACAGATTAAACTGAATAAAGGAGAGGAATAATTTAAAATGGAATCAAAATTTCAGGATAAAGGCAGGAACTCCCAGGAAAAATACCACCAACCCTCTTCTCCACTGGAAACCCAAAGCCTTCCTCAAGTGAAGCATTGAAAGTTGATTTCAATTAGAACAGATTTGCATGTATTTAATTCAGCTTTAAAACTGACAACAGCTTTCAGCAATTGAAACTCTGAAGCCTGGTGGGCACATTCTCTGCCCAGGATGATTTTGGGTTCGATATTGGGGAAAAAATTCTTCATGGAAAGGTTGCCCAGCCCTGGAACAGGTTGCCCAGGGAGGTGGTGGAGTCACCACTCCTGGAGGTGTATAAAAGGCCTGTAGATTGGGGGAGGTGATGGCCATTGCAGTGCTGACAGGGCTGACAGTTGGACAGGATGATCCTAAAGGTATTTTCCAACCCAAACAATCCCACAATTCTATGATTTAGCTTATTTCCCCTGCAAATTTCCATGGCCATGGCAGACTCCCTCCCAACAGTGACCTCTGAAGGAAGAGTAACCTTCCAGCAGTTGAACTGAATGTGAGTTTAAAATCAGTACAGATAAATTCTATTAAAAATGGATTGAAAGCCTTATTTTCATTGCTAAATCACAGTGAGTCCTGTAATGAAACGTTTTGACTCGACACACTGGAGGTCTCAGATGGCAATTTTCTGAAATGGAGCATTTCTCTACGTTTGTCTTTGGCTTTATGGCATTCAGGAAATATTACATTTGCTCCATTCAGAACAAAATTACTTTTCAAAATGTCAGCCTGAAGAAGAGTTTGCCTGTGAAAAGTAACTATTTCTTCAAACAGTATCAGTTCCCTTAATAAAAGCTATTACCTTTCTCTACAATCTCCAGATCTTTTATTATAGAATCAAAGAGTGGTTTGGGGTGGAAGGGACCTTAAAGCTCCTCCAGTTCCATCCCCCTGCCATGGGCAGGGACACCTTCCACTGGAGCAGGTTTGTGCCCATCACAGCACCACACAATTAATTGTGTTCAGCAGCAGAGCTGGTGGATGCTCTTAAATGTGGTACCTGATGCCCTCACAGCAATGAAATAGGAATTCCTGAATCTCAGTGTTTAAGAGTGGCCACAGCTGGATGCTGCCCTATGGAGAACATATTTAATTATTTTTCCTCTATAACAGCAAAATACAAGAGTGGTTTTACCTTTTTTTTTTTTGTTTTTCCCAGGATGGTGAGAAAACAAAGTATTCAGAGCTATGCAGAGATAAATTTAATTATTAGCAAGACTTGCCTGGAGAAAAACCTGCAATTTCTGGACAGTGAGAAGACAGGTAAATGAGACATCCTAAAAGTAAATGCAAATAAATAAATAACCAATGAAGTCTGTGCCTATCTTCATACCCATCACTTGCTTTTCCTGCTAAACTCTTTTTTTTATGCCACTCTTCATCTGCTCTTGTCTCTTTCAGAGATCTCGTATTGGGATGTGCTGCTGGGTGGGGTCTGGTGCAGGGCTGGGCAGGGGCAGCCAGTGGCTCATTCTGCTGAAGGGAGGGGGGATTGCTCCAGGCAGGAGCCTCTGTGTCCCCTGGGCCAGCCCTGGCTCAAGCCTGGCCACCAGCAGGGCTGCCAGGAAGGGTGATGGGTGAGCTCAGGGATTGTGCTCTCTGATGTTGCTCTGGTGAACTGGAAGTTCTGGAAGATTCCCAGTGGATTATCTGGGTTTTAACCACAGAATCCCAGAATGGTTTGGGTTGAAGGCACCATTTTGATCCCCCCCTGCCACGGGCAGGGACACCTTCCACCATCCCAGGCTGCTCCAAGTCCCATCCACCCTGGCCTCGGGCACTCCCAGGGATCCACGGGCAGCCACAGCTGCTCTGGGTGACCTGTGCCACCACCCTCATTGTAAAGAACCATCCCTAGGGGTCTCCTGTTGGGAATTTTGCAGTCCTGCCCTGCACCCACACAGGGCTCCATCGAGGACACTGAGCTGCCTGTCCCCAGGGAATCACCATGCTGACGTGGGATCTGAACAAAGCTCCTCACAAATCCTCTGGGTAAAGGCAGCTCTACTGCAGCATTTATAACCTTTAAAATTTTAATTTAAACATTGACAAAACCACGTTACTTTCTAATTAAATCCCATTTTCTCCCAGGGATTTTAATTTTGAAGTAATTTATCAGATTTAAGGATCTTCAAAACATTTTGCATGTTTTTCTTCCTAACCTGCCATGCCCACTGCTTTATTTTCCTTATTCATTAGCAGGAGGATTCATTAGTCATTAAGTGAGTGGGTGGGTTAGAGGGAAGCGGGGGGAAGGAAATAAAAATGGTTAGTGATTATGAAAACAAAAAAATCAGAGCTGTAAGAAGCATATGTCGGGATCGTAATCCTGACACCTCTGTGTCTCAGCAAAGCAGCCAGTAATTGTACCATAATGAAATGTTCTTGTTTGATAACAAGTTAATTAGAGAAGACAATTATTGCAAACCCCGCTGACGCCCACGAGCGGCTCCGTGTCGCACAGGCGCTGAGTGACAGCCGGAGCTGTTCATCAACCTCTGCATCCCAGCCCCCTGCTCCAGAGCAACGCTGCTTCCCAAGCCTGGGGAACGAGGGCAAGAACTCAAACTCTCCCCCAAAAAATCGAGGGGTGCACTGACCCCAAGTGGGAGGGTCTCTGCTGCAATCCCAGGTGGAGTTTGGGGTGTTTTGCTTCATAAAAAAGGTAGAACATTGTGGTACCCACATTCTTCTCTCTCTCAGGAAATTTTCATAGAGGAGCAGAGAGAGAAGAAAGAGAAAACAATTTCTGTTTCTGTCCCTTGTTTCTCCCATGTGGAATGCATTTGGNATTTTTTTACAAGAGAACATCAGGAGAGGAGAGATGGGAAGTGCAGGAAAGGTCTCCAGGAGGAAAGCTGGGGGGGGAAGACCAAGAGGAGCCACCACGATGTAGCAAAGGAGGCACGGGGTGATCCTCTGCATGTAGGAAAAGAGGCAAAATAGGCTTAAATTGCACCAAGGGAAATGTTGGGTAAGCACTGGGAAGCTTTGGGAGCAGTAAGGATAATTAAGCAGGGAAGACATTGCCTGGGGAGATGTGTAATCTCCACCACTGAGGGTTTAAGAACAGATTAGGAACACATCCATCAGGAATGGCTTAAGTAGAGATGATCCTGACTTCAGGCATCAGTATGGTCTGGTTGACCTCTTAAGTCTCTCCTTGCCCTTCTTTCTATGATTCCATGACTGGTTTTTTTCTTCTCCCAAATGTGTAAATTTGGTTTTTATTCTGCTTGTTAAGTCTGCAGGGTTTTTCTTGTAACCATTATACACTTTCCCGCAAGATATGCCTTCAGATCACTATAACTTATGGCTTATTCACAAGATGTCTCAAAGCACATCCTCCCTGCCACATTCCCCTTTCTCTCCACACATCCTTACCACAGCCACTGGAAAGGCAAATAGGAAACATGGACAGGTTGTCCTTATTCCTTCCCAGAGCCTCCTTTCCTCCCTGCATCTCCCTCTGTATCCCCTTCTAGGGCAAGACTTTTCTGTCCCTCCCACCATTAAAACCAACTAACCCAAGCTACACTGCCAGAATAAAGTGGTCTGGACTGTAAGTCTTGAGGTCAACCACCCTGAGGATACCTCCAGGGAAGACCCTGGCTCTGGGAACTATTTGCATGGTTTCAGGGGAGCTCCTGCTTTATCCTGGTGGAGACACTGTGCTGTGAAGCAATTCCTTTGGAGAATGAATGGAAGAGCCTGCAATGAAGCAGGAACTGCCACTGGTTAAAGCATCCTGAGAGATTCCTGCTCTCCACTGCCTCAGCTTCACGGGGTGGAAGTCATCCCTCGCTCCATGTGAGGGCTTATTCCCAGGACAATCCACTGAAGATTCCAAAGGGAACAGGAGGGTGACAAATCCAAACCTTAACCTCCAACAAAAACCATACACCATTCACCTTCCAAACCTCTGATCTTGCTCTCCAAGAAGAAAAGTAACACTTGTGGAGCTGTTAAAAGCAGATCTGACCTTTCACACCATCCCCATCGTTATCCTGCTCTCCACCAGACCTCTCTTGAAGCCTTGTTTGGGATTGGTGCTTTGGTCCCTCTCTGATGCATGGCTTTCCTCCATGCCCAGAAGATGCTGAAAGCTCCTTCCAGGCCAGGGCAACTGCCTGGACCCTTCCAGTCAGGAGGGAAGTGCATCCTGCTGTGGCTCTGGTGCTGACAGCTCGGTACAAAGCTGGAACTGGGCAGTTTGTAGCATGGCTGTTCCCATGGGATCTGTCCCCTCTGGTGGCTCTTCCATAAAACAACTTTACAGCTGGCCCACTATGCCTCTGTCCCACCACAGACCCTGCAGTGTCCTGTCAGCTGCTGATGGATCTGGTTAAATGGGTGATCTATTACTTTCTGCTGAGCAGGCAATTCTTCTGCTGGGTAATTTACCCCTGGAGTGTGACTTGATCCCTGGAGCTGTGTTGTTCTCCAGGCTGTACATTTGTGTCAGAAAATCCCACTTGTGTTTGGCCACGGAGTCACGCAGCAATACTGAGCTGGTCCTGGTGAAGCACGAGCAAGAATTCACCTCTGGCACCTTTGTGTCCCACACTCAAAAACTCAACTGAAAATGCTGGGTTTGCCCAATCTCTGCTCATTTCAGATGGAAAACTCTGGGTTAGCCTGGGGATCACCCAGGGATTGCTTGGGAGCTCCTTGATTCCTCTGCTCTCAGTTCCCGGGCCTATGGAAACACCTGCCCAGGGCTTGGACTTTGAGGCTGGATTTGCTGACAAAAAGAAGCTGGTTCCAGAGACTCCTGCAACTGCCACCTTGGCACTGATCTCTGTGGTCTCCACCATTGCTTGGCTCCAATCCAGCCTCCTCTTCACCAAACACTGCAGGGAACAGGGAGGTGCTCCGAGAGGGAAGAAGAGAAATTGGCAGAGGAGAGTGAATCCCACAGCGACTTCTCTGGAGAGTCTCCAGGCTTGTCATCCCCAGGAAACCCCCTGAGGGAGGACAGTCACCAGGGCTGCTGTCACCTGCTCTTGAGCAGATCTGCCCCATGGTGGCCCTGTGGGAACAGAGGAGGGGCTGTGGGTGGCACAGACTGGGACCGGGCTGTGCCAGGGGAAAATCCTCCTAGGGAATTAGCAGAGCTTGCTCCAATTTAGGGCTCAATTTCTTCTAATTTCTGTCAAATCAGGCAACCCTTTTAAACCTTGCTGGGGAACGCTGCTTGAGATCTGCTAATGGAAAAAAACTCCCACCGTGGCACGGGATTCTGGAGCTGGGACCTGGAGCTGCAGGCAGGCTCCTCTGACAGGTACCCACTGGATGCTAATGGCTGAATTAGCATTTCACTCTGCAGCAAAGTCTGAGCTATCTCTACAGGAACAGCTGCTAAACTATTTGCAAAGTTCAAAGAGGATGCATTCATATTTTTTTTTTCCTCGAGTCACATTCTTCAGATTCCCATGTAAGCTCCTTAGGAAGGGCCATGCCAGCTGTTGAAGAATGAAGATTACAACGTTCTGCTAATGCAGTGCTGGGGATATTTAAGGTATTGTTATTTATTCCTACTCTGTAGCCACACTGGAAGGGGTTAAAATGGGGAAGAAAATGGTGCTTTGCCGAACAGGTGTCCTTGAGCAGTGCCCAAGGACACGGAGATTGCTAATCCTGTATTCCACAGCATGATCAAATCACCAGGCAACAGATATAAATAAAAAAAGGCAGGAAATAAGGAAATTTAGATACAAGTGTGTCAGAGGGAAAATGAAGATTCATTGTGAAGAGGCTGAGAAGAGAAGAAGAAGGAACAAAATGACAAAGCCACAAATGATAAACCAGTAAGAACAAAAGAAAGGGGGGAGAAAAAAGCCTCTCTGTGAAATGTATGTCTGTGACAGCAGCAGCCAAATCAAAGATGCTGCTAGATTATATGGTTTCTTGCATAATATGCATTCTGGCTCCCTCTCTGTGTTTGTCTTTCAGCTGGTGCACAGGGAAAAAAAAACCATATCTGAAATGGGACGTGAGCAACCTTTATTTTCCTTGTTTCATCAGGAGGAGAAAGCAAATTTGCTTTGTGGGAGCAGCAGCACCTGCTCAATGGCAAATAAATAGCTCCAGCTTTGATATTACAGTGCATATAATCATTAGCAGCACAAATGGCAGAGGATTAACCCTCTGTGTGCTGGCCAGGACTGCCTGGCAAAGGGCTGGCATGTCACTGCTGCCAGCAGAAATGCTCCAGGAGGTGTCTGTGGAGAGGGGCTGGGGCTCTGGAGGGGGCACAGCACCACCCTTCCCTGTCTGGCATGGCTACAAGCCACCAGCACTGGGCTTCCCTCAGCCCTTTGGCCCTGGCACGGGGGCCACCCCACCTCTGTGCACCCCCTGTGTGCAGGATGGAGCTGGGGGGTGGATGGACACAGGACAGGCACAGCAGGAACGTGTCAGGGGCTGCTCACACGTGGGGGGAATCACAAAATGCTCTGGGTTTATGGACCAGCTCCCCTGGAACCCCTCCCTGCTGCCTTCCCACAAGGTGGGAACCAAAACACCCCCAGGACTGGGCCCACTGGAGGGCATGGGATGAGGTTTGTAAAGCTTCTCTGAGGAGGAACTCCAGGGATGTAAAGAACTGCTCAGTAATGGTGGGGCTGGGCTCTGCACCTCTGGGGATCAGTGTGGGATCAGCTCCAGAGCAGATCCTACAGCCTCACACCCACCCTTTCTCAAGCCAGGAAGAGGGCAACTGTTCTCTAACTAAAACTTTGGTCATAATTTAGCCAAAATACCCAGATCTGGCTCTTGCTTGCCTGCTGTGCCACCTCTGTGTTGGCTTTTCCCCAGGCTGTCCTCTGCACTGCTTTCTGCAGTGAGGACATGAAGCCACTGTTGTCCACAAAGCTAAAAGCAGTGTCCCTGATGAAACACTTCCCTTCTCCAGCTTTTCCACCCCTTCCCAGAGCACAATCCTGCCTGCTGGTGGGCTGGTGCAGCCATGTGGCAGGCTGGACCCCCAGGTTGCAGCAGGATTTTGGCCAGGGATGCCTGGCTGTGCTGCTGGGACACCATGCCCTCTCCAGGGGATGCCAGGAGAGCCCTTGGCATGCCTGCTTGCCTTCACAGGGAATGTGTGCTCCACATCCTGCAGCCCTGGGCAGGAAACACCTACAGGACAGCCCAGGCATTTGGGTTCACATATTAAAGACATTTTAAAATTTTCTTTTCCTTTTCCCCTTTCCATTGCATTGCCTCATGAATCTAAAAAAAGCTTCACCAGGGATGTTGGCAGAGGAAAGCAAACAGGGGCTAAATAAACTCTGCTCCAGCCAGACACTTCCAGAGTGAACGTGCCACATCTCACAAACCAGCCACAGGCTCCCAAAGCCAAAGAGAAATCGTGTCCTTCCAGCCAGAGTCCCAGCAGTGAGGTAACTGTTGTGGGAGAGAAGTATCCAGCTGGAGACAAAGCCAGGAAGTTAATATTTAAGCATTCAGACAAGGAACAAATGACTTAATTAAATCAATTACAGAGGGAGAAATGGAGCCACTTAGAAAGCGTGTGTAAAGAGACGGGAGGCTGCTGCGAGCTCATGAAAGAGAAGGAGGAGGGAGAGTTAGCAGGGAAGATAAACGGGCTGGTTTAATCCCTGCTGTTAATTAAGAGCGGAGCGTTTGCACCGCGCTGAGTCAGGGTGGCAGCAGCGCTCTGAGCCAGCTCAGTGCCCCAGCTGTGGGGTATTTGTTACCAGGTGCAGTACAGCAGGGGCAGGCTGAGATGCTGGGGGGATGCGAGCAGGAGAAAGAGGTGACACAAAGCTGTTCCACGCTCCTGAACCTCCCACACCCTGAAGCAACAGCAAAAACCAAGCCCCTGTCCTGCAGTTTCCCAGGGCTGGGATCACCCTCCTGGCCTTCCTCCCCTCTTCAGATGAGGACTTTCTGCCTGCATGATCCTACACTGATCCACCCAAAGAGGAGAGAAGGGAGCAGCAAGAGAGCTTTCCTCCCTCAAGATCCTCTGCTCTTACTCCTGACTCAGTGTGGGTGGGAATCAAGGCTCTTTCCCAGCATAGCTTCCAGTTAAATGGCTTTTTCCCTTCCTGCTGCTCTCTCCCCACATGAAGCTGCTTCCAGTGCATGGACACCCAGCTGGAGCTGTGGCCAGGCTCCAGGAGAAGTGCTCCCAGCTGAAGGAAGGCTGTTTGGGTCCAGGACACATCACACACCGTGTCAGATCTCACTCTGCCTGACAAACAGCCATCCTTGCTCCGGGAAGTGTTCCCTGGGGCTCTCTCCACAGGCAACCAGCAATTACAGGCTTTTGTAACTGACTCAGCAGCCACCAAAGAGGGAAAGCAGGACCTGGAATTCTCCACGTGAAGCAGACAAAAAGTGGCTGACAGCTTTGGGGCAGCAAGGTTTCCTCTGTGAGGCCACTTCAGACATCTCCTTCTGAAGCTTTTAAAGCCTGAACGTTGGGTTTGAAGCCAGCAGCACAGGGAGTTAATAGTGTTCAGCTGGTTGGCTGTCATTCCTTGTAAGTAAATAAGCAAATACAAACCCATCTCTCATCTCAAGCTGTAAAACCCCACGTCAGGGAAAGGCCACTGATGGCTGTGCAGAGTATGAGCTTATCAAGAATAATTAGTTGTCATAAAAATTTGCTCTTCCCCATGCAACAACAGCAATTTTGCACAGTGGGCACTTCAGCCCTGCTCCTAAAAACAGCTTCTGGTCCTGCACTTCAGCCTGAGGAAGCCCCTGGCCATGGCCTGAACATGCCTGCACCGTGGAAATACACATTTCAACAGCTGAAAGACAAAAAGAAATAACTCAGTAACTCACTTGCTTTTGTTCTTCTCCCAAGCTGTCCCACATCGATGCCACGATTTTGGACACGTCCCCGAAGGTGGCATTGGGGTTTTGCCCCTTGATGGCTGCTTGTGTGTCCCTGAAGAACAGGGCATAGGCTGACACGGGCTTCTGGGGCTCATTGGGGTCCTTCTTTTTCTTCTTCTTTTGGCTTTTGGGCTTTTTGCCCAGGTCTGTTGAGGGTCTTTTCTCTCCAGTAGCCTGCAAAACCAAGAGATGAAGCTTAGCAGTCAGCTAAGGTCTGATAGCAGCCCCTGCTACAGCTACTGAGCCAAGGAG
This sequence comes from Ploceus nigricollis, assembly GCA_013399945.1. Lineage (NCBI taxonomy): Eukaryota > Metazoa > Chordata > Aves > Passeriformes > Ploceidae > Ploceus > Ploceus nigricollis. The sequence continues at coordinate 125,522 of VXBC01001964.1, read as the reverse complement.
ATGAGAGAGAAACGGGAAGTGGAGACATCCCAGGTGGAGAGAGGGCAGCAGTCCTGGGGGTCTCTTTGTCCCCCAGGAGCCTCTTGGATCATTGCACAAACTGCTGGTGGGTGCCTGAGCCTGCTTTGGTGCCTCCTCCCAGACCAGCTCATAGCTTGGGTTCATCCCTTTGTCCCTGCTCCAAATCTGGGGCTTTCCAGTCCTCAGTCACTCTCCTTCCCCACCCTCCTCCCCAGCTCACTCACTCCTTGACCCTTTTCTGGAATCTCTCCACATGCCTTGCTTCCCAGCTAGATTGCTTTAGCAGTCCATGAATTTTCCAGACTTGGCTTCCACATGGATTCTGATTTCCATCCCACTAAGCCCCCTTTGCATCTGCTCCTGACTTCCCTCACCTCCCCATTCCAGGAGGGTTCTGAGCACTGACCAAGCAACACCAGCATCACACTAAACATCACATCAGGACCATCCAAAATTTGCTCCATCCATAAAAATATCCAGGAATTGAACTCTTTTAATCACACCAATTAAACGACTTGCCCATCCTGTTCACTCCTCTGACTGATCTGGCTGCAGCTGCCTGACCAGGAATGGCTGTGCCCACACTCAGTGCCCAGTGGGTGTTGGAACTGAGGGGAGCAGGGCACAGGGAACAGGAGCTGGCCTTTGTGGCTGCTCAGCAAGAGATGCTGCCACTGGGCTGGGGAGTGAAACTGCAAGGCTGGAAACAGGGATGCTTCCACTGAAGGCAGCATGGAAAGAAGATCCTGTATCAGCCTCCCTTGGGATGCCCTGTGCAGTGTGTTAGGAAAAGGTTCTTCCCCAGAGGGTGCTGGCACTGCCCAGGCTCCCCAGGGAATGGGCTCGGCCCCGAGGCTGCCAGAGCTCCAGGAGCGTTGGGACAGCGCTGCCAGGGGTGCCCAGGGTGGGGCTGTTGGGGGGTCTGGGCAGGGCCAGGGGCTGCCCTGGCTGATCCTGTGGGTCCAGCTCATGATATTCTATGATTCTATGAATACAGAGGACTGCAGAAGCTGCCATGGAAGGATGTGCAAAGGAAAAGACCCCTGGAAAACACTTGGATACCCATCAAAGCTCTCAACTGGCATTAACTGTGGCCAGTGAAAGCTTGCACTGCAGGGAAGCACCATTACACTTATTTTGTAGTTAAGGAAAACCTAAATACACCAGATGGCAGAGAATGAAGCACTGGCTGGATCTCTGCATCCTTGAGGGCACACAGGACACCAGCCCCTCCACCTGCAGGCCCTGAGCTCAAGGCACTACCATCAGCTGCACAGGTTGTTGAATTGCTTGAAAGACACAGCTCTAAACATCAAGATCTTGTGAAAACAATGACTCCAGCTGAGCTGGGGACAAACAGCCTCTTCTCCTGATGGATTGGTCAATTTGAGCATGTGCTTGGCAGTGCCAGGATTTAAGAGGCTTCCCTTCAGCTGGCAGAGGCCAGGCACGGGGAGGAAAAGGGCAGCAGCGTTCCTGCTCTCCACTCTGCAGCTCTTGAGTGATCATTAATTTCAGTATCAGTGCAGTGACATTTGTCAAACAGATAGTGACCATTAGTGAATGAGCAGAGAGACCACAAAAATTGCATTTAATTTAAAATTGCCCAATTGGGCTTGAATGGGAGGCCTGGAGGTGAAAGGCCAGCTTATTAGGAGGAGAAAAAATGCATGACAGGGCTTCAGCCCATTAGGAAGTGAGATGGTATTTTAACTAACTGTGATCCCTTTTGATTCAGTGGAGTGCTGTGGGGAACCTGCTCCCACACAGCCCCTGACCAAGCCAAGGAGCTGGAACAGCAGCAGCACAACCCCCTGAGCATTTACAGCTCAGGCAGCACCAAAGAGCACATGGGATTTGAGGAGAACACAGCAGGGAGCAGAGCAGGGTTTGGTATTCATGGGGTTTTCCAGGTGTGACACACCTGGGATGAGACAACAGCCTGGGCTTGCACCTCAGAAGGGTTTGACCAACCCAAACCACGTTCATGGCTAAAGTCAACCCCCAGTGAGCCAGTGCCTTGCTGCCCCAGAGCATCTGCACCCCCAAGGGCCATCCCCATGGTCAAAGGGACCAGGGAGGCTGGGCAGGGGGATGAAGAGCATGGCCACCTGCCCACGGTGGCCACTGGCATTGGAGCTGCCCTGGAGAGACAGTAGAAGCTCTGTTTGGTGGCAGATGTGGAGTGGGGCAATGGTGTGATCCCAGAAACTCGGTGCCTTCTTAGACGCTGAACCCAGGAAGAGCTGAAACCTCATGGACAGTGTGATTTTAATAACTATGGAGAGCGGCCACTAATCCAGCTGGAATTTGGGCCGTACCCACCTGTCCCATCCATGTGCACCCACCCCCCAGGCTATGCAGCAGGTAAATACACCAGTGAGGCTCAGAGACTTCTGAAATTCAGAAGCTCCCTGGCTCAGAGGACCTGAAGGACCTGCTAGCATCAGACTCATTTATTTAATCTGTGACCTTCTAGTTCACAAGATTAATTTCTGCTTGTTAGATGTTGTTTTGATGACTTGTTGCAGAAAAGCCCTTAATGGTCACGTGAAAAAGTGACTGATGGGTGAGGGCAGCAGCTGTGCAGACAGAGAAAGCAAACAGAAACCTGCAGGCCACAGCGTGGGTCTGCTGCTTTCCTCACACTCAGCATCTCCTCCTCCCTCAAACACATCACTCCCACCTGTTTGAGGGGTTTACAGGGTGGAACAATGAGAGGGATTGCCTTAAGGATTAGGAAAAATTCTAATCTCTGCAAGCTGTCATCATCTGGACATCTCCAAATTTCCTACCCCACGGGTACCACTGGCTCCAGAAAACAGAAGATCCAACCCCAAAGCTGTGTCCTGCTCAGGGACTCCTGGGTGGCTGACAGGAAAGCTGGGTGGTGCTGGTGGAGGCAGAGACAGAACCTGGTGTGTCACTAAACTGAAACTCATTTTCTCCTGACATGAAAGATTTCAGCTCCCAGGTGCACAGAGCCTGGAGCTTTGTGATGCAGGCTCTGGGAGATGGCAGGCTGTGGGATCCAGCAGCACAACCCCTCCCACAGTGTCCCCTGAACATGGAATCACAGAGTTTGAAATATTCCATTTGTTTTTAACCTCCTGTATCCCTTCTTTTTGCAGTTTTATCCGCTGAAGCTGTGCTTCCACCCACATGAGCACTCTGCTTTGAAATGCCCCAATCTGAAGTGAAATCTGCCAATGGATGAAAAACTATAGGATTGATGGGAATCCATTTTGCTGGATTTCCATGAAGAGGGAAAGGTTTTTGCTCAGTCCTATCATTTTCCTAGTTTTCCAGCCTGTGCACTGGTTATACATTCAAACCCTGTCACAACAGTCTGTTTGGGTGGGACAAGGTTACAATACCAGTGCCTTCCAGGAGAAGGTTTTCCACGGAAGGCTTTACTCAAAGTCCCCAGGGAGCCCAGCAATTCAGCTGCAGGCACAGAGGCACTGTGATTGCTGCAGTTTGCCCTCAGTAAATAACAGCCACAGATTCCTGGAACATGGCACGTGTTGTTTGGCTTTGCTGGTGCATTTGGAGAGAGATGGGCAACAGCCAAGATGTGCCCAAACCCCTGGGAATTCCTTGGGTTTGTTGGTGCCACACTCAGCAGCAGTTGTGTTGGCTGTACAGACCATTTGGGACACTGCTGACCACTTAAAACACCACCTTGATGAACTAAAAGGCAGAAGGTTCTTTGAATTCCTGTTTGTTTGAGCTCCATTCCATGTCCAGTGAGCTCAGGTAAATCCCACCATGAGTTATTTTCCTTCCCTGTTTCAGTCTCCTCTCCCCACCACCAGAAATCTCATTTAGCTCCAAGCTTTTGCAGACTCTTAGCCCTGAAGCTGCTTTGCTCATCGTAATCATCATCCCAGGAAATCCTGTGGCCTGATGGAACTGGTAAAATGTGGAGGCAGAAGAACAACTCTGACCTCTGTGGCAGTTACTGTTTGTTCTAGCTATTGTTATTGTAGTTGTTAGCNGGCTCCCTGTCCCTGCCCCTCCCCCTGCCCCCGGGATAAAGGGACTCCCAGGCCACGTGTGCTTCAGTTCTGTTAGAGCTGTTGTTAGATTCAGGAGCTTGTAGCTGGAATTAAACTCTGGATGAAACCCTCCTTCAGAACTGACTCCTTCTTCACCTTCACCTAAAGCCTCTCCACTGAGGAATACCGCTTGCAGTCCCTGAGCCAAGGGTGTCACTGGGGAGAAAACACCCCAGCTGAGCCAGTGGGCTCAGCAGCAGGACAAGCCCGGGCATGTCCCCGTCGGAACATTGGTAACACCGATAGACCTCCAAACCTGCTCTGTGAGTGCCAGCCTGCCACGCTGGACATCACCCTAGGCTGGGAGCATTGCCCTCATCCTTGGGAATTCTCCCACTAGAAATGTGACAATAAGACCAGAAGTCTGTGGTTTTCTTTAGCACAATTTATCCTGAAAAGCGCCAAACCCGGCGCGACCGCACGTACCTTGTAATGCGACTCGGTCTCCTCTTCCTGAGTGGAGCTGGAGGGAGATGGGGTGGCAGACTTGCTTCCCGGGGGCGAGGGGGAGCCGTGGGTGACCCCACTGCGGATGCCCATCTGGGAGATGAGCTGGGACTGGCTGAGGGCACCCATGGGGCCGCCCAGCATGCCGGGCCGGTTGAGCAGCGGCACTTGGCGGTTGGACTCGTAGGACGCGGCGTCCGAGTGCACCATCTCCTGGATCTGAGGGAGGAGGACATCACTTGTCACTACGAAATTCAATCCTTCATTTATTTATTTATTTGCCATACTGCCAAATCGCTTTAAGGTTGATTTGTTGTTTGAATTGTTCTACATGGCTGGGAAAGTCTTCCTTGAGCTCGCCTCCAAACAAGGCAAGAGCTGAGCACCATGCACGCATTGCTGTGCCCATGAGCCTGACAGAGAGCTGCTAAATCAGCTTTGTGTGGGGCTGTGTGCCCAGAAGGTGCCCCTGACTGCCTTAGGGACCACTGGTGGCTGGCACCTATCACCTGTCATTTTTTCATTATCTGAAAAAATTGGTTCACAAACAAGCGATTTATGGCAAAACCAGGAGGAGGAAAGCTCCTCCAAGCCTCATCCAGCCTGGCCTTGGGCACTGCCAGGGATCCAGGGGCAGCCACAGCTTGTCTGGGCACTCTGTACCAGGGCCTCAGCACCTTCACAGAGAAGAATTTCTTCCTAATATCCCATCTAAACATACCCTCCTATAAATTAAAATCATTCCCTCTTGTCCTGTCCCTCCATCCCTTGTCCCAAGTCCCTCTCCAGCTCTCCTGGAGCCCCTTTAGGCACTGGAAGAGGCTCTAATGTTTCCCCAGAGCCTTCTCCTCTCCAGTTTGAGCATCCCCAGCTCTCCCAGCCTGGCTCCAGAGCAGAGGGACTCTAGCCCTTGGAGCATCCTCATGGCCTCCTCTGGACTCATTCCAGCAGGTCCAGCCCCTCTACATCAAGAAGCAAACAAGAGGTGAGACGAGATTGAGATGAGATGAGAACAAACCCTGCTGTTTTCTGCATCAAGACCCCATTCCCAGTTTGAATTCTTTTCCCTGAAACCCCATTTTCCCCCAGGATCCATCCTTGCTGATCAAGTAGAGCTTGGCTCCTGCACAGCCTCATCCAGCCACGGAGTGGGAGGGAGGCAAACCCTATCTGAAACATTTGCCAGACTTTTCCCCTTTTACATTAATCTGATTAATGCTAACATGAGTTTAAAGACCTGAGCTCCTGATCAGCCCACTGAGGTGCAATCCCTCGTTACCAGGGGAGCTTTGCCAGCTCCATCAGCAGCACACACAGAAGGAAACCCAGGGGAGACCTGTGAGGGCTCCATAGGCTTCAGAGGACATAGATCCAAACACAAACCCAGATTTACTGCTGTAGGTCAGGAACCAAGAGCTTTACACCACACTTCACACAGACAGAATGTTCTGCTCTCCTTTGGACTCTCCAGCAGTAGAGCAGCAGTGTCAGGGGAACAGCTTTCCCTGGCTCTGCCCTTTTCCTGTCTTAATTGTGAAGGGATTTAACTCACAGGAATTAAATATATTTCTGCATTTCAAAAGCACGAGCACGACTGAGGTTGACTTAGGGGCACACTGAATTGCTGCCCTTGGCTTTGGTGGTGTCAAGGAGGCAGCAGGGCTGGCTTTGCTTAGAGGCAAAGGGGCACAGAGCTTAACTATGCTTTGGTTGGGGACATAGAGATTAACTATGGCAAGTTTTGTGTGCCCTTAAAACTTTATGATGTGCTCTGTTATGTGTCTTACTCTGGCTGTCCTGGTCATAAAGACATTGAGGATGATGCACCCATGGAGACAAACACCAGGCTTGGGCAGCACAGGAGGCACCAGAGATGCAATTTCCACCTTTAATCTGAATTTGCAAAGGTCATGGGAATGGCCTGGGTGAGACAGGCAGGGACAGGGACTGTGCAAGGTGGGGACACAGCTCCCATCTGCTGAGCAGCCAGCCATTCCCAAACTCCAGCCAAAAAAAGTACATTTGTCTTGGGTTTTGTCAGTTTAATCCAGACCTTTCATGTTGGAGAAGATCTGCCAGCTGCTAAGGAAAAGAATAATTTATTGTCCTTATTTTAAATTTAAATGAAGGGAAAGTTTAGAAGATGGATGTTGGAGAAATGGGGCAGGCTATGAGATGTGGCTTAAAAAATTCTAAAATTTAAAATAGCTTGCTCACGTTTCAGCCACAGTAGTCTCCTGAGGAAATACTGTATTAAGACAATTTTTTGAAACTTTTATTATGTGGCCAATGGACCACAACGGCTCCGTTTATCCATTAAATATGTAATCATGCATTTTTCTTTACAGTGCATGTTATTTATGCAACAGAGCAGAACAAGTCCAGGAGTGCAATTATGGATATGGGCCACATGCTGTAAATGCCTCTGAAAATTTGTAGAAAAACCCAGGAACCTGAGCCTGGCTCAGAGAAGCCCTCCAGAAGCCCCATGCTCATAACAACCCCATCCCAGAACCCTTTTAAGTAACAGAGACACAGCATTTTTCCTGGGGCATTCTTCTCCAAGGATATCTTAAGCCCAGATGCCTCCTCCCAACTTCTTCACATCATTAAAGGGACCCCATGAGAAGGATGAGGACAGACCTTTATTCAGGTGACAGGACAAGGGAGAATGGTTTCAGACTAAAAGAGGGTTGATTTAGGTTAGATATAATGCAGGAGTGTTTTACAATGGAGGTGGTAAAACACTGGCACAGATTTTCCAGAGAAGCTGTGGCTGCCCCTGGATCCCTGGCAGTGTCCAAGGCCAGGCTGGACAGGGCTTGGAGCACCCTGGGACAGTGGAAGGTGTCCCTGCCATGGCAGGGGTGGCACTGGATGGGCTTTAAAGGTCCCTCACAACCCAAAGCATTCTACAATTGTATGATAAAAAAGAGATTTAGTTGAATATTGTTGGTCCTTCTCTCCCTCTCCCAGATCTCCATGTCTTCTCCCCCAGTCCAGGAGGTTCTGCAGGACATGCACAGCTCCTCACATGCACCCTGCTGACCACTCTGGACAGGCAGGACCTGCCCCCACCACTTGGCACTCACTGCATTTCTCTCCACCTCCCTTTATTTTTTTTTTAAATGCAATTTTGGAAACAACACGCCAGGCTGCCACCTCCCCATCACTCCTGGTGACAGCTCCTGGTGTCCCCAGGAGTGGTGGAAAAGCCATCTGAGTTTTCCAGCTGTAAAATATTTGGAGTGAAAATGAAGGTGAGTTGTTTGTGTGCAGCACTGGAGCTTCTTAAATAGGATTAAGGGTGAGGATGGCTCTCACTCAGGGCAGGGAAAGGGTTAATCCTGCTTCCCACTGCAGGATCCTGCTGACACTGAGCTATTTCAGGGGCACCCAAAGCAGGTGATACCCCCCCAAAAAAAGACCCAAGGAAAGACAGATCCCCAGGAGCAGGATTTTGAGGTGATTCCCTGCAGCAAACAGCCTAATTAGGCAAGGAAGTGATGAATGAAATTGTGATCATGGCAAACCAAAGTGAAAGGAGGTAATGAATGCTGTGTGAAAGAAAACAACGTGCTCCTGTGGGCTGCAGTCCCAGCCCTGGGCTCAGTGGATGCCCATGGCATTCCCTGCCCCAAAGCACTCAGCAGACCCACAGAACCCGATGGTGGAATTAAATATCCACCAGAAATGTGATCAGCTCCTTGCCCAGGAGCAGAGGCTGTGAGAGGCAGGTCAGATCCCCTCTCCATCCCGGGAATTCAGCACTCCCAGCTCACCACGAGGTGCTGCAAAAGGCCCAGCATGGGTTTGCAGCCTGTGCTGAAAAGATGTTTTGCATCTCAGAGGAAACCCAGAGTGCAATGTGATGTAGTCATAGCTAAAGTAATTAAGTGCATCTTACTTAGCCGATTCCCAAAGGCTGTGCTAACTCAAAGACAGCTTCTTTTTTCCCACAATATTTCAATTCTTTTAATGAATATGCATATCAGGCCCATAAATGCTCCAGCTAATCCAGAGAAGGAGAGAAAAACAGGCAGACAAACAGCACATGGTCCACGTTCCCTGTTTCTGGGGAGAAGGGGAATTCAGGAGTGACAAAAGCCATGAGGAAGAGCCCAGCTGGGGACTGGGGTGCTCTGCTAACACAGATAATGTTTCCAGTGTGTCAAACCCAGCTGCATCTGCACCGTTTCCCAAAATTCTAATGTAAAAAGCAGCTCTTGGGGCAGGGCAGCAGGCAGCAGAGCTGGGGCTCAGGTCCCAGGATCTGGCAGGGATGGCTGTGTCATGGAATAGCCTCCTGCTAAATCCTAACTCCCAACTGCAGCCTCGAGGCCACCCCTAAAACCACCTTCTGCCTTGGCTTTCCTTGGATTTTTCTCTTCCTCTGTGGGAATTGTAAAGATTTGTATCTGTAAAGAATTTTGGATTTGTAAAGAATTCTTAAAGTTTGATAGAAAGATTATATAGTATGTATTTGTATGTAAACTTTGAGATAAGAAATGTTAACTTAGAAATATTATAGAATAAGATAGATATTGTTAAAAGAGAAGTACAACTAGAAAGAAGTTTTAAAGATAGTTTTATAAATAAGACTAGATAATTTAGAGAAATATAATTAAAAATGATCTAATGTGGTAGGATTTATAAAGAGTAATTTTAGATGATCAAAAGATCATAAGCCAAGAAATGCTTATAATATATTATAATTAATAAATAGCTTCTGGTTGTGATGGTGTGAATGATAACATCTGTATTGTCTCACCCTTCTCATGAGACTGAAAATGGAATAAAAGTTTTTAAATCACCTCTCAGTTGCCCATCTCTGGGTCAGAAAAGGGCTTAACCAGAGCCTCCTCCTCCTCCTCCTCTCACCTTCCTTGCTCTCAGCCTGACCAAACCCCGTGCTCAGGAGGCAGAAGGACAAACCCAGAGGTTCTGCTGTTCCCCCGTGGTGTGCTCTGCCCTTGGAGCAGTGATGCTCCAGGTGTCCCAGCTTGGCTGGGCTGCAGTCCTGGTGGCATCCATGCCAAACCACGGGTGGTGCTACCCAAGGAGCAGCAAAAGGAGGAATCTGCCTGGAGGGTGCTGCACAGCACTGCACTGCATCCCCCTGAGATAAAGAGGGATGTGCAAAAGACAGGAGCCAAGGTGAGCAGGAGGGGGGCATCACTCCATGTGCCAGGCACAGCAGCACCTGGGGACCCCAGGCTTCCACGTGGAGAAGGAGCTTGGGCTGCTGGGGGATGAGAGGCTGGGCACGACCTGGGAATGGGCATTGGCAGCCCAGAAATCCAGCCCTGCCCTGGGCTCATCCCCAGCAGCACAGGGGGGTTCTGCCCCTCTGCCCCGCTCAGGTGAGACCCCACCAGCAGAGCTGCCCCAGCCTGGGGGCTCCCAGCATCAGAAGGGTGTGGAGCTGCTGGAGAGAGTCCAGAAGCCACAGAGATGCTCCAAGGGCTGCAGCACCTCTGTTATTGAGACAGGCTGGGGCAGCTGGGGGTGCTCACCTGGAAAAGAGAAGGGTCCAGGGAGACCTGAGAGCCCCTTGCAGTGCCTAAAGGAGCTTCTAAGAAGATGGAGACAGGCTTTTTAGCAGGGCCTGCTGTGACAGGACAAAGGGTGATGGTTTTCAACTAAAAGAGAAATGATTCAGAGTAGATATAAGGAAGAAACTTTTTATGATGAGGGTGTTAAACACTGGCACAGGTGCCCAGAGCAGCTGTGGCTGCCCCTGGATCCCTGGCAGTGCCCAAGGCCAGGTTGGGTTCACTTGAAGCTGGAGGGGCTCAGAGCACCCTGGGATAGTGGAAGGTGTCCCTGCCCAGGGCAGGGGGTGGAATGAGATGTCTTTAAGGTCCCTTCCAGCCCAACCCATTCCATGATTCCATGACTCCCACCCTTCCCAGGGTCAGTTAACACAGGTGGGCTGGGCTGAGCTGAGCTGTCAGAGCCTTCCTCACCCAGGGTCTTCCTCTCCAGGCAAGGCAAGCAGCTACTCCAGGGGCAGCCACCAGGCTCATCCACAGCACAGCTTCCCTCTCCTTGGGTTTGTTCCCAAGAACAAGCCATTATAATCACAATCAGCCAGGGAGAGGAATTATCTGCTGAACAGCTTTGAAGCAAAGTTTTCCCAGCAGGCTTTTTCTGTATTGAAGTTTCAATGTAAACGCATCACCATAGCTGAAATACTTAAAGATGATTTACTTAAAAAAGAGAGAGAGCAGGAGAGAGAGGAGCTGATAAGAAAATATATCCCCAATTACCACCCCTCCTCTTCCCGATTTGTAACTGCTCCTAATAAACTTTCATGGTCTGTGTAAAATGCTTTAGTGCAGTGACAAATTTCTGCTGGAATTTGAGATGTCTTGTTCAGAGTAATAGCTATCTCACACAGGTGCCCAGCTGCTATTGTAAAATCAGTAAGCATTTAATTGAAACAAATGACTATAATAATAGTACATTATCCCTGCAGGCTCATAGCCATAACAGTTTTAATTATTGAGTTAAGAGTCAAACTAATTTATCCTTTAAAGTAACAGCCACATCTTTGGTTCCACCCATCATCCTATTATGAACACGAGGGGAACAGCTGGAAAGGATTTAAAGGAAGTAATTTATTTTGGAGGAGGTGGGGGGCATTTATCACATGGCAGAGGATTTCTCTGTGCACTGGAGTTCCCAGCTGTGGTGTCACTTCCCTCCTGGGTGTGTCCAGCTCCCAGAGGGACCAAGCACCCCTCTGCCAGCTCCTGGGCACCTGTACCCCCACCAGGATGCCATGGGGGGGCTTTGCTGGCCCAGCAGCAGCAGCAGCAGCACAGGAGCCCATGGGAACTGCTGGTGCCAGCTTTGGGGGTTTGGGCACACGGAAATTTTTTGGATCTATTTTGAAATTACAGTTTGCCTTCATTGAACACAGTGGAAAAAAAATGTTTTACAAAGTCAAGCTTGCAAACATGATCTGAAGGAGCCAGAACTCAGAGCCAGGCAGCAAAGAGGAAGAATCCACACTCATGGTTTTAAAAAAGCATTTCTGAGACACAGACATGCCCTGGGGCAGGTTTGAAGGCACAACTTTCCCCAGCCCTCGGTTTCATGAGCTCCCTGCTTTTATTGTGGTGGCTGTGACACGGGGGATCTAAAGCACCTCTGTGAGCCCCTGGGGCACCACACGGGGAGGGGATGGAGAGAGGAGGGTGGCAAGGACGTGGGGAAACCCTCCCTGTCAGGTGGGGCTCAGAACTGCCCAGGGGGTGGATTCACTTGTCACATCCCTGTGGTTGATCCCTGGAACAAGCAGGATGCAGCCTCCATGGCCAGCCTGTGCTGCCAGCCCTGGAGCTCACAGCCCATCCCTGGAGCTCACAGCCCAGCCCTGGAGCTCACAGCCCATCCCTGGAGCTCACAACCCAGCCCTGGAGCTCACAGCCCTGGGGCTCACAGCCCATCCCTGGAGCTCACAGCCCAGCCCTGGAGCTCACAGCCCATTCCTGGGGCTCACAGACCTGCAGCTTACAGCCCATCCTTGGAGCTCACAGCCCTGGGGCTCACAGCCCAGCCCTGGCCAGACTGGAGGGCTCTCAGAGTTTCTCCTTCCCCAGAGCACCATCATCCCCTTCCTGCCCTGGCCAAAGACACAGAGCTCTGCCCTCTCTCCATGTTCCCCACCCTGCTCATTGCTCTGGGTGCTTTTTGCACATCTCCCTCAGCAGCTCCCACCCAAAACATCTCAAAGCCTTTTCCAGAGCCACCATCTCTGAGGAGAGGAGTCCTCACCTAGAAAGACTTTTTTTGCTCCTGCAAGGGGGGCAGTACTGTTTTCCCAAGCACACATTCTTTACTGGGGATCAGTTTACCAGGCTGTGCCAAAAGCTCTGCATCTCTGCCTTCTGCCACCTTCCTGCTCCCTGCACCCTCATCTGCCAGCTCCACTGGCAATTATTTCATGTTGCCTTTGGCAGAAACATGAAAACCCTCCAGCAAGACAGAGTGACAACCCAGCCACCAAACCTGTGCAACACTGCGTTTGTATTGTTCAACTTCCTCCACAGATTTTGTGCTTCCAAGTCAAAAGTCTTGCAGATGTCTAAGGGTGTTATGCTAACACTGTTACCTCTACCACCCAAACCTGTAATCTCATCAAAAAAGATATCAAGTTAGTTTGACAAGATTTGTTTTCCGTCAGCCCATGTTGATTGGCATTAATTATATTACCTTCCCTTAATTCTTTATTAATTGAGGCCTGGATCTGCCACTCCATTATTTTGCTGAGGATTGATGACAGACTGACAGCTCTGTAATTACCAGGGCTGTTCTGTTTCCCTTTTTAAATATTTGCACATTAGCTCTTTTCTAGTCCCCCAGAGCTTCCCCAATATTCCAGGAATTATTAAATACCAGCCTTAGCAGAGCTCCTCAGTCAGCTCTCTGCAGCCATGTACAGACAAGCTCAGCCTGATGGCTTAGAGGGAACCTGAGCAGACAAATATGAGAAAAGAAACTTTTCTGGTTTAAATGCTTTAAATAAAACCCTGATCTTTCCAATGAATTTTGGCAGCTTCAAATGCAATGCTCTCAAACACAAAGCTTCACCTTAAAGCCACACAATGTCCCCAGACAAGGCTCCCAGGGCTTCTCCCAGTTGTGTTTATGTGGGAGTGGACTGAGAGCAGCTCTGAGGAGGACTTGGGTGGATGAGAAGCTGAACATGACCTGTCCATGACCCCAACTGCACCCTGGGGTCATCCCACAGGGAGGGCAGCAGGAGAGGGGGGGTCCTGTCCCTCTGCTCTGGTGAGACCCCACCTGCAGAGCTGCCCCCAGCTCTGGGGACCCCAAAGTAAGGAAGGATGTGGAGCCTGGAGTGATCCAGGAGGCCACAAAGATGCCCAAGGGCTGGAGCCTCTTGGCTCTGGAGCCAGGCTGGGAGAGCTGGGGGTGCTCCCCTGGAGGAGAGAAGGATCCAGGGAGAGCTCAGAGCCCTTCCAGAGCCTAGAGGGGCTCCAAGAGAGCTGGAGAGGGACTGGGGACAAGGGATGGAGGGACAGGACAGAGGGAATGGCTCCCACTGCCAGAGGGCAGGGATGGATGGGATATTGGGAATTAGGAATGGTTCCCTGTGAGGGTGGGCAGGCCCTGGCACAGGGTGCGCAGAGCAGCTGTGGCTGCCCCTGGATCCCTGGCAGTGCCCAAGGCCAGGCTGGACAGAGCTTGGAGCAGCCTGGGACAGTGGAAGGTGTCCCTGGCATGGCAGAGGCTGCAAGTGGACAGTTTTAAGGTCCTTTCTAAGGCCAGCCATGCCAGGATTCAGTGATGTGGAGGAGCAGGGGTGCCCCTGGCACTGGGAGAGCAGCTGGGCTGTGCACGTGCCCATCGGTGCTCCCACAGCTCTCAGCTGCAGAGCTGTCTGTAAATAACACCCTCAATAAACTCCATCTTTTTAAAAGTACATTATTTTATGGATAAAGAACAAGCCTGATAATTCAGTGAACATGTTTGCAAATAATCTATCCCATTAATTTCCAGGCTGTTTTCTGAACTCATTATTTAGTGATTTTACAAAACCCATTTGCAGAGGAAGGGAATTGATGCTCATCCAGGCAGAACACCAGAACACCATCACCAAAAGCTGGGGCAGAATTCCCTGCAATGGGCACTGGGAGGTAATTAAACAGCAGCAGACCCTGAGCCCCCTCTTTTATAACCCATGGGGAGTATAAAACTTAATAAAATTGTCACAGCCCCTCCATGTGTATTGGAAAGACAGGGAGCACCAGCTGTGGAGGGGAATAGAAGCAAAAGGGGCAGATGATAACATCTTCATGGGTGAAGGGGAGGGACTGAGGGGGCCAAGGTGGTGCTGGGAGCTGAGAAGGGTCTGCACCAGCCCTGGAGCCCATCCAGAACAATTTTCTTAATCTGGATTTCTACCTCTACACTCGAGGTGGATGGAGGAGCAGACAAACTGTCTCATGGAGTATTTTTGTTGCATTGTTTGGGTGTAACAGTGAGGCAAAACCATCCCAAGCAAGGGGAAAATATCATTTGGTATCACACCTGTTTATCCATCAGATTTTCCTTCATTTTTGTCTTGCACCTTTTAATCCCAAAGACACTGGTGGAACATGGAGTCAGAGGCCAGGGGTAAAACCTTCTGCAATGAGTACCCCTATAAATAGAACTTGCTGCTTCCAAGGCTGGGGTGAGACACCACAAGTGGTGTGGGGCTACAGGTGGTCCCTGGCCACATGTCTGAGGTGCCCTTCTGTTCATGAATGGGAATTTAGGATCCTGCTAAGCTCTGCACTCCATGGCACCATCACCTGCCCAGCAAAGCCACCCCACAGGTCAAGGACAGGATGTGAGACACAAATAAACTCCTGAGAAGCAGCGACCTGGTGGCATGTCAATAACCTTAGGCATTAAAAAACAGAAGGGAAAGCAGGAAAACACTAGAGACAGAAAGTTTTCCCCATCTTCAGCTCGACAGAGATTCCTTGGGGGGTTTGCTTTTCCTGGTGGGTTATCACATCCTTGGTGTTATCAGATGTTTAACATCCTATGTTACAGCTCAGCCCCCTTACAAGACTTTGAACTGCTGGGATGGACAAAAGTTCTGCTCCAGGTGGGTTGGAGGCCAATAATTTAATTTAATTTTTGTGGAAGTAGCATGGGCAGGGCCAGAGTGTGCTCTGCTGTGCCAAGGCAGGATCACACTGAGCCCTTCCCCACCCTGCTCCCCAGGGAGAGCACCCTGGCACACTTGGTGATAACCATGGAACTGTGCCCAGCCTGGCAGGGCAGCAAGAAGCTTCACTTTGGCTGGAGAAGATGCTGGATTGTGTAAATCCAGGTGTTTTCTTCTCAGGGGGCTAAAACTAACATTGGCAAGAGCACCTCCAGCTCCCATGGGACCCCTCTCACCCACAGCAGCACAAACACTCTCCCATCCCAACGCTGGCTCCCTCATCTCCCCCAGCATTTACTGCCCCTCCCTGGGCTTGTGCAGCTGACTGAAGCCTTTCTGCACTCCCAGCCTCCCTTTGCTTTATGTCTCTCCTGGCTCTTTTCACACATTTTAGATATTGCATTCACATAAAGCAATAGACTCCCAGGTAATGAGAGACGTCCAGGTTTTATTGCATGGAGCATTAAAAAAAAGGAGAAGGAGAAGAAGGCAAAAAGAAGCAATTTTAGAACACAACAGGAAACTGGGAAGACTAGATAGAAAACTCATCCCAGTGGGATTAAACTCTGTGGATGAATTTTAATAGGTTTCTTTTTTTTTTTATTGCAAAGTCTAACAGCCCACTTTTCAAGCACCATAAGAAACACTGCAGCATTAGGAAGAGTTGGGTCCCCAGTGCTGATCCCACATCTGCACACAAACCACAGCTCCTCTGCACATCTGCAAGGAGTGCCTCCTTTTTGCCCCCACTCAGTTTCCCTCTGCAGTCAGATATTGCTGGGATTATTGTGTTAGTTTGGAATAAATGTTTCATAAGGGTCTCTTAATACCAGCAATACAAGCATGCAGGGGAGGAGGATGGCTCTGTGGCTGAATATGTGTTGGAAAAGGGTGGGATTTTCAAAGCCCAGCTCTGCTGGAGCAATCTGAACCTCCAGCACACCAGTTCTCCACCAGCACAGTGATGCTCCTGCCCTGCACAGGGGAACATTGAGAACTGCAGGATGTGCCACGACCTTGCTGCACCACACAAACTGTTACCAGGGGGCACAATCAGTTTTCTTCCTGCCTTTAATTATAGCAAATGCTGAATACTCTTAAATTAGGTGTGAAAAGCCCAAATGACTGTGTACATACAAAATTGATTGCAGGAGGGAAGAGGGAAGGGAAACTCCAGCACTGACTGTTGCCACCAGAGCCAGATGCTGTAACTTCTGTTCTGACTCCTGACAATGGCAAACCCATCTCATTTCTTAGCCAGCCAACACAACTGAAGCTGCTCTTCCAAGTTGCAGACAGGCCAAAATCTACATAAATGCAGAATGGAAGCCACACAGATTTAGGAAATGCTCACTTAGGTTCCAGCAGCAACATTAACCTGAGCTGCTGCCCTGCCTGCGCTGTGCAATGCAGTTTATTAGATTAAATGTAGTGTGTTAAGGGAGACCAGGGGAAGAATACTCAGTCCAGCAGCATCTCTGTCCTCTTGGGCTTCCTCATGATAGATAACAAACACCTCAGAGATTCATTTATTTCCTTCTAACACCCAGACAGACACCTAGTTCCTGGAGGTGAGATATGCCATGTTAAATGAGGTTTGGGTCTGCCCAGGACTGGGTTGCCACAATAACAAGTGTTCCTACTGCCAGTCCTCATTTAATCCTGGTAACAGCAGGGATTCAGGCCATCACAAACACTTCCTTCCCTCCCAAAACATATAACCCCAAGTGGTAAACCAAGAGTAAAGCATAACCCCATTACAGGCTTGATTTTTTCCCCTGGGATTACACGCCGGCACGGGGGAGCTTGATCAATTGAGCCTTGAGGTTTAATCAATACGTGCCAACAACAACATTACTGCATTCCAGCCATGCTCTCCATTCATCACCTTAAGTAACTCCAGTCACCCAGAAGACAGAGGCACTAAAGCAGCAATTAAAGTCTTGGGGGAAGTCTGAGCGCAGCCGGTGGCTCCTGGGACAGCCCCGGGTGTTCCCCGCTCCCAAAGGAGCTTCCACCTCCGGCTCAGGCACATCCCCCTCGGTGCCAGGCTGTTGATTAGATGGATATGGCAGGACTCAAATGCAACAGAAGACATTTCAATTAAAAAAAGTGATCGTTATTTTGTCTTGCACGTTGTGTCACCAAAACATTTTGGATGGCGCGCCGCGCTCGGCGCCGCATTTGCATTTCCATCTGATCAGACACCGGGGACACGTGCCAGGCTCGTGTTTACATTCCAGATCAAGTCACATATCCCAGCAATCTCATTAACCTGCTGCCCTGGAATGAAACAAAACCACCTGGAAAGGCAGCGCTTTCCTCCCCCACGTGCACCACAAAACACCTTCGGAGCTTCCCAGACAGGCTCTGAGCATGGGCGGCCGCACGGAGCTGTGAGATTTATGTTCCTTGGAATACTTCCCAAGTTTTTTCTGCCCAGGGAGTTTCAGCACAAGTGTTGAGGTTCTGCAAGAGCTACAACTGTGTCTGTACATATGGACAGGCTTTGGGGACAACCAGCAAGGTGAAGGGATGGCTTAGGGAGAGCAGGTGGAGGGGAAAGCACAAGAAATACTCACACTTTCTAAGGGCTGAGCATCAGCTGATGAGGAGCTCATCAGGCATCTCTGCTGTCAAGGACATTCCTGTCCCCTTGTTACCCAAGGTCAAAGCCACGTTGTCAGTGCAGCCCCCAGCCCCTCACAGGGCTGGTGCCCTCCTCACCCTGGATATGGACAAATG
This sequence comes from Ploceus nigricollis, assembly GCA_013399945.1. Lineage (NCBI taxonomy): Eukaryota > Metazoa > Chordata > Aves > Passeriformes > Ploceidae > Ploceus > Ploceus nigricollis. The sequence continues at coordinate 107,552 of VXBC01001964.1, read as the reverse complement.
GCAGGGACTCTGCAGGCCTGTCCCTATGGGCAAAAGGGCCAATCTCCCCCAGGAAAAAGCCCTTTATAGACTTGCCAAATAGAGACAAAACCATCCCTGTTTGGCTCTGAAGAACGCAGCAATCTCAGCTCCAGCTCTGAGGTTTACACTTGTTATCTACACACATCCTCCTTTCTGAAACAAAACCCTAAAGCTGCTTATAGGACACAACTGCCAAAAACTTTTATCACAGTCACAGACTCGTTTGCCAGGAGCAGACAATATTGCCCAAGTAGCCACTTGGGTGGATCAAAGAGGATGTGCAGCAGCACACAGATGTGGGAGAAGCTCCAGCAGGATTCTGGGATCCAGCTTGCAGGAAGGGATTTGATCTCATTGGTCTCAGCTTCCCCAGCTGGAAATGGAAAAAAGGAATTGCTCCAGACCTGAGATGGGCAGGTACAAATGCTGTGTCATGATGGATGAGATTTGCAAAAATTAAATCATTCCATACTTGCAATTCTCTCTTCTTGAGATGCAGAAGATGAAGAGCCAAATATATTATCTGGGAAGAAAGGGTTACTTTTCAATCGAAAATTAATGCACTGAATTCTGAATTAACATGTGGGATAATTAAAACCATCTTTCCAATGAATTTATTATAGGATATACAAAGCTAATTATAAATTCTCTGTTGCTTAATCCCTTGCAGTTTGCTAATGCAGCGTTGAAATCTCTTTGGCCACACTTGTTTAAATTATTCATTAGACACAGCAACAGTTGTGAACTGTAATTTAAATTGGCATCTCATGAATATTCAATCAATACAATAAACACTGGAATGTTTTACTGCACACTGCTCCATAGTTTGTGCTGGAGCTTGTGTTGACACATTTTTATTAACTCTTTATAAAGGTGTTACCTATTTATGTCACTGATTACAATGAGAATTAAAGTCCCACTCATAAATATTTGTGTCATTTTCTTAAGAGAGACAATGTAATTAGGCAAAGCTTCAAAAGTCATAATTAATGTTGGGCGGCTCTTTCCCTCCTGGTTGCTCTGAGCACGTGGACTGGCAGGATTTCAAAGCCTGGCACGTGTGGCCACGTCACAGCTTTGGCACCACAGCTTTCCCAACTGCCCAGAACAAATTTGGGTGGCACATGTGGGATGGCCTGAGTCTGAGCTGGCACCCCAGCAGCTGTGCTGTGCCCTGCTCCCAGTGCACAGGGGAAAGAAACACAGGGATAACTGGAGATATTGTGAATATTTGCTCTCTGCTCTCCAGCCCTTGGCCCATCAAAATTAGGAAATAAAATGCAGCCACCATAAAATCCCTGCATGTGGCAGCCTGATGGCTCTGCAGCACCTTATAGGCTTTAAATGGGGCATTTTTAGCAGCAGCCCTAAAAAGCCATTCTCAAGAGGCTGTACAATTCTGTGTGGGTTTCTATTTTAAGCCTGAACGTTTTCATTTCAAAGTGAGATCCTGCTCTGACCAGAGACTGTAAAAATGACATCGTGGGACTCGGTGGCTGCGGCTTCTCAGCAGCACCACATAACACACAAGGTTAGTTTAGAAATTAAAATATCCCTCCCCCTGCCAACGGGGGGAATATTCCCTCCTTGCAAACAGGGCTGGTGACATGAGTCCAAAGGTGTTGGAGGTTCAGGCTCTCCCAGGGCTGCTGAGAGCTCCCAGCAGTGTGGTGAGCTCCAGGAAAACCCCCAGACTCAAATGTTCCCTCCTGTGCACTGACTTCCACCCTCTCAGGTCAGAGCTGCCAGGTGGGAAATTGCAGCAGCTGTTGCCTTATTTCCAGAAAAAACAGGATTTTTTTCTGGAGCGAACAGCGCCAGGACACACCAAACCCTGCTGCCTTGCTCAGGGATAATATCCCTGTCCCTGTGGAGTATCCCTATCCCTGTTNCAAACCCTGCTGCCTTGCTCAGGGGATAATATCCCTGTCCCTGTGTCGTGTGGAGTAATCTCATTAGCACGTGGATGAAGGAAAGACCAGAGACCAGTTTACCCCAGCAGGAGATTTGGCTGATGCTGCTGTGCCCAGGAGCTGCTCTGCGGCTCCCGTGTCCCGAGGTGAGCACAGGGAGAGGCAGAGGAGGGTCCCCAGCAGCTCCCAGCTCCCTCCGGAGACATCCCTGCCAGGGGCCTTGACCCCCGACCCCTCCTGGATGCCAGGAGTGATTTTCCTCTGCCAGGAGGGCTGGCAAAGCTAATGAATATTCACAGAGTGTTTAAACGCTAATTACCGATGGCTCAGCTGAATGAACAACTTCAAAACCGCAGAAGTTTAGTGAAACAATGTTTTTGAAAAGTTGTTTCTGCACCGACACATTTCTGTGCCTTGGGATCATTTGAAGGATTTTAGACCCAGTTTCAGGGAAAGTGAGGTCCACACGTGTTTCTCCTCCAGCACTGTATTTGGATGTTCCTGACCCTGAAATGCATTCATGGTACCTCCTGCAGACACCTGCAGGTATTTTACACACAGTTTTACTTCCTCCAGTGGAGACAGTGGGCTGTTGCTGACCACCCACAGCTCCACTGGCAGTACTTCACTGCCAAAATTAACACTCCACCACTGATCCTACTAAAAGATTTCAGGCATTAAGGTGATTTTGTATCTGCTCCTTTTTCCATGTTATGCCTCTGCCACAGGGTTCAACGTTCTGTGCAGCATTTGCCTGCTGGAATCTGGATGTGACTCCTCGTGGGGAAGATTATTCCCTCCTCTATTCCCCTGTGTGCACGGCAGGAACCACCATCTCCTCTGTGATCTTTGCATTCCTTTTTCCCTCCCCCTTGTAGGACAAAAGGCTGTTTTGGCATCTCTTAATTATGGCTTTGTGGCTGGCTGGCAGATCATCTGTTCACCTCAACCTTTATTTCCAGTGACAGAAAGCATCTGACTGTTCTGCTCCTCTGTTGTGATCCCTCTTGTTCCAGATCACCCGCCTGTGAGTCAGCTCAGGGCTCTGCACCCGCTGTACTTCCCCATAAATTAGTAAGTGATACCTTGGCTTCAGTTGCAAGGGTCTTTCAAGACTAATCTGTGCATTTTTGTTGGTGTTTCTTCCAGCTGTTCCTCATGTAGCACAGCTGGCACCGCGCTTCAGCCTCGCAGTGGAACACAGACAATCCTGACACTTTGTACAGCTAATGCCTTCCTTTTTTTTTTTTTTGATCCATGAATAATTTTCTCTGCCACAGCAGCAGCTCTCCCAGAATACCAAAAGCCACGCACTCTGCTGTAACCATATCAATCCAGCTCTGACGTGAGTCGGAGAGCGGCAGCGCTCCCGGTGATGTCAGTGCATGATTCAGACATGTTTTCCTTTATGCTCCCAGATCCAGGGCTCATTCTGCTTCCCTGAGAAACCAGGAGCTGGCTGGGCTCCTACAGACTCTGCCCTCATTCACCCAGCCTTGCAATCTACACTGGGAAAAGGCACTTGCTCAGCTGGAAGCCCTGAGGATTGGGAGTGGGTAGACCTTTGTATCCAGCACGTTAAATGGGGTGGGTCATTACTGTGTTCCCTTTGGATCTCCTCATCTCCTGGCCCAAGTGAGACTGATGGCTTTAAGAGCTGCCTCCACCCCAGAAGCAGAATCTGCAGAGGCAGGAAGGACAGTCCATTGACAGTAAATTCTGGCAAGTTTTAAATGTAGGAGAAAGTGGGAAGGAAACTCCTGGTCCATGGAAGAATTTTGTTCTTGAAATTTTAGTGAACACGAGTGTCAAATTTCCCTTTAAAATTCTCCCTCAGCTGGATGGGATTGATGCACAGCTCCAGGCACACCTGGAACAGCTCACCCAGGAGGGCTGGGCTGCTGTGGGAATCCAGGGCATCCCTCTGGCTGCCCTGGAAGGTCTGGGACCCTGGCAGGGGGTCAGGAACCTCAGAGCCCTGAGAGACAATGTCTGTGATCCCTGTCCATGGAAAAGAGTCTTCAATCTTACAGGATGAATTACAAGCCCTGAGTATCTGATATAAGTAGTATATACTATATTATATAAGTAATTATATTATATAAGTATATTATATAANCTGAGTATCTGATATAAGTAGTATATACTATATAAGTAATTATATTATATAAGTATGTTATATAAGTATATCTGATATAAGTCATNAGCACAGACGAATTCTGACTTCTTTGGCATGGGGCTGAGAGACAGAGACTTTCTACAACCTCAGAATCATCTAAATATCACAGATTCCGACAGGCTGCAGCACCATGGTATGGACGAGGCTCTTGGCTGTCCCAACCCTTGAGAAACATGAGGTCAGTTCAGGAAACATCCCTTGCTGCACAACTGCAGGGTTGTGTCCTGCTGCTTTGTCTTTGCAGTCGATGCTGCAGGGGATGATGCACCAAGGAATGTCCCTCATGTGACACCAGCAGGAATGCTGCCAAGATTTTCCAACTATATTAACGGCAAAAGGCAGTGTAGAAATAATGTCAGTGGACTCCAGGATGGGGATGATGATGTCCCCTCACAAGCAGGGACATGGACAAGGCAGAGGTGTTTAATGCATTCTTTGCCTCTGTCTTCACCACAGATGATGGGCCAAGGGGGTCTCAGTGCCTGAAGCTGGAGGATCAGGACTGTGAGAATGATCAGCTCCCAGCTGATCTGGAATTGTGCAGGACTGGCTGCTCCAGCTTCATCTCTACAAATCCATGGGGCCTGCTGAAATTTGTGGGAGAATCCTCAAATTGCTGCTGATGTCATCACAAAACCTCTCTCAATGATTTTTGAGCAGTCTTGGGAATCCAGAGAGGTGCCAGCTGACTGGAAGCTGGCAAATGTCATCCCGATTTTCCATGATTCTATGAAGTTTCTTTCTTGTGTATCAGGTGAAGAGGTTGCAAATCACAGCTATCCTCTGTCCCTTCAGCCCCTTCTCATCCCACCCCACCACTGCCCTCTGAGGACCAGGATTTCACTCCCAACTCCACCTGTTCCTTGCCATGTTCATGTCTACTCACATCTCTTCAGTGTGTTGTGAAGGCAGAATGTGAATTTTTTACTAACCTTCACTTCTGACATAAAACTCTTCCTGGAAAAATTACCATGTGTGCAAACACAGACACCCAAAATGTGGGTCAGTGTGTCTGAGCTGGGGGTCTGGTCCTCCTCAAATCCCTGCAGAGACATTTGCTTCATCCCAGGGAAGGGATTTTAGGTATTTCTGTTCAATGAATCACACTTCAGGAGAGCTTCTTACTGTGAAAGAAACCTGGGGGACTCATTCAGGCCCACCCTGGGTGTCACTCCACAAAGTTGGCTTATTTATGTGGTGTTTTACACCTTTGGAATGCTTCTAACAAAATACTCAGGCTCACTACTTAGTATTTTTATAGTCTACAGTAAACACTGACACTACCCTGCACTGGGGAGTCTTATTCTTGACTTTGGCTGAAAACCTGGGGTTTTTTTTCAGTGAGAATTTTTTTCCTAAGGACTCTGTAAGCTGCTATCTCTTAGATAGATTTTCCTAACTCAGGAAGGGCCCTGTCTGTACTCAGTGCCTCTGGCCCAATTTCCATCAGGGCAGGGGACTTCTCCTTCTTTCCTCTCTGTTTCTTGTTTTGGCACTGAAGAAGTCACCTAAATGTACAGTGACCAGGTGGCCTCAGTTTTCCCATGGTGAAGAAACATCCTCAAGCACTAGGGGAGGTACAGGTTGGACAGCAGGAAGAATTTCTTCTCTGAAAGGGAGGTCAAGCATCAGAACAAGCTGTCCAGGGAAATGTTGGAATCACTATCCCTGCAAGTGTTCAAAAACCATGTAGATGAGGTGCTTTGGGACATGGGTTAGTGGTGGACATGGCAGTGTCAGCTTAATGATTGGACTCGATGATCTTAGAGGTGTTTTCCAACCTAAATGATTCTGTGATTATCTATATGTGGGAAATGGGAGGGATTTCATAATTGCAGATTTCCCTGGGCAGCTGCTGTTCATGAAAAAATTGACAGCCAGGAGAGAACTGGTTTTTTCTTGTGGAGAAGTCTCCATGGCATTAACAAGAGGGACTTCTCTCCCTAAGTGAACTGAAGAAAGACTATTCTAGAGGTGGTAAACTGACTGAAATGTTAGGTTTTGTTTCTTTACCTTGTCAGTGGGAAAGAAAAGGTTTTGGAGGGAGGAGAAGTGTTCTGAAGGTTTTATTCTCATTCTTATTACTCTTTCTTTTAGTTATTGTTAATAAATTTTTCTTTATACTCTTTGAAAGTTTTGAGCCTGCTTTACCTTTCTCCTATCCTATCTCACAGCAGGAAGTCAGTGCACTGGTGATTGGCCAGCACTGAACCCACCACACTCATTGATGCATTGGCCAGGAAATCTCAAATTTGGCAAAATCTCAAATTGGTGAACTAAAACCACTGCAATGAAATACTTGCATTCCTATTCAGTGATAAACACAGGGAAGAAGTGAACTAGGAAAAGGTTTCTGAGAGGAAACAGTAAGCCCAACCTTCCCTGGGCTAATGCTGTGTCCTGTAACTTTGGCTGCCAGCTTTGACAAGACTGACTCCTAAGGTCTGGGTGCAATATGTATTGATTTTAATGATCCATGATTTTAAATTACTGTAGATGATGGACTACAAGGAAGCCATCTTGCAACAGCCATAATTGCAGTTATTCCTCTAATTTGTCCCCGGTGAACCTTCAATGTGAGCTATAACTGAAGGCCAGTTATTATTATTCCTGGTGTACATGGCATCTGAGTGTGCCAAGTGATCAATTGGGTGCTAAAAATGTTACTGGTAGATTCCTCACACCTATTTATAGTGATTATGTGTCAACAACAACACAAGCACTGCAGGAATGTAAATACAGCGGAACATGATTAAAAATCACTGCAAGAACCCCACTCCCAAACTGCAGTAACCTCCAGCCAGATCCACTTCCACCCATGCATCCTCCAAGCACAGCTGGATAACTCAGCTCAGCATCACCCAGGGAACACAACAGCAAAAAATCTGGTTGTAAGAACTAAAACCTTTGACCACTTGCAAGCAACAGTAAAAAATCAACATGAAATTCACGGGCACCAGCACTTCCAGGGCAGGGCAGAACTTCTCGGTGAATGGCTCAAATAAATCAGCATGGCTGAAATGCTGCTGACTGCACTGAAGTCATTGTACTGTATATGACTTTTCTACTTCAGTGAGAAAGCAAAGCAAAAGGGAATGAAGCAAACTGTCACTCAGGAGAATTCCAGCTCCCATCAACCATTATGGATCAGGAAATCCAAATTGTCAAAGGGGCCTCAGTTTAGTCCTGGATTTTTGAGGCGTAAGATGCCAAGCATAAAATCAAAAGGCAGGATTGGCACAGAGGGAAATTCTCCTGTGCAGACCTGAAATCAGTGCACAACAGGCACGTGTACAGACAGGCACACACAAACCAGCCCTTGCACGTGCAAGGAGCTTGGGAATGCAGCTCTGTGTGATCCTAGCAGATCCAGGCTCTTTTCCACCAAATTCCTTGGAAATCCACATCAGGGAGGCTCTATCAGGTCGCATTTCATCAATGCTCTGCGACTGTGAGAAGCCAGAGAAAAATCATGCTTAAAAGAAGTCCCACTTGCTGGACTTGCTGGCAGAATTCCACAGGGGAGCTCTTCCACAAGCAGATTAATTTTACAGATCTTGACTGTAAAACGAGGAGCCACGGGGTGAGCAGGGGAAATGTTCCCCTCATGCTGCTTAGCCACACACACATCCTGGGAATCAGCAGTGGAGCTGCTCCTCCACTTGGCATCAACACAGTCTCCTCACCAGGGCAGAATACTTTGTGCTGAACTTTGGCTTCCAGCCCTCCAGGAACTGCATTTCTGCCTTGTAAACCAGCATGGCCACAGCAGAACTACATATAAAAGAAGGACTTTCAAAACCAGCTGTACCCTAGGTGGGACAGGGATGTCTAATCTGCCTTCTGATGTTCTTGGAACAGTTTGTAGGGATTCCTGGCACAACCAGGACTCCACCAATTCAGTATTTGCTGTGGTGGAGGGATTTAACCCTCTTTTTTTTCTGTCTTGGTCTCTGCTGTTTGGGTTTAATACTTAGGACAACTCTCAGATTCTCTGCAGATGCTGTAGAGCATCTCCTGGCCTCCATGAGGGGGCTGAAATTCTGGTGGAACAGAAGAAGAAATGAACCCCCTGAGGAGGACAAAGCTGAGCAAGAAGTGCTGGGTCCTCTCGGCGAGCTGATGGGATGGAGGCAATAGGAGGATCCATAAGTACAGATCTTTCTATCCTTCAGCCTGCAGTGTGGAGGCCTTAAAATCAACCTTCTTCACTTACAGCTGCCTGGCATCTAAGACACCCCAGGAGAGCCCTGGAGTAACTTCTCGGGCCATGAAGATAGCTCTGTCACCAGCAAATATTTGCTCAGTGTCCACAGAAGCTCTGATCTCCATAATGTGGTTTATTTCTGGACCTTTCACCTCCCACATCCCACACAGGGGCCTAATTGTACCCTCAGCTCTGTTAGAGGAAAAACAACCCCAAATGTATGTTCTTATGGGGCAGTTGTAAGGGGAGTGAGGCTGTGGTAGCCACAAATGTTGCCACAGAATATCCTGTGCTGGAAGGGAGCCACAGGAATGACTGAAGTCCAACTCCTGGCACTGCACAGGACAACCCCAAGAATCCCACCCACTGCCACCATGAGACATGAGCTTAAAAAGGAGCAGATTTCCCAAAGGAGAGGATCAGCCAACACTACCAACCAAGCTGGCCTCAGCTGGCTGTGGAGGCTGAGCAGTGACCTTCCCCTGCCTCACCATGCAGGCACCTCCACCTCATCCAGGTGCCAAGCCATGGAAATCAATGCAAAAGCTCAACTTCAGTCACTGATCCCAGCTTTGGGTTGTGTGGGGGACAGCTGGGCAGGGACTGTGTCCCAGCTATCCCATTTTCTTCTCTCACCAGAACAGGATGTTTTTGGTTCAGCTCAACAGGAACACGAAAGCTGACAAGACTCACTTGGCAAGGGAAGTGATTCTCCTGCAGGTAAACATGCCTCCTCCTCCCCCAGATTAATGCCAACTGCCTGTAGACTCCTGCTAAAAAACACAGGCTGAAATAATCTGAGAGTCTCTAGGACAGACACAGAGAACTGATTTAGAACTGGAAATGTGCCACGAAAAAGCCCAACCAGCATGAAACCTGGAGCTGTGTGAGGGATTGTCTGCAGCACTGGGCAGAAACCCTCTGTGGTGGAGCAGGTTGGCAGTGGCAGATGGATGTTTTGTACCAAGAGCACAAAACCTGTGCTAACAACAACAGCTGGGCCCTTCCAGAGGCCAGTCCTGAACATGCTGATGCCTTGTGCAGGCTGCCCTAGAACAGAGACTGGACAGAGTTACAGAATAAAGCAGAGATTTATTAGGAGGCCTCCATGGATCCACCTTGGGCAGCACAAGAGCCCAGCCAGGGCCGCACCCAAGATGAACCAAAATGGTCCCAAAATGCACACAAGGTCACAGGGGCTCTCACTTTGATCAGTTCTGCTCCATTTGCACCTTGGAGTTCATTGTCCAGTTCCAGCTTTAGCCCATGCAGTCCCATCCTGCTTGTTTTTCTCTCTCCAGCCCACGTTGTTTGTGCTCCTGGGCCTGAGATTTGGATCATTTGTCCTTGGTGCCCAGCTGGAGAAGGAATTGTTTTGTCTCCCTGCTCTGTGCACAGAGCTCACCATCCCCTCATATGAAGCTCAGACCCACACACTAAAGCAGCTCAGAATCTGAAAAATATAAAAGCTAAACCTGAGGCATCAGTGCAAGCCAGGCCCAAGTGGAAAGTGCACCTTCAACGGGGTGGGAAGGCTGCTCTGTCCCAAGGGGTTGGCAGCAGTGGGAATTGGAGAAGATGTATTGGGACAGACCTTCTCTGTGTGTTAGAGAAGGTGATGTTGATGAGATGGATTAAAATGTTTTGAGTAATGAGTTATTAATACTATGAGGTTTAATTTGGGAATGTGCCCAAATCTCCACCCCTACCCTGTCAAGGAAAAGAGGATCCAGGGTTTGGATGCACAGGGAGACAACAGATTGCTTGCATTTCTGTGTAACAGTGGAGCCAGAGTTGATTCAGCCACTGGTTTTTAACAATATTCTATGGCAGAACCAGTACATGTAAGGTGCTCCCAGGAGCCCAAAGCAGAGATGGTCCCATTCCACCACACCTTCCCCGGAATGAGACACAATTCAGGTGGGATGGGACCTGGTGCTCCCAGCTTCAGATTAATTCCAGCCAGAAATCAGCTCTGGATTTACTACGTGTAACAACTACCTCCACCTCTCCACCAACATACATTTTAAAATCTACTACAGCAACTCCCCATGCTTTTGGTAGATCCATAAGCATTTCCAAAATATCTTTTTGGCATTTTCATTTTCACCCTTACTCTCAGCAAGTTGCAGTGTTTATCCTTGCCTGTATGGACAAAAGTATTCCCTTTTATTGCTCTGAAACTCCAAATCTCAATTCCCATGAAGTTTCCTGATGTAGCTGCTTTCACTTGTGTATTCCATGCACTTTTATGCTTTCAATTACTTTATTTGCTTCCCTCTTAAACTGAGCATCTGCCATCACAGAGGATCTTTCCATACCCATAATAATTTCTGTTTCTATTCTTTGAGCCTCTTTTTTTATTCCCTCTTGCCTGAGAGGGGATGACCAACACAGTACAGAGTGTACAACTCTCCAAACTACCCCCCTCCATGAGTTTCTCCTGTCCTCTATCCCTGCACAAGGTTTTTTGAGGTGCTTTCTGGCAGTCAATCCAGAGCACTGCAAGCTTTATGAATAGGGAATATTTTTCTCCTCAACATGCATTAATTCCACATTTATCAATGCTGAACAAACTGCCTTTGCAATCTTGCAGTCCCTTTTTCTCTTATGCTTACATCTCTATGAATTTCCTTTCTTCTGTCCCAAATATGTCCAATTTCTTTGTGTCACCCTCCAGTTTTATCCCTCACTGCCTACATTCAGCAAAAGCAATAAACAACAGAGTTAACAAAAGTTAATGCAAAAGCATAAACAACAGAGCATCCAGGGTAATGACAAAACCTTGAGAGACCCCCACAAATCATGAGGTGCACGAGTCTTTAATCACTGCTTTTTCTAGTCTTTGCAAATAACAAGAATGGAAGAGATTGACAAAAAACTCTTCTCCTCTACAGAAAATGTCCTGGTTCAGGGCAGCCACTCCCTGACACTTTGCTAGTCCCTTTTTATGTGACAACACCTCAAACTGCCCTGATTTCATCCACCTGTGCCTCAGGAGGAGCACAGGAGAAGGAATGTTCCAGTTTGCCATTCCCACTTCCACCAGCTCCACTTGCCCTGCTGCCCATTTCCACAGGGACCAGACAGGTGTCCATGGGGGGAACCATGTCCAGCACATGGTGGGACAGGTGGGACAGCGCTGGTGGGACAGGACTGCCCATGTTGGCCACTACACACCCACCTTGGGACTCTTTAACTCCAAATTGATACCTTTGGACAAAAAGACATCCCTGGGAAAAGGGAGCAGATCCCACTCCCTCCAACAGCACCCTGGTGTCCCCCAGCTGCCTGCTGCAGGCTCCAGGACACCTGGATCCCTGATGAGGAGTGCCCAGTGCAGCAGGGGTAAGTGAGAAATACAGCTGGCAGTTGCTGTGGGTGCTGAAGGATTGCAGCAATACTCGGCTCCCTCCTCGTGCCACCCTCAGCAGAGACCAAACAATTTCCCTGGTGTAAACTGAAGGTTCCTAATGGGATTCTGCAGAGCTGGGAGACAAATGGAACAGCCAGGCAGAGCATTAAGGAATGCTTTCCAGCCAGCAGAGCCCGAGTGGAGCACTCGGACATATAACATTACCAGCTGGCTCGCTGCCATGCATCAGATGCAGAAATATTTTTCTCTTTCTTTGACAAGCTGCATCTGTAGCAATCATTATAATTTCTCTTGACATTGGATCCCACACCTCTTCACAGAGGCAGGACTCAAGTAGCACTCTTCATTTAAATGATAACTTTGATTTCTCAGGGCTACGGGGATGTGAAGTGGTTCAGCCTCTACCACTCAGAAGCAGGGGCTGCTAGAGCTTTTCCCAGGGTGTGCTTCCCACATTCAGAGCTTTCAGTCTTCTGCGGTGGGGTCTGAATTTGGCAGCTGGACCTTGCCAGATTCACACCCAAAAGGCAGGTAGAGACGGGGAGGGTTTGTTGAAGAAGGGGAAATCTGCCTCGGGATTGCTGTTTGTGTTCTCCCTCGCTCTGCACCATCACTCACACTCACAGCAAGCCCCACCGAGGCCACTGGCAGGGGAAAGCTCCTCTGAAAGGGCTGGGATTACCATTTCTATTTACCAGCTGAGGAAACCTTACCTACCAATTAGGGACCATTCCTCCTGTCACTCCGGAGCTGAGCCGAGAGGCTGATGTGGCTCTTTGATCTCCTCATTGCATAACAAAGCCTGTTACAGCCCATTATTTTTATTGTAAGCACTTTCTGTTATTTGCCTCTAAAAACGGCTCCCATTGAAATAATACAAAGAGATTCACTCAACGTGCACACACCTACAGCAGTGAACAGTCATCATAACTTCTACAGCTGAAACAAAAGCCGTGGAAATTTCCATCCTTTTGTGCTCTCCTGCCCCAGGCAGGACAGGAACAGAACCAACACCAGTCACTGCAAGGCCATTTGGGGCTGAAACTTCTGGAAAAGCCACGGGAGGCAAGGCACGTGCATGACTGGGAATGAACCTCAAAGTCCCACAGCCCCTCCTTGTTTGGGGCAGGGAGGGATTGCTGGAGCAGGTTAATGCACCCTGGAAACATGCAAAGGGGAGGCCAGTGACAGCTATGAGATAAATATGATTGATCTAAGGGATAAGAGCAATTAAAGATGGGCTGCAACATTGATCAAAATGCACAAAATGGATGGCAAAGAGTTGCCAGACCACGCTACTTTGGTTTTTCTTGTATCAGAGGTGATGCTGGTTAAAAAGTGGTAAAAATTGTTCTATTTACAGCTGCCTGATGCACTTCAAGGAAGACTTTATGTCACATTATGATGTGGGATGTGAACACACATGGGAACGTGAACACTTGATGGTGTGGCAGAGGTTATGATGAGAATTAAAACCCTTCACTTGTCTTTTGGAGGCTCTTTGCATGGGCACTGACTCACAGCCACCCCATCTCATTATTCCCGTGGAAATGAGAAAAGAGAGGAGAATCATGGGGCAGAAAGGACAGCAAACAAGGTGGGCAGGTGATGCAGGCTCCAGGAGGATGCAGGGAGCTCCACCTCCTTGGCAAAACCACCTTCCTCACATTAGGCCCCTGCTGTCAGTCCAGAGGTGGCAATGAAAGCTCAGCTTTGTTGGCACAGTCAGGGAGCAGGAATGGGAGGCAGGAGAAGGTGCAGGGACACGTGCCTTGGGGATTATTCCTGCCTGGAAATGCCTCTGTTTTCCTTTGTGTGACCCAAACAAAAACAAGTCCTCAGATGACCTGCACCATGGGGTCACATGTACAAAATCAGGCACAAAGGCAGCATTTTGGGGAGGGTGAAGCAGCTTCTGGTTAATCAGCTGAGAGAGGGCTGAGTGCATTCAGCAAGAGGCAAAGGAATCACAGAATGGTTGGGGGTGGAAAGGACCTTAAAGCTCATCCAGTTCCACTCTCCTGACATGGGCAGGGACACTTTCCACCAGACCAGGTTGCTCCAAGCCACGTCCAACACTTCAAGGAAGGAGGAAGATCTGCCTGCAGCTCTCACATGAACATTTTGCAGCCCTGGCTGCTGCTGAAACCCATGTTCTGGTAAGCAGAGAGACCCTGCAAACACAATGTTCACTCTACCTACTGATCCCAAAGGGATTGGGATCCCTGAGGTTCAAACACACCTTGAATTGTTGCATCAAAGACAACCAGTCTTTAATTAGAGATGATCTGACATCTTTATCTCATGCTGCAACTAAAGGCAAGACATTCCACAATATTCCAGATCAGTCAGCATGAACAAGGGTAATCCCAACACCTTCTGACCATCATTTATCTATTCAATTTGTTTATCTTTCCTCATGCCTACTTTTGACATAATTTCCTGTGTTTTTACAAATTATGATAGGGAGGAAGAAGGTGGCAGAGATGGTCCCACAGTACACCAGAGCCCAAGTGGCTGGGGAAAAGCCCATCCAGGCACCAACTCCAGCTCCTGGGGCTGAGTTGACAAATCCTTCACCAGGAAATGGGGAATTGCTCATGCTGGGACACTCTTTCCCTAAAGCCACATTCCAGACTCCAGAGAAACTCTCTTCCAAATCTCTAGTTCATTTTGCAAAGCATGTTGCATGTTCTCATTTGCAGGACTTTTTTGATGGGGGCAAAATGGATTTTTAACCTCACCCAGGAAAATTGCTGGGATTTTTTTGAAGTGGGATTTTTTTTCTAAGAAGGAGAAAAATATTTCACCCCAAAGTTGGACATGGCCTAAACCTAAAGGGTTAAAATTGGGCTAAGAACAGACATCCACCTGCATGTCTGTGCACTAGAGACAAACACATCTGAGATCAGAATCAGATCTTAAAAAAGATCCATCCCATTCCTTGAACATATTTACTGGAGTTATTTGATATTGTTCTGAAAACCTCCTTCACACTGCATTCATCTCATCTGCTCCTGTAATTCAGAGATTTTATTTTCCACTATATTTTTAATTTATATCATGTTTTATTTATACCACTGTCTTTTATGAAACCCCAAATTTCAAAACTGACAGAGGCATTACGCACATAAAACAGACTTCTTATTATCAACATGGCAGAGGAGACAAAAAAATGACAGGAATAAATCTTCAGTTTTATGCCGGCGAGACATTCTGCAAAGTAAGTGACATTTCTCAGCAATACAAATTGTACATTAAAAGATAATTTCCAGAACACGATACCAGCTCTGGAGCACGGCACCATTACACAAAGTAATATCTCACTGTGCTTTAGCAAGGCCGGGTTCGTGTTGTGTTTGGCACCACGACCGCGTCAGGTCTTGTGAGGAGACTTTGGAGTGATTAAGTTTAGCGCACACGCGAGAGGCAGCTCTTTGGCGCGCTGTCAACACGGCGTAATTGATATTTTAATTACACCGCTGATACACAGGCGCTGCTCACAGCCAGCCTCCTCCTCCTCCTCCTCCTCCTCCTCCTCCTCCCTGGCCTTACGCAAACCACGCTCATTAGAGCTCCACGCGTGTCGGAATCTGTGATATTTAGATGATTCCGAAATTGTAGAAAGTCTCTGTCTTCCAGCACCGCGCCAAAGAAGAGGTCGTAATTTGTCTGTGCTGGTTTTCAAGGTTGTTTATTCTTTCTTATCTATAAAGTTCTTTCACTGCCCTGCTGAGCTCTGTCTGGCAGGACGGTGTGCGGGGCTCTGCCCTCAGTGGGATGGTACAAACATTATATAAAATATATAAACATTTATATGTATATATA
>VXBC01001964.1:80822-92012 GCA_013399945.1 Ploceus nigricollis | reverse complement strand
GACTGTCCCACTCGGGATCTGGCTGTGCCCTCCCCGAGGACTGTATGGCTGATAAGGGGACTTTCCCTGCTGGGACTGTGTAGTGCTCACATCTCTGCTCCCTGAGGAAAATTTCGTAGAGGAGCAGAGAGAGGAAGGAAAAGAAAACAATTTCTATTCCTGTCCCTTGTTTTTCCATGTGGAATGCATTGGAGAATTATTTAACTGAGGTGATTGGTTGATTGGACACTGGTGAGGATTGTTTGGCCCTGATGGCCAATGGATGCACCTGGGTCTGGACTCCCTTGGAGGAGGGAGTCAGGAGAGACGTTTCAGTGAGTAGTTAGATATGATAGCTAGAAGTTAGGATGTAGTTTTAGGAGCTCCTCTTTAAATAATATATTAATGTATTGCAATATAGTTATAATAAAGAAACTATTCAGCCTTCTGAACTGGACTCAGCATCATCTCTTCCCATCTCGGGTTCACCGGCTTCCTTCCCTACTGCAGGACTGTCCCCAGGGTGCTGGCTTATCAGAGAGACAGAGTGACCAACTCAAGGAGAGGAAAGGAAAGTTTAGGAGGATGAATTTCCATGGAATAGTTAAAAGGGGGAGTGCAAACAGTGAAGAAGAGCTGCTGGTTCATTGAGAGCAGCAGGTGCACCTCGGGATGGGACCTGCTGGCTTCTGGCCAAGAGATGAGTACAGGGAGATAAGGACCCAGTTTGCAGCCTAAAACCCAAAGGGGCACAGGCAGCAGAGACAACTCTGCAGCCAGGCTTACACACACACATGTTGGTTCAGGTGCATTCACCTGCATTGTGCAGGTGATGCCTCAGGTTTTAGCTTTTATATTTTTCAGATTCTGAGCTGCTTTAGTGTGTAGTTCTGAGCTTCATATGAGGGGATGGTGAGCTTTCTGCACAGAGCAGGGAGACAAAACAATTCCTTCTCCAGCTGGGGACCAAGGACAAATGATCCAAATCTCAGGCCCAAGAGCACAAACAACGTGGGCTGGAGAGAGAAAAACAAGCAGGATGGGACTGCATGGGCTAAGGCTGGAACTGGACAATGAACTCCAAGGTGCAAATGGAGCGGAACTGAACAAAGTGAGAGCCCCCGTGACCTTGTGTGCATTTTGGGACCATTTTGGTTCATCTTGGGTGCAGCCCTGGCTGGGCTCTTGTGCTGCCCAAGGTGGATCCATTGAGGCGATCCTTTGAATAAATCCCTGCTTTATTCTTTAGCTCTGTCCAGCCTCTGTTCGAGGGCAGCCTGCACAAGGCATCACAGAGCCCCTCCTGCAGGCACGATGTGGTGCTGTGGGTAGGAGCACAGCTGAAGGCTCTCCTGCACCCCCTGCTCTGGGACACAGACTCCTGGGATGGTTGGGTTGGAAGGGCTCTCCTGCTGAGGAGTTCTCCTGCAGGGAGGTGGCTCTGAGGGGTTTTCAGGAAAAAAGGCAGATTCCCATGTGAGATTCCCACCCTGGCAGGTGACAGTCACCCTCTGCAAGTTCAAGTGACACCTTGTCATCTTTCTTTCCCTTGTTCAGGGAGAAATTCTTTCATTACCAGGCAAAGCCCACATCTGCTTTGCTTCTCAGCTGTCACAACAGTTCCCTTGTGTGAAAAGTGCATCATGACACCCTGGTTACTCAGATCTCAGAAATGGGATACCCATGGGTGAATCTAAAGACCAACCACACAACCATGCAGGTTCCTCAGGTTCACTGCTCTCGTGCACAGCCCAGCCCTCACAAGCTCTGCTGTTCTCTGAGCACTCACAGAGCCAGGTCCTGAGAGGGACCCACATCACCCCAGTTCTCTCACAGCAGCACTTGGCAAGGGACCATGCAGAAGCTGCCTCAGCCATGTGAAAAGAGGGGCTGCTGCTCCACAGGGAGCTTCTGCTGGTGTCCAGGATGGCTGAGAAACTCAGGGAGGACCTCCCCCATAGAACAGGACCTGTATTCATAGAACTGTAGAATTGTTTGTGTTGGAATGGGCCTTTAAAGGTCATCTAGTCCAACCCCCTGCCATGGGCAGGGACACCTGCCACTGTCCCAGGCTGCTCCAAGCCCTGTCCAGCCTGGCCTTGGACACTTCCAGGGATCCAGGGGCAGCCACAGCTGCTCTGGGCACCCTGTGCCAGGGCCTGCCCACCCTGACTGTAAAAAACTTCTTCCTCATATCTAATTTAAACCAACTCTCAGTTTGAAATTTTTCCCACTTGTCCTATTGCTACAAGCCCTGACAAAAAGTCTATCCCTGCATTTTTTATAGGCNCACTGGCACCCCCAGCACCAGCAGTGCTCCTGCCCTCCCTGAGCACAGACAGCCCAGCCACGACACCTCAAACTTCAGAAAACACTTCTCCACACAAGCCCCTTCCTCTGAGAAAGCAAGTTCTGAACACACACAAGAACAATTTACTCTTTGATTGGGGATCTTGTCTCCCAGGTTCCGACCTGGAGTGAAATTTTATGACCAAGCCCTCCAGCTCGGGGGGAGGCAAGGAGGGAAGGGGCTTCCAAGGGAAAATGCCAACAGATACTTAGAGCCAGAAGCGTGTGTGGGTGTTGCTAAATTAAGCTCACAAGTAGGTGGGGCAAATGCCTTAAACGAGTTTGTGAAGGTAAAATAATGTTCATTAAAAATAGAAAAACAACTGAAAAAATACCCTTTGTATTCAACTTCACACTCGTACATCATAATGTTCCAGTAAAAGCCCATTTTCCCTTGAGATAATAAAAGAATTGAATTTTTCCTTATCGGTCATCTATTTTTCTAGCTAAAGCTATTACTCCCTCTCAGTGGTTGCCAGGCAACAAGAAATATTAATAGCAGCTTTTATTAGCTTAGCTTTAGCAGTGGAGTACCAGAATGAGAAAATGGAAAACATAAATGTGTTACATAAATCTTTCAACCTTTCAGGGTTTGTGTTAGTCTCTGTTTTCATAATGATTTATTGAAGTGATGGTTCATTTATGAGAAAAAGGAGTGTGAAATAAGAAAACGGAACATTACCCTGAAGGACTGTTTGAAAATAAATAATTATAGAAGGTGAGGAAAAGCTGTTTAAAACCATTTTTCTGAGTTTTATAAAATTTAAAAAGACATATTTCTTTCATTTATTGCCTCTGAGAAAAACACTAGCAGGGAATTGCAAACAGGGCTCTGCTTAATACAAAGAACCCTTCATGTAGGGTTGTGTTATTACTATTTCCCACCTCATGTTTGGGAGTTTAGTTTTTAAATACTGAACCATTAATAAGCAGAAAGCCAAATTAGTCAAAACCTTAAAGCTCACAACACAGAATTGCCAGTGAAAACTTACCCAGGACTGAAACAAGGGGAACTCAGGGAAGTTTTTGCTGCTGGTGACCTGAGCAATGCTCTTGTTGGTTTGTTTATTTATAAAGGCTCTTCTGAAGAGCAGGAATTTGAAGGGCAATGCTGCCTGTACACTGCACTGGGATATGGATTATTTTAAATAACTTATTTTAGCAGGCAGTGACTCAAAATTATTGAAATATTGATGCACTGGAAGTATTTGCCCACAGCATGTAAACTGCTCTGCCTGCTGGCATCGTGGATTTCCAGCAGCCTGGAGGAAAGACTGGCACAGCTTACTTGGTTTTTGTGACAATATTTAATTGACATAATGAGTTTTTTTTCAATGAGGGTGCCAAAAACTGCCATAAGTTGCCCAGAGCAGCTGTGGCTGCCCCATCCCTGAAGAGTCCCAGGCCAGGCTGGATGGGGTTTGCAGCAATCTGGGTTCTGGCCTTGCAATATTCCTGCAGGACAACCTCACTCGAGGCCTGGTGAGCACCAAGCTTGTCCTTGGAGCCTACAGCATCCCAGGAATGCACATCCCAGCTCTGGGAAAGGGCTACTTTTCCTTTCCATTTCTCACATGGGACACAGGCAGCTGGAGGTTCCTGCTGGTTTATTTTCCTGCTCTCCTCTCTGTTCCACACCAAAGCCTCGTTGTGTTGGGAAGCAGCTGTTCAAAGTCAACTGAAAACTTCTGGAATTTCAGGGTGGCACTCACCTTTCTTCTAAATTCACCCCCATTTACCATTTTACTCTCTCACCTCTAGCTAAACAGGTTCCACAGCTCACTGGGAATGTGACATTTTACACCATGGATGTTCCTTTTTCCCTCGGAGGATTTTCAATATTTTTCAAATAATTCCGTTCCACTCAACAAACTGAAACGAAACCTTTCAGGCTGTGGCTGAGGCCTTTCTGCCCTTGCACCAGCTTGCTGTGAGCATAAAAAGGCACCCCAGTGGGCTGAAGGAAATGTTAGTGCCTTTAGAGGAGTCACAAAAATCACTCATCGTGAGAAGCAACGGGAAGGTGCAGACACGGGGAGAGGTGTCAGTCTGTCCAAGCAGCTCTGTGCACCTACAAAGCTCATGCTGGCTCACAGGAGCAGCCACATGCCCCAAAAGATGCTTCCACATGCAGAAATGCATGGCTGTGCCCACACTGCCAGGGCAGAGCAGGAGGAAGCAGGGTGGCTGCTTTATTGGAGTGTGCAGATGCATCCTGTGGCCAGGCTTGGGGGAGCACAGTTTTGTGTCCTGGAGCAGTGCTGGAGGGCTCTGGGCAGTGCTGTCCCCCCAGCCAGGGGCTCCTGGCTCCCCTCACCCCAGCCCTGTCCCACCTGATAAGCAGAGGCACCCCCAGCCCTCTTGGCTGCTGCCCAATATTTATGGGAACACGTTTGTGCTGTGTTGGAGATTCCTGGGCTCTGACCTTGATCGCCCTTTGCTTCTGTCAAAAATGCTCTGCCAAATCCACTCTGAAATCTCATTTATTCCCAGCAGCTCCTTAACCCAGCGCTCACCCACCTCCCCACTGATCCCCAGCACATCTCTGCCCCCTGCCCTGCTTTCCCCACAGCCCCAGATCCCAGCCCCAGTGTGATTCCAGCCCTCCCTGTGTATCCCTGGAAGGCTCAGCTGCTGCTGGGATGTTCACAGTGAGCAAAGTTATTCTCTTCCCAAGGAAAACATGTTTTTTCCTCTTTGATTACTTTTCCCTAATTACTCCCATTTCTTAATGACAGTCACATATCTCCTATTTTCTTTCCCTCCTGCCATTCCTCCTCTTTTCCTTCTCTTCCCTTCCTTTTTTCCCACAGGAAAAGAGAGACCACTAGAAAAGAAAAATCCACTGCAGTAAGAATTCTCTGTTTGTTTCTTGTCATCAACAGAAAAAAAAATAACAAACCCTCCCCAAACGAGCTCTGCCTCCTCCCCAGCCCTCCCCCAGCCCTCCCAGCAGCTCTTCACACATCACATCCTGTGCCATCCCTTTGCCTGCTCTTGTCCACCCATCCCTGCTCCCCTGCTCTGCAGCTCCCTGTACCCTGTTCAGGGGTTGAAAACTCCCTTAACTTCTGAAAACTCATGGGTGGGGGGAAAAAAAGGGGAAATGAAGTGCCAGAAGCAGCAGTGAAGAGCCATGCCATGGAAATGTGGAGCTGGTCCATGGGCAGAGCAAAGTGGTGCTGTGGAGGGTGCTCTGGGTGGTGCTGCTGAAGGGATGAGCACACAGAAGGGATGCTGGGTTTGGGGTTTCCCCATCAGGGCACAGCTGCTTTGCTCACACCAGGGTCTCCATCTGACAGCCATGGGTGAGCTGGAGCCAGGAGCAGGGGCTGGCACACAGCAAATCCTCCTTCACTCCCCAGTTCCCGTCCTGCCATGGGAATGTCTGTGCTGATTAAACTCCCTCGGTTTCACCTGCACAGTGGGAGCAGTAGGGTGTCCCTTGAGAGGCACTGGGAGGTTTGATGCAGTCTGAGGGTAATGTAGGACATCCCAGGACAAGAGATACACCCAGGGGCCAGCAACCTACAGGTGAATTTTCTTTATTCACTTCTGAGTTCTCAGGAAAAAATACCAATCCTATGGCTCTTAGTGAGTCCTGGCTCATGTTTTATCAGCAGTTAGAGATTTGTCCATTTTTTTTTCTTTTTGACTTAAAAAAATCCTAAGGCTCAAGTTACATTTTTAGAGCAAAAGTCTGACCAATGTCTAAACATTTTACCATGAATTGCTTGTTGTTTCTCACTGTATTCAAACATACAGATATGGCAACCGAGGCAGGAAATAGCTGTGTGTGCAAAAACCTGTGTGAGCTGCAGCAGAGAGCAGCAGGGAGGAGAGAGGCTCCAGCTCCAGCATTTGCATCAGCAATGCTGGTCCTGGAACAAACCCAAAACCTCTGCATGCTGAGCCACCTCCTGTGAGCTCTGAGCAGGCAAGGCTCACTCCCAGGCTGGCCTCTCATCTCTGCCTGGGGAGAGAATCCCTCTCTTTCTGGAAGTGTTGGCAAACAAGGCTCAGAATGGTCTGGGTTGGAAGGGACCTTAAAGCTCAGCTCATTTCATCCCCTGCCATGGCAGGGACACCTGCCACTGTCCCAGGCTGCTCCAAGCCCTGTCCAGCCTGGCCTTGGGCACTGCCAGGGATCCAGGGGCAGCCACAGCTGCTCTGGGCACCCTGTGCCAGGGCCTGCCCACCCTCACAGGGAACAATTCCTAATTCCCAATATCCCATCCATCCCTGCCTCTGGCAGTGGGAGCCATTCCCTGTGTCCTGTCCCTCCATCCCTTGTCCCTGGTCCCTCTCCAGCTCTCCTGGAGCCCCTTTAGGCCCTGGAAGGTGCTATTAGGTATTAACCAGATGAGTTTAGAGTGTGTTTTCTCTCCAGGATTCTTCTGTGCCCTCCTGTGCACTGCTGCTCCCCTCAGCACCCACAGGAGCTGAGGTGTGCTCTGGGACCAGCACTGCCATGCTGGGCTGGTGCTGCAGCAAAGGGACACTTGAGTCCCCTCCAAAAGAGACAGGAGGTGATACTCCTCAGTGGGAAAAAGGCTGTGATGGGAGCTTAAGGCAGGATTTAATTCTGACCTAAAACTGCAACACAGCTCCTTCCCTGATGCCTTTGCTGCTGGGAGCTCTGAAGGTGTATCACAGCTCCGAGGGTTTTCCAAAACTGAACAGTTTCAGTTCACTCTCAGCTGGGAAATTCAGGGCTCACTGGACTTTTTTTATTTTCGTGGTAAGGGGCAAACAAATCTTAATCTCTCTATTCTACATTTACAGCCCACTAAGTCCCCTTCTTATCTTCTGTGGCTCGGCCCTGATTTATCGTCACCGAGCTGCATTTGTAAAACAGTACCATAAAGTAAGAAAGAGAACATTTCCCAAGGACTACTCCAAAATAAATTATTTCAGACACAGAGAAGCTGCTTAATAAATCCCCCTCTTCTTTTTTTCTTTAGGTATTTTAGAAAGTGATTTATAAGTGCAATATCACCTCTCAAAAATGAGACAATCAACATGGGATAAAATTATCATGTTATGAAAATAGGGGTCAGGCAAAGGGGCTGTGCTTTAAATTAAACCAGGGAAAAATATTTCATCTGAAATTGACTCTTTCTGTCTCAGAAATGAATGTTTTAATCACCTAAGAACCTAAAAGGTAACACAGAGCCCTTAGTAATATTTAATTCCATAGAAATATGCCTCTGTTCAATATTGATGGGCAGAACATGATATTTCTCTTAAACACACTAACAATGAAACTCAGAGACTCATCAGGACTTCAGAAAGCCTTGGGATTTTCCTAGACTAAGAGATAATATCCCATTTAAATATTTAAATATCACTACCTTTCAGACCCTTATCTGTTGAAGCAATCAACACCAAGCGTTCCCCAGCCAGGCAGGGCCAGGCTCCCAGCCACGCTCTTTAAGTAAAATTAACTCTGTTTGATACCAATGCCATTCAAAATCAATGATCTTAGAGAGAAACAACGTCAAAAACCAACCACGGGGCTGAAGCTGCTGGAGAGGAAAATGGTATTAAACAGCAGCAGTATTAATTCAATATCACTGTCAAAATCAAGTCACAGCCTTTCCTCGGTGCTGCTGGTGCAGAAGCACCATGAGCTCTAATTAGCCCTGGAGTTTCTTCCCAGAGCTCCACTTTACTTCATTACCCTGCCTTGTTTATCCCTGCACGAGTCATTTGAAACTTTGCAAGGTATCCCCTTCCCACGGCGTGAGCCGGGAGGCAGGTGGAGTTTGTGAGAGCAAGGAGGGATCCTGTTCCCCCTGAAATCAATAGGAGAGCTTTCCCCTCAGGGAGCATCCGTGCTCCTCCTGCTGGTGCCACGCTGGCGGTGGGACAGGGGTGACAGGGAGGAGGAGGAAGGACACAGGATGTTGGGGCTTTGGTGGCCACCTTGCCATGGGGGATGGGGCACTTCGCATGGTTCAGGGAGTGATGCTGTTTTGGTTTTGCCTTTTTTTCTTTTATATGTTCTCTGTATTCTGCACACATGTATTTGTAGCTCTGTAGCCTGTTGTAGTAGTGACTCATTTCCCCAGTAATTTTCCAAGGCCTTGCCCTAGGCAGAAAACCAAAACAAATTCCAGAGCTCCAAGCCCTGAGGGGTGCAGGACCCCAGTGCTGTCTTGGTTCCTCCTGGGAACCAAGGCTGAGAACAACCCTTGGAGATCCATTTCATGGACAGAGAACAGCCAGTGCTGAGGGGGGACTCCAGAGAAGGGGCTTGACCTGGGGGGGAATTGCCTCCCCACTTGTGCTCCTAATTGGTGCTTTTATCAATTATGCTAATTTCCTAAAAGCTATAAAAATGTACTCACCCCTGTGGGGTGGGCTTTTGTGGACATCTTTCCATAACTGGCCCTGAAATCCTTCAAATAAAAACCAGCTTTTATATTCACAGAATTCCCAGAATGACTGGGTTGGAAGAGACCTTCAAGATCATCGAGTCCAACCCAGCCCCAACAGCTCAACTGAACCCTGGCACCCAGAGCCACATCCAGGCTTTGTTAAACACACCCAGGGATGGTGACTCCACCACCGCCCCGGGCAGCCATTCCAGAGCTTTATCACTCTTTCTGGAAAAACTTTTTCCTGATATCCAACCTGTATTTCCCTTGGTGCCGCTTGAGGCTGTGTCCTCTGGTTCTGTCAGTGCTGCCTGGAGAAAGAGCCCAACCCCCGAAATATTACCTCCTTACTAAAATTATCTCGAGCTTCATTTCCAAACTGGGGGAAAACGCAACAGGAGGATGTTCCACACACGGGGGGGAAAAACCCTTTGCCCTGCTCCTGAGTGGTTACTGAGGCTCAGGAGGACACCAAACAAAGGATGAAACTGCCACCATGAGCACGGTGACCACACTCTCTGCCAACACACCCCAGCTCACCCCACCCCTCATGGCAGACAGCTCATCACCAACACCCTCTGCTCAGCTCCCTGACTGGAAACACAGAGTGCTTTGGATGGGAGGCAGAGAGAGGGGAGAGGCACTGACCGTGGGCAGCTGGCTGGAGAGGAGGTGCCCATCCTGACTCAGCATGTTGGACACCATGATGGCCGGCAGGTCCATGTTCTGGTAGGGATAGGCTGGGATCAGGCTGTTCGGAGGGAGGCTGTGGCACAGCGAGTGGTAGCCAGTTTCATGGTCCACCAAGTGCAGGAGGGACGGGTCGGGGAGGTTGGGAGGCGTTATGGGAGGGATCTCGTAGTCCTCGTTGTTCTCATTCTGACTGTTGTATGTCTGAAACAGCAAAGAGACATTTTGCAACATGTCACTGATATGTATGAAAATTCAGAATTTTAGAAGCATATAATGTACTGAGGCAGGTGGAGGAAAACAGAAATATATTGAAATAACAGAAATCTATTTAACAAATTTATTTAACAAATTTGCTTATTTAACGAATTTGCAAAAGTACAGAACACAGTTTGTCACAGGAATGTAACTTGCTAGGTAGAGACAACTTGGAACACATAAGAAATTAGTTGCTAGGTAAAGGCCATAAAGATAAGAAAACTCAGTAAAGCAAGACTTAGGTATTGTTGAAACCCATAAAGCAGAACCTTTTGCTTAAGGAGCCAACAAGAACCAGGCTCCTGGTTTTGGCCAGCACAAGCTGACCTGAGAGAAAGCCAAACCTCCACTGCACCTGCCCAGAAGAAAGGGTCAAGCAGAGAACATCGAGGAAGATGATGTTACTTCATCAAAGATGCCAGCCCACGACCACCAGGAAGTGTGGCACCACCAAAGACTCTGGGCAGGGAATGGGCAGGTGTGGGCTCAGGGGATCAATGTGTATTTAAAGNAGGGTCAAGCAGAGAACATCAAGGAAGATGATGTTACTTCATCAAAGACACCAGCCCACGACCACCAGGAGGTGTGGCACCACCAAGGACTCTGGGCAGGTGTGGGCTTGGGGGATCAATGTGTATTTAAACCTGAAATCTGTCTCACCAGGCACACATGTCTTTGGTGGAAATACCCCCCATCTGTCCCAGCTGGAATAAAACATACCTGCTTTACAAATTTTAACTGTAAAGTCCTCATTCCGCAACTCATCGCTGCTTCGGCAAAGAAAAACGACTATTTCTCTAAGAAATACAGATTCCAGTGGAAATGGGTTTGTTGTGATAAAAAAGGCACCTCCAGTCCTGCACACCAGGTTGTAATGAGACAGGAGCCAGGGTGTGAGTGTGGCAGCTCTGCACCATCCATCAGGAACACACCATGGAGCCCCTTGAGGCATCCCCTTGAGGCATCCCCTTGCTCCCTCACTGCATCCCTGCTCATCTCTGGGTCCCAAAAACCTCAGCAGGAGCTCCCACACCTGCACCACAGCCATGGCAGGGCACGGCTGCCTCCTGACCAGCTGCTGCCTACCTTGGTCAAAGTCTCTCTCTGGGCACCCAGCTCAGCTCTCAAGCTGCTGCTGGTATTTTTAAGAGCTTTTGTTAGAATTAGAGCCGTAGAAATAATAATTACTTGGGATCAAAATTCACAGAATTATGGAACAGTTTGGGTTATGAGGGATGTTAAAGCCCATCCAGTCCCATCCATGGGAGAGGGACACCTTGCACTGTCCCAGGTTGCTCCAAGCCCTGTCCAACCTGGCCTTGGGCACTTCCAGGGATCCAGGGGCAGCCACAGCTGCTCTGGGCACCCTGTGCCAGGGCCTGCCCACCCTCACAGTAAAGCATTTTCCCTAATATCTAATCTAACCCTGCCCTCTGTCAGGTTAAACCCATTCCCTCTCATTGTCAAATCCTCAAAAACTCCAGCACATTGCCTTGGTGCATTAATGTGATATGAATAAAGAGGAAAAGTC
>VXBC01001964.1:32021-80697 GCA_013399945.1 Ploceus nigricollis | reverse complement strand
TAAAATAAAATAAAATAAAATAAAATAAAATAAAATAAAATAAAATAAAATAAAATAAAATAAAGCCTGTGTTTAACTGGAGTACAGAAGTCAGTGGGAGAGGCAGCAGGGAGCAAGGAGGGATCTGTGGATTGGTGGAAGGGCACTGCCAGGGAGAACCATGGCTCTGTGGGGTGTCAGAGCAGGGGGGCACTCCTGCCTCACCCCACAGCTGGGGCTGGAAGAGGCTCATCCTCTGCTAAGCTGAGCCCACACCTCTCACCTTCCCTCACCCCAAAGCAGAAGGACAGGATGTCATCCAGGGGGACCTGGACAAGCTGGACAAGTGTGGCCACAGGAACTTAAGGAGGTTCAACAAGTCCAAGTTCAAGGAGCTGCTCCTGTGCCAGGGTGATCCAGGCAGGAGTACAGAGCAGGAGAGGAAAATGTTGAGAACAGCCCTGTGAGAGAAGGACTTGGGGATTCTGGTGGAGGAAAGGCTGGGCAGGAGCCAGCCCTGTGCCCTGGCAGCCAGAACCCCCCGTGTGCCAGGCTCACCCCACAGCAGGGCAGTGAGGGGACCCTGCCTCTCTGCTCCCCTCTCAGGACACCCTTNAGTCCCATCCATGGGAGAGGGACACCTTGCACTGTCCCAGGTTGCTCCAAGCCCTGTCCAACCTGGCCTTGGGCACTTCCAGGGATCCAGGGGCAGCCACAGCTGCTCTGGGCACCCTGTGCCAGGGCCTGCCCACCCTCACAGTAAAGCATTTTCCCTAATATCTAATCTAACCCTGCCCTCTGTCAGGTTAAACCCATTCCCTCTCATTGTCAAATCCTCAAAAACTCCAGCACAGAAGCTACAGCCAGGGAGGGGGATTTGGAAACACAGCCATCACTCTTTAAAAACCCTTCAAAGAAAGCCTGTGTGACTCCACCACACATGGAGATTTGTCCTTCCTTATATCCCCTCCCAAATTTCATCTGGAAAAGCACTCCCTCACCTCCCTACTAACACTCCCTCGAGGTGACACGAACATGCAGAGATGTTGGAACTCTGTCTGCTCCCCATGTTTTCTCATGCCTTGTTTACTTCTAAGCATTCCCATTTATATAAAAATATGTTATCACACCTGTGCAATCATTTTCACTTCAGACAAAACCATTTTTTCTTCATAAGGTGTGAATCTCTCCAAAATTATTAATTACCAACACAGAATATAATGAGTCTCTGGCAGAGGAGGCTTATTCTAAACATCTACTGTTTCACATATTATTATAGCATATGAAATTCTGATTAGCTATAGCATTACACACATGCTAAAGCTAAATTTCCCAGATCACCTAGTTTCATGGTTGGATTTGGACTTAATACTTGATTTAAGAGCAAAACCCCAGATGTTAAAAAAAACAGTTAAGCACGGTAGACTTTAATAATCCATTGTCCCAGAGCTCACCCCTGGATTCGTGCTCTTCATCACCACAGACTGTGGGGAGAAAGTCCTTAATAAAATAAAATAAAATAAAATAAAATAAAATAAAATAAAATAAAATAAAATAAAATAAAATAAAGCCTGTGTTTAACTGGAGTACAGAAGTCAGTGGGAGAGGCAGCAGGGAGCAAGGAGGGATCTGTGGATTGGTGGAAGGGCACTGCCAGGGAGAACCATGGCTCTGTGGGGTGTCAGAGCAGGGGGGCACTCCTGCCTCACCCCACAGCTGGGGCTGGAAGAGGCTCATCCTCTGCTAAGCTGAGCCCACACCTCTCACCTTCCCTCAGACCACTGCAGAAGGACAGGATGTCACCTGGACAAGCTGGACAAGTGTGGCCACAGGAACTTAAGGAGGTTCAACAAGTCCAAGTTCAAGGAGCTGCTCCTGTGCCAGGGTGATCCAGGCAGGAGTACAGAGCAGGAGAGGAAAACGTTGAGAACAGCCCTGTGAGAGAAGGACTTGGGGATTCTGGTGGAGGAAAGGCTGGGCAGGAGCCAGCCCTGTGCCCTGGCAGCCAGAACCCCCCGTGTGCCAGGCTCACCCCACAGCAGGGCAGTGAGGGGACCCTGCCTCTCTGCTCCCCTCTCAGCACACCCTGCCTGTGGGGCTCCTGCAGCTCTGGGGGCTCACATGGGAGAAGGACATGGAACTGTTGGAGCTCCAGAGGAGGCCATGGAGATGCTCCAAGGGCTGGAGGCCCTCTGCTCTGGAGTCAGGCTGGGAGAACTGGGGGTTTTCAGCCTGTGGAAGGCTCCAGGGAGAGCTTGGAGCCCCTGCCAGTGCCTAAAGGGGCTCCAAGAGCTGGAGAGACAGGAAGAAGGGCAATGGCTTCACACTGAAAGAGGGCAGGGTTAGATATTGGGAAGGAATCCTTCCCTGTGAGGGTGGGCAGGCCCTGGCACAGGGTGCCCAGAGCAGCTGTGGCTGCCCCTGGATCCCTGGCAGTGTCCAAGGCCAGGCTGGACAGGGCTTGGATCCACCTGGGATGGTGCCCATGGCAGGGAATTGCAATGAGATGAGCCTCAAGGTCCCTTCCAACCCAACCCATTTGCTGATTCTGTGATTCAAGAGCAGGTTCTGCATATCTGACCCAAACCTTTATGTTTGCCTGAGGTTCCCACTGGCTGTAGGGAAACAGGAGCACGACAGAAACACAGGAGAGAGCCTGGGCCATGCCAGCCCTGTCCCCACTGTTACTGTTCAGGGGAAATTCAAGCCCAGCTCTTTTTCCAGGCAGCTTCTGTCTATCATTGCTGTGATACAGGGAAGGCAGTGGGCTGAGGGGATGTACTCAAGGCAGACAGAGAGATCCCATTTAATACGTCTCGTAGCTAGGTTTCCATGTGGGCTATGCTCCTCGAGGTACACTGATTCTTTCCCAGTTATTTAAGAGGATTTCTCTCCATGCTTTACAGAAAAGGATTTAAATAAATCATCGCACAGCAAACTTGTTCCTCCAACTGGTTTATTTTGGTATCAGGTACATAAGCAAGTGGCTTTGCTGTACTTAACTAAATTATGTAAAACCCACTCAAAGTTTCCTAAAGCTCTCTTCAAAACTCTGAGTCCCCTGTGTTGCTGCAGAGCAGCTCACCCAAGGGCTTTGAGGTGGTTTTGTACAGGGTGCCAAAGCCCCAGCGCCCTGCTCACCCCCAGGCATGTTTCTGCCTCTGTTCTATTCAACCCAGGGGAAAAAAAAAAAAAAAAGAGAAAAGAAAAAAAAGACCTGTTTAAATCACAAAGCTTTCCGAATAGCTACAGCATTTTGCAGACGTATCAAAATTACAATCAAAGCTATACACAATCAAAATCAGATTAGACAATATCCAATCAACATAATCAGCCTCGGCGCCTGCCAGCTTTCACACCCTGTCAGTACCAGAGCAGGCTGCCCTCACTCACCCCATGTGTGCTTCAGATAGATGGTCAGAGAGATAAGGAGGGGAGATGAGGCACACAGGCACTCAGAAGGCTGGGAAAAGGGGTGGTTTATTGTCACACACAGTGCATGTTGATGTGTCCACAGTGACACCTCTGTCCCCACAAGGAGTGGTCTCACATGGTGTGTGCACAGATCCATCCCCTCTGCAGCAACACCCAGCTCCTCTCCACCACCATGTGGGCTCTGTGGCAGATTATATTTCCTATTCTTATGTTAATTTGAATTAAATGAAACAGCCAATTATACGTTCTAAGGATACATTACAAATTAGATTAGCGGGCTGGTCTGAAGCCATTCATCCCACCAGGGCTCCGAGCGTGGAGCAGCTCGTGCTGCTGAATGGCTGCCCATTCACTGTGCACAAAAAAGGATCCAGGATTTTCCACTGTCAAACAGATGACAGTTGTTGTGATTACACATTATTCCTCTTCAAATTAAACCACTGAAATCAGCTGAAACAACAAGCCTCTTCTTGCAAACCCTCTCGTGGCTGCCGGGCAGATGCTGGGTGCTGCTCGGAGCAGGGAAGCCCTGCAGTGGGGTGGAGACACAGCATGGAGCCAGGCCCTGTCACAGAGGGGACAGTGCCCCTCCTCTGAGTGCCCCCCTTGCCCTCAGCCCCACAGGTATCCCTGTGCACCAGCTGTAGGGGTTGTATAGGATCTAACTGCCCTAAGCATGGCCCCAGGTTTATCACAGAATCATAAAATAGTCTGGGAAGAGAGCTGAAGGATCATCTCATTCCAAACCTCCTGCCATGGGCAGGGACACCTTCCACTATCCCAGGTGGCTCCAAGCCCCATCCAACCTGGCCTTGGGCACTGCCAGGGATCCAGGGGCAGCCACAGCTTCTCTGGGCACCCTGTGCCAGGGCCTCAGCACCTCATAAACCTGGTTCTGCCCCATGCTTGCACAGGATGGCATCACACCAGGTACAACCAACCTCCAACAGCAGCAAAATTGTATTTTAAAACACTTTTTCCATCTTGAAATCCAAGTCTGAGCAGGGTTCCCTGCACCATCTCCATCCAACAGCAGATTCAGGGTCAGAGGACTGGAGGGGAGGTGGTGTGGGGGGGTTGTAATGGGGAGAGAGGCTCTGGTTCCTGGCAAGGTGACACCCAGGCCATGCCCAGAACCAAGAGGAGTCAGAACTGGATGCTCCCTCCCAGCTCATGGCACGGGGCTGGGGACATGCTATTTGCCATGATTTGAGAGGAAAGGCAGAATTCCTGAACCCCTTGCAAGAGCAGGGGCTGGCCTGCACAGCCAGGCCCCACTGCTGAGCTGCCAAAAGCACCTGCAGGTCCTGGAGACACCCCAATGTGGTCTCCTGCCAACGCTGCTCCTCACCACAGGGACAAGGTGCCAAGATCTCCCAGACTTGCTGTATTCCCTGATGCTTTTCAGGAGAGGGAGGCAGAGGTGGACAGGAGGCATCCCAGACACCCAGGACCTGCAGGAGAGGGCTCTCAGGTGGGAGGCAGCTTTGGGGACATGTCTGTCCCTGGCAGGGGGCTCCTCTGCTGCAAACACAGAGCACATCCAGGGGTTATGGCCTGATGGGCACAGTGACCCTGCTCACCCTCTGCCATGGACACAAAACCACCCTTGATGTTGCTGCTGCTTCACCTTTTGCTCCTGTGCTCACCTCCTCTTGGACTGTAAATGAAGCCAAGCCCCAGCCAGCTCCCACCAGCCATCCCATAACAGAGCCCCCTGAGCCTGGGGGGGCATTCCCAGCACTGCAGCAAAGAGGAGGATGGGCCAAGGGACATCCAGATGTCTGAATGTCACACAGCTCTCAGGGACCAGCTGTGACCCAGCCAAAGCCATGGCAGGGCCATGTTCTAAAAGACACTGCAGATCCTCATGCAGGGGACTCAGGAGGGAGGGACAAGCGCTGAGCATGTCCATAAATGATGCCTTTAGCTTCCTCCTGCCTTTCCCCTCCTGGAAGGGGAGGAAAGCACTCTCCTCTTTTACAAAGCACTCCCCAGCCAGGCAGCACCATCTCTGCACTGCCTGTTGCTATTAATCACAGAGGACATGGCTTGACCAAGCACCTGGGAAACCATTCTCCTCCTTGGCAGCGTGGCAAATGTCCAGTGACCCCAATTCTCCACTGAATCATGTTCTGTGTGATTACCCGTGAGGATCCAGGAGTTGCAGCCAAGCATTGATTCAGAGAAATGTTCTTCACAGTGAGAAGGATAAAGATTTGTAGTATTATTGCAGGTAAATATTTGCCCTGTCAAAAAGCATTCAACAGTAAATGTGAGCCTGAGAGAGAACATTTGTTCTTGGGAAGGTACAAGGAAATAGGGAGGCTGCTGCAATCCATCCAGGTGACACAAACCACCACGGACTCTGTGCCATCCCTCATCTCACTGGGTTTTTCCTGAAGCTAATGCAAAAGCTCAGTGACACTCCTGACACTTTAGGGATGAGATGGGTCTAAAGAGACCCAAACAAGGCTGGCAAGTCTGCAAAGTGAGGAAAACATTGATATTTGTGAGGCTGAGAGGTGCTACAGCTTGGGCTCCTGGTGTGCACGAGGAGCACACAGAGGTTATGGGGTGCCCACACCACCCCACGAGCTGTGATGGCAATCCCCCCAACCCAACCCCAGCAGGACCCCAATCCCAGGGAGAGCACTCTCCCACCAGCACCACACAGGGAAGGGGCTGCAGACAACCAGCCAGGTGGTTTTGGGGGTATCTTGATTTATCCAAAGCTGGATGATGTCTCAGATGGAGTCAGGAGACAGAGAAGCACACGGATGGATTTGCCATACAGACACATCCCCTGTTCCCTACAGCATCTCAAAGAGCCACCATGTGCCACTGGTCACAGCAACTGCAAGGATCATCAGGTTGAGAGAACACCTTGAGCCACAGAAAGAGTCCAAACACAAGGAAAAAGGTAAAAATTGAGGACCAGCTGCCCATATTTCCTCAAAAGCCTTTGGTCTCCTCTCCCACTGCACCCATTACTCACACAGGCACAATCCTGTTTGCAGGAAGGGATTTTGATACATTTCTCCAGCACAGAAACCAGAGGGGTTTTCTGCTCATCTCATGGCACTGAAGCCACAGGGACAGAAATGTCAGTTGAGGTGGCAGGAGAAAGTGGAAGTCACNGAACTGGAGTCAGACATCATCATTTCTTCCCATCCTGGGTTCACCTGCATTTTCTCCACAATAACTTGGGACATTGCAAACTCCAGAGAAATGCTCTGGGGCCAGCATGGCAATGGATGGGTGCTTGCCTGTGGGGTGGCCAGGGGGGCTGCCCCTTCCATCACCCCTCCTGCAGGCAGGGATGGCAGAGGGCTCCTGTTCACACCTGTGCTTCCCAAAGCCCCGTGCCGAGAAGTGAAGCAGTGCTGATTTTCTGTGTCAGCAGCTCTGGGTCTTAGGAATGGAAATTGATTTGCCTCATCCTCACACATGGAGATGTGTGTGAATACCAGGGTCAATGAATTATGCAGGGAGAGGTGGATAAATACTGGAAAGAAGTATTTATTAACAGTCACATACAATCTACAAATTGTCTTTGAAGTGTTCCCAGCCCCTGCTACATTAATTTTCACATGCTCACGTTTTTTACTAGGGGAATGCTGTTGAAAAGGGAAAATGAGTTCTTGCCTGAAGTGAAATGTGCCCTGGAAGTGTCTGCACAATATTCAGCAAGAGGCTGGGGGCACAGCAGAGCAGCAGGGAACCTGTGGGAAAGTGGGCTCTTCCTCCCTCTGTGTGTGCTCCTCTTCCACATCCAGAGTAGAGGGGTTTAAAATCATAGAAAGGCTGAATGGTTTGGGTTGAAAAGGACTTTAAGGATCATCTTTTTCCAAACTCCCTGCCATGGACAGGGACACCTGCCATTGTCCCAGGTTGCTCCAAGCCCTGTCCAGCCTGGCCTTGGGCACTGCCAGGGATCCAGGGGCAGCCACAGCTGCTCTGGGCACCCTGTGCCAGGGCCGGCCCACCCTCACAGGGAACAATTCCTTCCCAATATCCCATCCATCCCTGTCCTCTGGCACTGGGAGCCATTCCCTGTGTCCTGTCCCTCCATCCCTTGTCCCGAGTCCCTCTCCAGCTCTCCTGGAACCCCTTTAGGCCCTGGCAGGGCTCTGAGCTCTCCCTGGAGCCTTCTCCTCTCCAGGTGAGCACCCCCAGCTCTCCCAGCCTGGCTCCAGAGCAAAGGTTATTCTCTCCAAAATCCCAAACAACTGCTGGTTGTCCCAAAGATCAAACCCCCCCCTCCCACTCTGTGGGCACTGCTCTGATGCAGACTCCACACTACAGCTGCAGCACAAATCCATTCCCAGCTCAATCCCAGCTCTTCTGGATGGCTTCACCTTTGAGTCAGTGGGATGTTTAAACCTTTAAACTTTACATGAGTTGACCTTCTCCCATCTCCTGTAGATCCCATGCAGTCCTGGAGCCACAGCTCTTCCCAAAGCTTGGATGGTTTCAACCAAATCTGACAGCTCAGAAAGGTCTCTACACGTTTTACAAAAATTTGTATTTCATAAAACCATTTGTCTACAGAGGGTCCTGAACATCCTTGCTTGTAACCTTGGATGTCCTTGAGAAGTTGCCACAGGGGCAAAGGGAAGGCTGTGGTGTGGTGCTCAGCAGGAAGGGGCTGTGGAGGGAACAATATCCATAGGGAAGAGAAAATCTCAGTTAACACCAAAATAAAAAAATCTGGGGGCCTTGCATCCAATTCTGCATTTTGGAGGGTTATTTTACATGCTACTAAGGCCAGAAACAACATTGTCAGGACCCTCTGGCCTCAACCTGTCTGTTGTGTGGGTGAGAAATGAAGAATAAGGCACCAAGTATTTATAATTATCTGAAGTATAGAAAATCCCTGAGATTCAGCCTGGCCATTCTGCTGCATCCCCTCCCATGGCACCACAAGCTCACAGTCAGGTTTGATACTGTCCAAGCTGCTCTTGACCTGCATCACCACTTCACTAAAAATAAAAAGCTAAAAATAATGGAGTTCTATGAACAATTTAGAGCAAAAGAAATCAGCCTTATTGTAGGCTTTTAAAAAGGCTCACAACTCTCTCTCTCCCTCTGTTTTTTTTTTTTTTTAATCAGTATCTTATCCAGAACTGGAATCCTGTCAAGAATAGTGGATAGCAGGGAACTATAACTTCTTATTATGTGTATAGTGATTTTATGAATTCAGTGGGGAATGAAATGCAATTTTGTCAGACTTGTCTGTGTTCATAATGACCAAGTCAAATTAATCATCATGGATAATACTCCTGTGTCAGCCATTCAAGAGATTTTTTAATAGAATTTTTCTGATTCATGTCTTGCAGTACATCAGATCTGTAGTAATGCAGGCACTTCTAAAAATCAGTGCAATTATGGCTTCTTGTTGGCCTGTCATTTTCCTGGAATAAAAATGTCTCTGCAGAAGTCATATACTGTACATAAACCAAAATGGAAAACAAAAATATAGTTACAATTAGGCTTGATTTTTTCTAAAGGTTTAATATCTTTTTGAAGCCATTATTTATAGGCAGTACATAAAGCTCCAGAGCACAATGTGAAGATGGACAGGTTTATCACAACACAGACCAATTTTATCCTGGTTGTCATTCCTCCTTTGATTGCCCTGTGAGTTAGTGGCTTTTGCAGGCATGGAAATGACTATCCCATAGAACAAACAGGGGATAGGTAATGGGTTTG
Source organism: Ploceus nigricollis (assembly GCA_013399945.1). Lineage (NCBI taxonomy): Eukaryota > Metazoa > Chordata > Aves > Passeriformes > Ploceidae > Ploceus > Ploceus nigricollis. The sequence continues at coordinate 71,568 of VXBC01001964.1, read as the reverse complement.
CAGTCAAATTATTGTGTTTATTAAAAATGTATCCAGGAAAGCCCACTCAGATCCCAAAGGGCTCTTGTTCAGGAAAATCTCTGGTTCAAGCAAAGGTTACGGTTTCCATAAAGGCAGATATAGATGGAAGGGGCAGCAGTGCAGCAGGCAGGGGTGCAGGAAGGATTAGGAGTGCTGTGTTTATCCTCCTGAGGAAAGAGAGACAGACAGACCCCTCATTCCCTGGTGACACAGACAAAAATGAGTTCTGGAAGTAGATACCCCCAGGAATAAAGAGGAAAAAAATGTAATCACCCATGTCAGCCTTTCTTGCTTTCATGGCAAGGCAGCAGCTGCCTCGCAGGAGAGGGCAGGGCAGGACCCTGCCAGTGTCCCAGAGGGAGCTCCACGTGAGCCTCTGGGACAGCTGTCCCTCCAGAGCCACCTCCTCATGCCACCAGGTGCCACCTGGGTATGGCAGCACCACGTCCCTGCAGAGCCCTGCACTCCTGGATGCACAGATGGTGGAATCACCCAGTGGTGGGGTTGGGAGTGACCTGAAAGATCACCCAGCTCTGCTCCCTGCCACAGGCAGGGACACCTCCCAGTACCCCAGGTTGCTCCAAGCCCTGTCCAGAGGGGATATTAAGGCTCAATTCCTGCTGACAGCATTTTCAGAAGAATTCAGTGTTGGTTTACACCAACATCAGCAATAACCAGGGCTCTGCACACCCTTTGTTGTACTCCACATGCGGGGCATGCTTGAAGCACAGCTGCTCCTGGGTGACCCAGAGCAGCAGCTCAGCTCACCTCACCTATTTTTTCCTTACTCCCCACGCTGAGGAGGGAGCTGTTTCCTTTCACTGCCTGTTCCCGTGGCTGTTCTTTGCTCTCAGAGCAAACGTGGCAGCGCTCCAGGCAAAGCCAGGAGATGTGCAAGCTCTGCTCCACCTTGGCAAAGAGCAGCCTCTGTCATCTGCCTCACAATCAGCCTCCTTAAAATTGTTTATAATGATTTTTGCCTGGTTTTAAAATGTATTAAAGGCGCTGTACATCCAGTGAGACAGCAGCCAATGGGATCTAAAATTAGACTGCTAGGCCAGACAAATATAAACCCATTACTTTTCTTTCCTAGGATCTTGCCTCCAAGTGAATACAAGGAATATCATATTCTACTCAAGAACATCATGCATTTCAGGGAATTATTTGAGTACAGGTTTTACATAATTGGCTTTTTTGTCTCATGGCATACTGAACTTGCATAATGAGCTCAGTGCACTCACAGCAATCCATTGTTGGGCTGGATGGATTTGGTGGAGGGTGCTGAGCCCAGGGTGTGTTACACAATGGTGGATAATGCACTGTAAGCAGGTCAGGAGATAAGGCAGCCCAAAACCAGGCACAGGCAAGGAAGAATTAGCAAAAAGCACTCTAAGAAATTAATTCAACCTGGCTTCAGCTGAGCCAGAAGGACGCAGAGCAGGAAGGAAACTACACTCTGTACCACGCTTGCTCCCTTTCAGATTTTGTCTTAGAGTATTTCCCTTGTGCTCAAAACTGAAGGAGTGGAGTTAAGGGATTAAACAAATCCTTTGTGCCACACTTCACATGGATGATTTTTTTGCACCACATTTTGCAGAGTTTCATCTCAAAAGACATGTCCCACGTGTGGCACGTGGCGTTCACAGCCGTCCCCTGCTCTGGGGTGTTGTGGTCTGCAGCAAGGTCCCTCAGCAAAGCCACAATGGCAACACAACCCATCTGCAACCCAGACTTTTTCCCCCAAATATACCCTGTTTGTGTTTTTCTCTCTCATCAGCAAAGAGACATTTTCCAAAGAAGCCCTGCATGGCCCTCACCACCCAGAGCACACCAGGAGTGGTGTGGGCAAGGCACCAGAGACACCACCAAGAGCACATCACCAATGCTGAGGATCCCATGCTGGAGCTAAAGGGACAATTATAATTTTTTCCTAAATGCCCCACACTACCCCTTGCTTTGCTCCCTCTTCCCACACAGAAACAAAGTCCTTAACCTCAGGCTCTGTTTTTAGAACTGTGGGAACTCCACAGCACTCAGGATGTTGGTCCTGCTCATGGTCCCAGTTCTGTAACAGCAGAGCAAAGAGCAGTAACAGTTCTTGGTACCCTTTCCTTCAAAGTGTGGGCATCAGCCAGATGAAATCATCACCAACTGGGCCAGATCTGGTACTTTTGCTAAATTTCTTGTTATTTCCTGTTGCCAACACCTTTGAAGTACAAAGCATCATCACAAACCTGCTCAGATTTGAGCCCTCACTCTTCCCAAGCAGGCTTGGGACCCCAAAGCAAATTGACAAGAAAACTGTAGATATTAAAAAATCAAAAAGTAATAAACCCCAGCAGAAGCAGTGCCCACCCTCGCCATCAGCCAGATCTGATGTGTGTGATTAGCACGAGGAAGGCAGGGATGTGGGGATGGCTTGCATAATGTGGTGCAATCTAGCACCTCCCCCAGGGTGCCCAGCTGCTGCAGAAGCAATTTCACAGCTCATCATCCATTATGAGATTAAAATAATTTTTTTTTTCATCCCGTGAAGTATTAATAAATTGTGCAGGCAGACCAGAGTTAGTGCCATTTACACAAATGGTACTGAATCACCCACCTAGTTATTTCTTAATGGATTGAGTATCTGTGTTCCTCCTTAGCCTGTAATTTAAAAACCTAAGTACACAAACCTGTTTATTTGTCTCATCAGGCCCCGAGCCAGCACTTACTGAGCCTGGGGACAGGGGGACAAAGGCAGAGCTGCTGCCTCCCCTGGACCTGCCCCAGCACTTTACAAGGGAAACAATACCAAAACATCCACATCGATGGATGGGGAAAGGGAAACGCAGCACAAAAAAAGCCCAAGCCCACACTGAAATCCCTCCCTTCTGGGGGCAAAACTCACTGAGGCATTGCTGATGTAATGCAGGTTCTCTGGTACACGAGTGAAGATGTAAAGCTGCAGTCAGAGCACCACTAATGGCTCTTTGAACATCCCTGCTTTATTGTGGTATCAGACGAAGAAGGCATGTTTAATGTTTAAACTTCCAACAACAAATGCCTTCAGCAAATATGTTTAATGTATTTATTCAGTGCTTCTTAAGCGCCCGTCGCCTCAGCAGCTGAGGTGCTGCTTACCTTTCGTTTTTTTACATTTATTTCATTGAAATTAAGAATGTACCACAGCTTTGTAAAATGCCACCTTCTTCCCTCCCTTCTCTACTCTTTACCCCCAGGAACAGCTTGAAATTCTTCACCCACCCATCCACTGCCAAACATTTCAGGCTGCCAGGAAGTTGCCAAAATGGGGAAAGGAAATGAACTGAAATCAGCAGGGTGATAAATCAGCTTCCCACATGATCCCAAAGATCCTCAGCCCCCGAATCTGGCTCTGGCACATGGGAGATGTGCCAAAGCCAAACACTCCTGAGTCAGCTCTGCCAAAGCAAACCCTGAGGTGGGACAGAGCTCTCATTGACCCAGTTCCAGTGGCAGTGACGGGGTGTGGTTGGACAAGGGAGGTCAGTGACAGATTGACCACGGGGCTGGGATGTCTCACTCCTTGCAGATCCTAAATATGCACAACTCAGCAACGGGCCAGCCACAGAATCACACAATCACAGAATCACTGAGGCTGGAAAAGAGCTCCAAGACCATCAAGCCCAACCTCTGACTGCCCATACCCCCTGAGCCCAGTACTCCCAGTCCCTGCAATGTCAAGGTCAGAGCAGCTGTGGCTGCCCCTGGATCCCTGGAAGTTTCCAAGGCCAGGCTGGACAGGGCTTGGAGCAACCTGGGAGAGTGGAAGGTGTCCCTGCCCATGGCAGGGGGTGGAACCCTGTGAACTTCAAGGTCCCTTCCCACCCAAAGCATTCCATGATAATCACACAGGATCTCTCTCTCTGCCTCCTTTGCATTTGCTGAGAGCCACAATTCTGACTCTTCCTTCACAACCACAGCTCCAAGAATTTTGTTCTTTTCCTCCCTCATCCAAAGCAGAAGCTGTCATGTCACAGGAGCACAAAGGTGCTGGGGCTGTTAGGGAAAGCAGGAAGCACCAAGAGACTCGTGACAGAACTGTGAGAACTGGAACGTGGTGCATGGCCAAGTATCCAAATCCCCAGAGTAGGTGTGAAAATCTCAGCCTTAAGCCTCCAATATGTGAATTTTGGGAAACAAACAGATTTTATCTTTAACAATTTTAACAACTTTTTTTTTCCTTTAATAAAGCCAGGCTTATATATGGTATCTAAAAATAGGCAGGAACACACACATGGCTGGGAGAGGCTCATCTATGCCCTAAATCAGACACTCATCAAATTCCTCTAAAGCATTAAGCAACCTGGACAAAATGAGCAGTGAGAGTAGGAACCGTCCTTTCAAGAGGAAGGCAAAAAGGAAACCCACCACATTAATAACCAAACCAGCAATGTTTCCCTAAAGTAAGGACAAGTGTCCATCTAGGAGGTCAGCCAGGGGATCAATCTGCTGCTCACAGCCTGGAGCCTGTATCAAGGACCAGCTCCAGCGCTGGCACTGGCAGATCCAGAGGCCATGGACAACATTTGTGCACACAGGGAATGGCTTTGCAGAGGAGAAGAAGGTGCAAGAGGGCTCACATCCACATCAGCCCAACACTCATCACTGAACCAGAAGGCACAACCCAACACCCAAGGCATGAGGTCAGAAGAGAAACCCAGCCCCAGCTCTCCAGAGGCCAAACCACCTGAAACTCTCCATTCACTGAGCAGCTGGAGAGGTGTTCCTGCTGTTTTCACTGGTTTAGAAGCACCAGGTAGAACCTGAACTGTTCCAAAAATCTGGGCAGAAGTGGAAGAGTCACAATGAGAGGGAGAGATGGAGAGGAGGGGGAGGCTCTGAGCACGACAGGGCTGCACATAACAAAGCCAAAACATCAACCCCATGGTAAAAATTCACATTTTCCCAGTGTACTCAAGGGCTGCAGCTGGTATCTGTCAAATCCAAGCCCACACAAGGCCTAGATATCTCCTGGGATGACTCAGACCCAAGTGCTTCTATTGCCAGTTCTAGTACCAAACTGGGCACCTCGAGTCCCACGTGGCGTTACCAAAAAGCATCAGCCCAGTCTGACTCCAAACACAACCCAAATGGGACACACTGTCTGCAAGCTAAGCTGCATCAGCTTTCACCACTTCTCCCCCCATCCCTATTCTTGATATCAAATAACAGGGTTCTCTTTCCAGACTGAAACAGAGTGAGAAAGAAGTCAAAAATCAAGGATTGCATGGACAAAAGGGGAGGACAGCAGGTGTCTCTAACAGGGATATTGCAGCACTCCTCGATGCAGAAATCTGGAAATCAGGACAGGCAGAATGCCACTGCATGTTCCACTCACTGTGTTTCAAAAATTAAACACCATCACATGAGCTGCTCAGAGCATCCTGCACTTCACAGACCATCTTTCCTTTTTTATTTTTTAATTGTTGGATCTCCAGCATCTCTGTCTGAGCATGGGAAGATCCTTCCTAAAGTTGCATTCAAGTGCATTCAGTAACTTGCTCTCAATACCAGTGTGGATTCCCAGGCTTGCAGCACCCTGACTTGTACCCAAAAAATGTGACCTGTTGCTCCATCTGCTTGCAGAAGTGACAGACATCATCCTCCAGCTGGATCCAGCCTGGAAACAAGCACCTTTTGGATATTTGCTTCCAAAATGCACTAGGAATTCCTGAAGCCTGGGAAAGAAAGCTTCTGAGGAGAAAAGCAGCTCCCATGGGGAGCCTGAGCGCTCAGTGCCACGTAGGTGTGTGGTTTTGTTTAGAAGTCATCTGGAATTCTTAAAATAAATTTGCTAAATTGTCTTCCAGAGACTGATGGCTTCTTTTTCTTTTTTTTTTTTTCCCTCCTTAATAAACTTTCAGGGGTATCTTTATTGTTATGTCTAATTTTAGTGAAAACCAACATTTCCTGAGATTCAATTTCTCTCATAATTGTTGGAAGGAAACTAAACTGTCTGCTGTAAACATTCACTGTATTGTGTGAAAAGTATCTTTATTACAGCCCACTGGGAATACTGATAAAATTCCCAATCCTAGCCTTTCCTCACTTTTTTTTCTTAGAGCTCACTCTTTTCTCTTACATACCCATTAGTGTCAGTTCAAACATTCTGCGGGCGAGATATGAGAACTTAAAATATATTATTTAACAATCAAGGGTGGAATAAAGACTTGTGAGCAGTAAGATCCTTTCTGCCTTCCCTTTCAGTGCTTTCTATTATAGAAAATGAGGATGGCTATTCCATTTGTCTGCGTTCGTGCTCAGAGTTGATGTAAAAAATCTCATTAGTTTAGTCTGACATATATTCAATACAGTCTATGTACATATTTTTTTTCATTCTATTCTACAGCTGCAAAATGATACTAAATTTCATCAGATTGGAATGAAAACTGTGGTCTTGGAACATTTCCCTTTAAGGGCCTTATATTTATTCAGAATTCATGAATCATTTTCCAGTAATACAACTATAATTATTCTTAAAGTGTTATGTTTGAAGGTTTAATATGAAATACTTGCAAAAAGCTCTTTTTCACTTTGATAGTTTGTAATCTTCATGGTAATCAGATCAGTTAGCTCCTTCCCACAGCAGCCAGGAAAATACAATTCAATATGAATCTCATACTCCTCACTCATGTTTTAATTAAAGTAATAAAAGCCAAGTCATATTTTGCCCTTTATGGTGTACACAGATGTACAGACCTGAGCTAGACAGCATCAGACCTGGCACTCCTGATGGCAGCTGATGGATTTGCTGCTTTGAGATAAGTTTAATTCAGGCTGGCTCAGAGGCTGCTGGTCATGGTGGCAGTGATGGGTGAGACCCAGCACAGCCCTTGGCAGAACTGCCCAGCAGGGGATGGAACATGGGCCAAACGTGGAGCTCACGGAGCTGCTGGGACAGCCACCCTTCAGCTGGGTCCTGTGTCACAGCTCAGCTCCCTGGGAAAGCTGCCCAGCTGTGGGAATCCAGGGCATCCCTCTGGCTGCCCTGGAAGGTCTGGGACCCTGGCAGGGGGTCAGGAACCCCCCTGTACAGAGCCCTGAGAGACACTGTCTGTGATCCCTGTCCATGGAAAAGAGTCTTCAATCTTACAACATGATTTACAAACCCTGAGTATCTGATATAAGTAGTAATTAGTGTGGCACGGGTGCAAATGTAGAATTTAAGAGTTTTTAGAATGGGGGTTCAAAGGGGCAAGATGGAGGAAATTGGGCGTGCCTTGTCCTTCTTCTTCTCCTCCATGCCCTCCATGTCTCACTGTGGTGTTGGCACTGTTCTGTTGGTTCAGACTGGGGACACACTGTCCAACACAGGTGACAGATATTGGCAGTTACTGTAAATACAGCACACGTAGTTTTTAGTGTATAATGTTTGTATATGTTTATATATACATATAAATGTTTATATATTTTATATAATGTTTGTAACATCCCACTGAGGGCAGAGCCCCGCACACCGTCCTGCAGGACAGAGCTGCTGCAGGGCAGAGAGAACATGTTAGAGATGAGCAAGAATAAACAACCCTGAAAACCAGCACAGATGAATTACGACTTCTTTGGCACGGGGCTGGAAGACAGAGACATTCTATAACCTCGGGATCATCTAAATATCACAGATTTCGACACCCAGCTGCCCCTGGTTTTTGGTTCCCACCATGGCTCTGACCAGCCTGGCCTGGTGTGTCACCTGGGAGGGAAGATCTGAGCCTTCCCCAAGGAGCAGGAGCACAGGGGACTGGTGGCATTCTCTCCCCAACCAGCTCAGGTCCCCTGCTCTGCCCAGCCCCACGAGCAAGGGGAGGTCAGAGTGAACCAGAGCCTGGCTCTGAGCAGAAGGAGCTGGATGGCTGCACTGGGGATCCACAGCCCTCATCATCCTGCAGTGCCTCAGAGCCCTGACATCATGGAATCATTCAGGGTGGAAAAGCCCTCCAGTATCAAGTCCAACCTGTGACCAATGGCCACCTTGTCACCCAGCCCACAGCACTGAGTGCCATGGCCAGGTGTTCCTTGGACACCTCCAGCAATGGGAACTCCAGTACCTCCCTGGGCAGCCCACTCCAATGTCTGACCACCTGTTCAGTGAAGAAATTCCTCCTGCTATCCAATCTAAATCTCCCATGGCACAGTATGAGGCCATTTCCTCTTGTTCTATTGATATTTGCCTGGAAGAAGAGCCCAACCCACACCTGCCAGGAGCTGTGCAGAGCCACGAGGTCCCCCCTGAGCCTCCTTTTCTCCAGGCTGAGCTCCTTTCCCAGCTCCCTCAGCCTTTCCTGGTGCTCCAGCCCCTTCCCCAGCTCTGTTGCCATCTCTGGACACTCCAGCCCCTCAATGCCCTTCTCATGAGGGGCCGGAATGGGGCACAGCACTCGAGGTGCCCCAGCAGTGCCAGCACAGGGGACAATCACTGTCCTAGTCCTGCTGGCCACTCTGTTTTGGGTACAGATGCTCTGCTGATGGTCCTGCCCCCGTGGGGCTGGAATGGAGCCCAAGCCTGCAGGTGCCCAGGGCAGCCTCAGAGCTGACACAGAGAGGAGGGCTCATTCTGCCATCAGCCAAGGCAGCACAGGGGCTTTCCTTTCTGCCCAGGCCTTCATCCAAATGCTGAAGTGGAAAATAACATTTTCCTGCTGGAAGTAAGTGGCTCCTCAGTTAATCACTGTGTTGTGACAGCAGACCCAAACACCAGCTCAGGATGGGTCTCTGATGAGGAGGGAAGAAGTAATCAATCAGCTGGGGAAGGAAACCCCAAGAGCAATGGGCTGGGTATTTTCTTCCACACTGCTGCAGCCCACAGAGCTGCATTCCCACAAATAAACAGAGTTTTCCAGAGCAACTCCCCAGAGGTACATTAGAGAAGCAAACCACCCTCTGCAGGAGCCAAACCCAACTCCCCAACAGGACACAGGAGGAAATCCTTGCTCATCACAGCTCCCTGAGAGTGCTGGGCTGTGCTGTCAGAGCTCAGCATCACTCCTGGCATGCACAGCCTCTGTCACAGCAGGAATTCGGGACACATGCTGAGGAATCAGCTCAAGGAGCTGCAGGATCCAAAGGCACAAAGAGCTTGTGGATGAAAGCTCTGGGACTGCCTTTGGCTGAAGTGACTGCCACCACTCCAGGCCAGCCTGGGAGCAGCAGGAGTGGCCCTGGGGAGGGTTTAAATCACACATAAGCACCACATCAACCTGAGAGCTGTGCTTTAAAGGGGGTCTGCTCTCTCCAGAGCTGCTCCAGGCTGTCCCCCATGCAGATCTCCACCTTGCCCTGGGCCATGCTGGCCATCAAAGACAGTGGATCTCTTTACACCATGTGCAGGCCCTTTACAGCAGTAAAAGCACGTGGGAAATCCTTGATAAAGTGGCACTTTCTTGGCTAAAGCACACCACCTTCCTCTATCATTTGCTGCTCTTTTATGAGCCATTGGCTTTACAAGCCCAGCAGCATTGCTGGACAGCCAGGCCACGTGTCCTCATGCCACAGGAGCCACCCTGCACACCAGCAGATCCTGTTCAGCCTGACTGGACCTCAGCTGTGCCCCACAGTGCTCTGAAGCAGCCCCAGTGACTCCATCTCCTTCACCCTCCAGCACACAGGGAGCATTCCTGGGATCTGGGACACACCTCTCCTGCAGCCCCCCTGGTGGGCATGGTGGAATTTCAGCACCAGGAACCACCCATGTCCAACCCTCTAGCAGACCTCATCTTGGAGCCAGTATTTTCTGTATGGAACCCTTCAGATCAGGATGCAGCAGCAGCCAAGGCTGTTTCTCAGGGGGATGGACATGGTGCTGCTGCTCCTTCTCTGCCACCCCCAGGTTCCCACCACCTCCCCAGCTCTGCTGCCTCCAGCCCTGGGCCAATCTCCTGCACAGATTGGATTTTTGTTATTAACTTTTAAGTGTTTCACTGTTTACAGACCTTTTCACTGCAAAAGAAATCCCAGCTCTGGCTGAAGATCCTCAGGTACATTTTGATTCCACATCTCACAGAACAAGGGCTACAGCCAGATGTGCTGCTTTATACATACACCCTTTTTTGGGTCAAAAACATTCTCTGAGCTGATTCATATCCCAGAAAACCTTGGAAAGACACAGGAAAGACAAGGAAAGGTAACTGCTGGGACTGGCCAGAGCTGGCTATGGTCTCCAGGGCACCTTGGAGAGTGGTGGATGCTGTGGCCACCCTCAGGCTGTCAAGTGTGGTGTGTGTCCTCGAGTGCACCTGAGGATCTTCTTTTCCCTCCTGCCTTTTGCCCTAAACCTAAACCTATCAGCAATCTCCTTGATGAAATACCTGCACATGAAATTCAGCCACCACCACAGTTTCAGTGTTTCCCATCCCTACCAGGTGCTCTGTGCCACCTGACAGGTGTCTTCAGCTCTTTGAGATGCTATTTCTTTTTCCCTTTTTTCCCCAGAGTGAGTGCAGTAGAAGCAGGGACCATCCATTTTGGTCTAGGAATGGCTCAATTGCATTAGTTTTTCACTCTGGGATGCTTGGTGGCTGTTTTTCAAACACCCTATTGCTAAAAACTTAGGAGTCCCTTGAGACCAAGGGTTGAAGATGATGTTCATTCTGCTTGTAATACGAAAGGATTTTTTATTATTATTTTATTTAAACACTATAGCTGGCCTTGCACCAGCAGTAAAACCTCCTCTTGCTATGACTAAGCTACAGGAATCACTTCCTGACTGCACCTTTCAAAAATTTCCCTGTCACACAGGAGTTCATACAAAATTCACAAGCCTGGATCATCAGCTGTAGTTGTGCTCAACTCCCAAACCCCTCCTGGAAGGGTTTCCATTAGCTGCTGATTATAATAAATGGCATGTAACACTCTATTGTTCATTCTAAAATAGTACATGAGATTCTTCCTGAATCATCTGCTGAGAAAGGCATTTAGGATCTATCAATGTCTCCCCTCTATTTCTTCTTCTCCAGCACAACATATGAAATTATACAGTATTACTCAAAGAACAGCAGGGAGGGAGCAAAAATCTGTATCTTAGCATGGGTGCCTGCAGTGCACACTCCCAAACTCTGTGTAATCCCCTTTCAACTCTGAGTCTATACAAACCTCCCTCTTCCCTTCACTGGGGGTCTTTTATACTCAGATGTCTGTATGTTCCTGCAGTATTTGCCACGGATCCTTGCAAGGGGAGTGGGGAATCAGCAGTTATTTACTTTCAGATGTGCTCTGCCCCTGATGGGGCCAATTCCAGACTTGAAAAATACAGATTATTTGCAGATTGGAAGAGACCAAGATTCTGCATGGGCACAAGAGAGTAAAGTCCAAAGAGCAGAAGACAGCTGGAGATTCAGGAGCACCAGAGCTCTCCACGACCCCTTAAAAAAGGAGGCCATACTGCCCCTTATGTAAACCCCTCACTTACCTGTGGCTTCCTTTAACACTGACCAACCTCTGATGTCATCTGTTCCTATGATCAACAGATCAAGCCAAAAATCAACAGAATATGGAGCCCCCAAACCCTGCCTCCTCAATTATTCACTCAGAGGGTGGTGAAACACTGGCACAGATTGCCCAGAGAAGCTGTGGATGTCCCATCCAAGGTCAGCTTGGACAGGGCCCTGAGCGACCTGATCTGGTTGGAGATGTCCCTGCTCCTTGCAGAGGGTTTGAATTAGATGGCTTTTAAGGGTGCCTTCCATCCCAATCCATTCTGTGATTCTATGAAAGTTAAAACAAGTTTCTTCACGTGCAAAGGATTAATTAGAAACACCAAAGTCCATTAAGGGACTTGAGTGGGAATTGCACAAAGAATAACCTCACTGTAGGCTCTAATTTTCTGTGCAGACCATTCTATAAGACTCAAGAGAAGGGCCACCCTAAGGAATTGCTCAGCTGAGTGATCCTGTAGGCTCTTCCTGCCTTCCTTCCCAAGCAATCCCAGGTTTGAGGCCGTGGCTGTGGTGACCATGAGCAACCTGCTGCACTTTATGGGACAAACAAAGTGCTGGAAGCTCCTCCAAATTCACACATCTGGTAGGCCAGAGACCAAAGGACACCTCACACCTGAGTAATTGCATGTTGTTGCTTCACTGTCAGTGGGAGAGCAGCCCCACCACTGATGCACTGAAAACCACCTCGGTTCCAGCTCCTGCTCTGGGGGGAGGAGCAAGAATGAGGGCAGGGTGACCCACATCTTCATCAGGAGCACCCAATTAGCCTCACTCTGCCCAGGGCTCCACGGCCACTTCAGTCACTGTGCTCTGCCTCTGTGGTCCCCAGCAGGGATGGGGACCCCTGCACGCACGTGGCTCTGCCCCAGCCCCAGGTTTATTTTATCAAATGTTGACATTTTGCTGTGATTCAGTCAAGATTGGTGGGAACAACACGTCTGCCAGTATTATGACAAGGTTTGAAGGCATATTTTATAGCAGAGGCTGCCAAGACGAGCTCTGTCTCGTCTGGAGCGTTAGCAGAACATGAGGAAGGTATCCATAGCTTCCCACACATCATTAATTTCTAATTATCCTATCTTTGCTTTCTGCATTATCACTTATTTACCAAACACAGCTTTATTGGACCGCCCAGTTCCTTATAAGCAGCAAAGCCATTGTTATGTTAAAACCAATGTTCTAAATGTTATTTATTATTTGATAAACCTTGTGTAACCCTGAATGAGGACATTAAACGGCAAGAACACTACTTCAAAATCCCATTTTAAATAAGTCACCAAGACAGCTGTGCCTTTATAAAACACATTAGAGTGGCACTCAGAGCACATATGGCTCAGGGATATATACAAATTATACAATTTCTGTCATTCGATCAAATAAGAGGGACGTTTTGACCCCAGAAATGAGTCAAATGTAAGTTGTAATTCCAGCCCCAGCAGAGGCCCTGGTGGTAATGGATCCTGACGGCTGATCAAAGAGCCCTGACCATTTGACCCACCAGATCAGTGACTCACTGTATCTATTATGGCTAATCCAGAGCCCAGCGTGGAGATATACGGAGGCAGGGAGGTAAAGGGCAATAGATACAGGAGATAAATGTTGATTTACCCACACGCAGGCACGCGGGGACACCCGCAGACGGGTCCCACGTGGGCGGGAAGGGGCGGCCGCGGCTCACCCCACACCCAGGCTCATACTGGAGCATGGCTGCAGACACATGCTGTGAGTGTCTGTGCACATGATAAATATCATCTCTCCTAACTGCATCTCCCTCGGGGTGTCAGCAAAACCCCTGTGCCCAGCGGGGCTCCCCGAGTCGCACACAGCCAGGGAAAAGCCACCTTCTGTTTTACACATATCCATAGCCCCCAAAACACACCCCTGCCCAGGGATTTGCTTTCTTGACACTGTAAGTGTAAACAGCCCATCCATGAGTTACCCAGTCTCACCCTAATGCCCAGAGCCCAAATTAAAGCCCCTTGTGCTGCTCCACACATCAGGTGAGACACTTGATATTATCTGCAGCAGGTGTCTCACCAGGCTTGGGTGAAATCCTGCCTTTTTCTGTCATAGGATCCTGGAATGGATGGATGGGAAGGGACCTTAAAGCTCATCCCCTTCCACCCCTGCCATGGGCAGGGACATCTTCCACTGTCCCAGGTTGCTCCAAGCCCCTTCTGATGCCTTGTGAGGCTGCCCTAGAACAGAGCCTGGACAGAGCTAAAGAATAAAGCAGGGATCTATTAGAAAGTNGGTTTGGGTTGGACCTTAAAGACCATCCAGTTCCTGCCCCTGCCATGGGCAGAGACAACTTCCAGCACCCCAGGCTGCTCAGTGCTGCTGTGCAAACCTGGCAGCCAACACCTGACATTTTTGACACACAGATGGGCAGCATGAGCCTGCCAGCAGGAGCAACACACAGGAGCAGCTTTAGGAGGAGGAAATGATGTGCAAAAAAACTTTATCAATTTAACTCTCCTATTTTCAATTGAACTCTCAAATTTTCAACACTTTACAGCAGTGGGTCCTGTCTGTGCCCTCACTTCCAAAAGCAATGAGCTGCTTACACAGTCTCCCTGGCCTGAACAAGCCACAGTGGTGCTGAACAGCCTTTCCATGAGGAGTCACAAATTAACTTGTTGGGACAGACATGGGCTGGTTGCTCAGCTGGAATAAGCCATGCACTGAAATCTCCTGGGATTAAGCAGGATCCAAAGTGTCTAGTGATAAATAATCAGCTCTTTCCTCCTTCAAGCTGCCTGTTACCCAGCTAGCAGCCAGAGATATTCATGAAGGGAGGGGAAATGCAGCAAATACCCCCCTAAGGCTTTCCATAATGTCCCTGCACTGACCAGGTACACAGCCATACCCCAAAAGCCAAGGACAGTGGTCCCCAAAGCCATGCCAGGGCCTGGCAGTCCCCACAGCCTCGTCACATCACCCCAGCTCCCTGACAAGGCAGCTCCTGCATTTCTTCACATGGGATGATGACACCCTCCCCCAGGGGATTCCCAGGCAGAGCTCAGCCACGTTTTTAAAGCACCCATGGACTCTTCCTGCAACTGCCAAAGTCTCGATGCCAAATAAAACCAACCTCATTCCTCAACCTTTCCCTTTCCTGGTGTTACTCTCCTTATCACAATGACCTTAATAAATATCTTTTGCCTGGTATTACACTGATTTTCCAGGTGTTTTTATTTCTTTTACCAGCACTGTTGCATTTTTACTGATCTTTCAGAGCATTTCATATCTGTGTATTCCTTGGGATTTTTCACATTACTTAATTCCTTGCCTTTGTTTGGGGAGGGGGGTGGGAAAGAAAGAAGGAAAATTGACAGGGGTGAGGAATGAAGCTCTGCTGACTCCACAAGACACAAGAGATACCTCACTCATCTCGAGGGTCAAATGTCCATGATGGTTTGATCAGATGTCAGCTTGCATTTATACCCTGGCCTCTGCTGGAGGTTGAATTACATTTCACATTTGACTCACTTCTGGGGTCAAATGTCCCTCCTATTTGATGGAACAAGAGGAATTATTTTCCCCAAGCAGGTTGTGCTGGCGTGAGCTGTCAGTGCTCTCATTATGTTTTAGGCTCCTTTATTTCTGCATTTTGTCCTCAGCTGAGTCCAACCCCTCTGGGATGACAAGAGCTGCAGCCACGGCACAAAAACCATCCCAACAAGGAAGATCATGGGAAGGAAGAGGGCACCTGGCTTCCATTTGTGTTGGATGGTGTTTTGTGGGGGTTTTACATGGGTTTTGTTGTGGGGTTTTGTTTCTTCTTCCCCCCAAGCTGGCAGCTAGGCAGGGAATAATGAAGGAGAGGCAGGAGGACCCTGATCCTGGCTTTACCACACTCTTGCCATGACAAAGTGCAGAAACCCAGAAAATTTGGGTGGGAAGGGACCTTAAACCTCATTCCATTCCAATGCCACAGGCAGGAACACCTTCCACTGTCCCAGGCTGCTCCAAGCCCTGTCCAACCTGACCTTGGGCACTGCCAGGGATCCGGGGGCAGCCACAGCTGCTCTGGGCACCCTGAAGACCCTCCCCCCCTCACAGGGAAGGATTTCTCCACAATATCCCATCCATCCCTGCCCTCTGGCAGTGGGAGCCATTCCCTGTGTCCTGTCCCTCCATCCCTTGTCCCCAGTCCCTCTCCAGCTCTCCTGGAGCCCCTTTAGCCCTGGCAGGGGCTCTGAGCTCTCTCTGGAGCCTCCTCCCCTGGGCTGAACAGAACTTCCTTAGGATCAAAAGCCAGACAAGGGGCTGAGACAAAGCTGCTGTCAGGGAGCTGCAGGATGATGATGGAGATAAAACCCCAACCCACCAGGCTCATCTACTGCAGTGTGATGGTTCCAGCCTCGAGTCTGCAAAATTTGCCTTTGTCTTGAAGGAACCCAAGGGCTGTTGGGTGTCCTTCATGGGCTGTAAAGGTATCTGGTAGTTCAGCAGCCTCTGAGGTGAGATTGTGGAACCCCCCTCTTGCTGTTTAATGTACTCCTTCGGGTTACAACAGGTTTAGCAAACAATAAAAACCATCTGGAACCCCCATTTAAATAACAGAGTTGTGTCATTAGTGCTGAAGTCATGGCTGGGGCTGTAAAACCAGTAAACAAGTGCTGATCTGCAGGTAAATAAAGGGAGATGATGCACTAAGGAGGGTGAGGAGGAAGCTGCTCCTCATCCTCCTTGGCCAAAGCTCATGCTGGGTGTGAACCCACATCCCTGCAGGGATCCTGGGATCCTCACCTTCCCTCCCAGCTGCACTCCTGCCACCCCAGATGAGGTCATGGGGGGACACTGCAGCCTCCCACAGAGCCCAGGTGCCACCCTGCACCCCTCTGACTGTCCCACACCAGCCCAGGAGGGAACTGGGGATGCCAGACAAAGCTAAAGTCCACGTTTATTTTCCATGTTACTCTCTACAGTGCTTTTCCTGGTGGAGAAAGAGCAGCAGAGCACAAAGCCATCCCTGCAGTGGGGGTTCCTGCACTCTTCTGCCAAGGGAAAGAACTTTCCTCCCTCTCCACCCTTAACTGCTACTCCAAAATGGGAAATAGCAAGTAAACAGAGAGCAAATGAAGAGTGAACTCCTGCTGCCCAGGTTACAGGGATCTAAGCTGGTTTGGTTGATCCTTCTCCAGGATCAAACTCAGGACATGACTCCTCCACCACATGGTAATCCCTGCTTTCCTTTGGGAGCCAATTGTCCTCCTTGAGGTGCAGCAAACCATGCCCAGCCCCACAGCAGCCCTGCTGTCCTCCCTTCATGCCCAGCCTTGAGGGAAGTGGGATGAGATAGGTGCTAAGCATGGTTCATGCTGGCCATGGCTCTGCCCAAATCCAGCCTGGTCCTGCAGGCACATCGTGGCCAGGGCTGCTGGTCCCTGTGCCAGCACTGCCAGCCCTTCCCAGTGACACCCTTGTCCCTTGGGAGGTTTGAAAGGCAAAGTATCTACAACAACTGCCCTGTGATCATCCACACGTGGCTCTGCACAGCTGGGGGGACAGGGCTGACCCCTGGATGGGGCACTTAGGGATCACCCCACTCCTTCCCATATTTACTCACCCTCTGGCAATTCCTGGCTCTGTGATCAACCCCACGCCGTTGTTGGTTGAACACATATTTGTTTCTGCTGAATCACTCAGCAGCACAAAGTTTGCTGTTCCTTCCCCACCCTGGAACTCCTCCTCACGCAAGAACAACCTCTCCCGTGCCATGGTGGGGACAGTTTCCAGTGCCAGCTCCCAGAGCCAGAGCAGGAACAACCCTCCCAAGCCATGAGCCAACGCACTGCTGTGCTCCAAGGAGGCAAACCACAGGATTTCATCCCATTCCCAGTGTCACATGGATAGAGTTTAACCCCTGCTGCCATTGCAGCACCCTGCATGTAATCCACAGTGATGTCCCAAACCCCAGGGGCACTCTGTGGGGCTGGGTCTGTGCTCAACAAAACAGCCCAACACAACCAAAATGGGATGCTGGGATGTGTCAGCAAGGAGCTGCCACCTTCCCTCCCGAGGCTGCATGTGATGAGATGCTTTGTGCTGAGGGTGCAGCACCTCTAACCATGTCAGGCCACTCCTGAGGGGTGCACAGGGGGCCAGCTCTCATCTCCAGGTCAGGGGGACAGAAAAGCACGTGCTGAAGTCCTCCTGTCCCAGCAGGACCGGAATATGGGCTTAACTTTACAGAATGACAGAACTGGGTTGGAAGATCACCTTAAAGATCATGTTCAGCCCATACACAGGTTTAGGATCCCTCCATGTGTATCCAAGCCCAGAGAAGGCTCAGACACCTGAAGACATGAACGCTTCTATTCTGGTCCCCCACACGTGGGTTTCTAGCTCCAAAACAGGAACCCTTGGATTCCTTTTTCTCCCCTGCTAATCTATTTAGCTACAGGAAATACTCCACATGAGGGAAGGAGACACCTGAGCTGCACACAATACTTGGAAACTTCCCTGTGTCCAGAAACACCAAATGCACCTTCATTTTGAGTGAGGGATGCTGAGGCAAAGCTTTTCAGCAGAGCTTTTCAGCAGAGCCAGGCTCCAGGGACAGGCAGCAGCACCAGGATGGACGTGCATCCCCATCCCTCCACCAAGTGCATCCGCTGCTCCTCGGCAGCAGCTGGGCCCTGACCTCCTCCATGGACACTCCTGATGTCCCAGGAGGGCAGATTCACAGACAGCTCCTAGAATTTGTGCTTTAGTCCCCTAAAAATCTCACCCCAGCAAAACAGCTCTTACCTGATTGGCCGATAGAAACTCCTGGGCGTTGTCGTTCATCCCCATGTACATGTTCTCCCCATCAAACTAGAAAGGCAAAAGAAAGAGTTAATAAAATGCCATCTGCACACCACACTCCTGTGCATCCCAAATACCTTCCTGGCTCTTCACATCAAGAGCCAGAATTCCCAGAGGAAAAGCCTGAGCTGCTGTTTGAACACTTTGAGTGTATGAGCACCCCTTCACCCCAGTTATTGCAATGGGATATGCTAACATAGCATGGGTATGGGATTTTTACAGTGAAATGAGGAATGAATCACTCCAATTCAAAGAAATAATTCAAATGTGTGAACCCACAGATGCATCCTGTAGCAAAGATCATCCAAAAGGAGCTGTTGCTAAAATTCCTGCTAGACCATCAATCTGATATAAAAAGCCAACTTCCATCAATGGAAATGTCCAGACTTGGGCAGGTCGCATTCAATCCTCTTACAGACCTCAACACCAAAGCAGAGCTCCTGCAGCAATGCAGAATCACTCTGGAGCTGTGGAGGAGGTTTTACAGCAACTTCTGTGAGCCAGAGAGAAGTTTGATAATCCATGTTTACCTCTGAAAGAATTTTCTACCAAGGTCGTTGACATAGAGACCAAGAAAGAAAAAGGATAAATAAGAGAAACCTGCAGCTGCCTGTTCCAATGAGCACTTTGTTTGTCTTTCCTGACCAGTGAGTAAAGTGTAAACGTAAGAGTTTTGTAAGAATGCATAACAAGCATGCATGCTAGAATAAAAACGGGTTTG
This sequence comes from Ploceus nigricollis, assembly GCA_013399945.1. NCBI lineage: Eukaryota > Metazoa > Chordata > Aves > Passeriformes > Ploceidae > Ploceus > Ploceus nigricollis. The sequence goes on along the minus strand of VXBC01001964.1, from coordinate 52,560 downwards.
AAGCCTTCTGAGAATGGAGGGTGTTGCTTTGTGCTGTCTCTGTCTGGACTATGACATGGAGCATTCAGGAGGGGTCTCTGCCCAGCCTGACACATCCATGCCCTCCCTCATTGCTGCTCTCCTGCCTGCCCTGCCAGGACTGTGCTCCACGGCTGGGCTGGGCAGCCCGAGCCAGCCCATCCTCCTGTGTCCCACAGCTCCAGCACACACCCATCCCCAGCTGCTAATCCACTTATCAGGCCACAAAACCCCCATGGAGAGCTACAACTCTTCTCATTAATTACCTGCAACGGGAGCTTTTCACTCGCTCAGATTCCAGAGGAAGGAGAAAAGCCCTTCAGGATTGTCTCCGGCTCCAAGTACGGCTGGGGCAGGCCTCAAGGCTGAGTTCACAAATTAATTATGGCAATAAAAACGAGCTGTGCCATAAAACACTCCCGAGATGAGGATGGAGGTACCAGCTGTGAGTGACACCTTGCACTTAACAAGGGGAAGAGCCAACCCTCCTGCCCTTACCAGCAGGATGATGAATTGGAGATCGTTTACCTCTCACCTGTTCTCTCAGTCTCTGATAGGAAGCTGATTCCAGTTATGCCTTAACAGAAATTGGCCATATTAAGAGCAATAAAAGTGAAATCTAAATAAAACCAGGTGAAGATTTTCAGCCTAGACAATTAATTATGCTTCCATTTCTCAGAGTGCTACAGAATTAGCTGTTAAAGTCAGCAGAGTTAGTAAAGCCAAGTGGGGGTAACATGGCTCTGCTTGGCCTCAGACACCCTCTAATTGCCAAACTGTCCTCTGGCACAGCAAACCAATTAAAAGCTGTAAAATTGGATCAGGTATTGTGGCATTCATTAAGTGATACCAGCAGCAGCTGCAGCAGGTGGGAGAGGATTTCTGTGCAGCTGCTGGATTCTGTGAGATCCACCAGCGAGGCAGGAGCTGTGGGATGCAGTGAGCACTGGGACAAACAATTTCCCCAGAAGGCAGCTGGGTACCATCCACTTTAACCTGCCTTTCCCTCCACATGTCAGATGATCACTGGCACAGCCAGCTCCTGGCAGCACAGCTCCAGCTGGAGCTCCCAGGAACCCAGATCCCACCAGCTCTACAGCCCAAATACCCTCTGACCCCACCTAAATACCCTCTGACAGCCCCCCCAGCCCCAGCAGACACACCTGGACTGGCAGCAGAGGTGCCAGAGGTTGGTGGAGAATCACAGAATCTCTGGGGCTGGAAAAGCCCTCTAGGATCACTGAGTCCAACACTCTCCCAGCACTGCCAAGGCCACCATTCAGTGATGTCCCCAAGTGCCACATCACCTCTCATAAGTCCCTCCAGGGATGGTGACCTCACCACTGCCCTGGGCTACCTGTTCCAGCACCTGGCCACCGTTCCAGTGAAGAAATGTTCCCTAATATCCAACCTAACCCTGCCCTGCTGCACGTGAGGCTCATTCCCCTCATTCTGCTCCTTGTTTCCCACCAGAAGACACTGACCCATCCCTGGCCACCAACTTTTTCTCCAGGAAAAAAAGTTACCTTGAAAGTTACATTCAGCAAACCAAAAGTGTCCTTCAGTGGGGAGGCCCAGAGCAGGACAGACCCTCCCGTGTCTCCACATCCTTCTGTTTGTCAGAATGTATTTTTTTATGGCTTTCTACTGTTCCCCTACCTCCATTCCACAATTCCTTCTGCCCTTGATGCCTCCATAACAACTGTAATGAATCCTGCCTTCAAAATTACTGTTTCTCTGATTTCCAGGCTGAGCAGCGAGCCTGAAAATCAAGACTCAAAATGCAATGGAAACTTTGGAATTTCCCCACTGCTGATTGGATTTTTTTCCCCTCTCCTCCAGGCTATGAAGGTGCAAACAAATTTATTAGAAATTCTCCCATCAGGATATTTTTTCAATTAGATGTTTGCCAGTTATGCAGCAGCCAGGTAGAGCAGATAAGTAATGTTCTCTCCCTCTTCTCATTATTGTTTTGCTACAGAATGCACTTCAAAACAATCAACCCCATCATACCAGGTAGATTTATGATAGAAAGAGAAATTTTAATATTTCCCCTTGGTTATAAATGCCTCCTCCCTTTTTTCCTTCACTCTAGCTCCTGTTCCAAACCTGGATACAGCCATTCATCACCCTCCTTACCCCAAAACCCAGCCTGCACTGAATGATGTGGCAGGGATCATTTTCAAGTCCTAATTCAAAAGAAACATCTTCTTGTGCAGTTGTCTTCATCACTTTATCACTTTTGCTTGGTTGCAACGAGTTAATTTTATTATTCTTTGGTTAATTGGAGCAGCCTATTAAACAAATCAGTGGCTGTGGCTGATTCTCTCCTGCATGAAATGAGCACGAAGCCAGGGAGGGAAGGGAAAAGAAAAGAGGGAAATAAAAAGGGAGAGGGAAGAAAAAGGGGGAAGTGAAAGGGAAAGGGTGAGAGAGAAGGGAAAGTGCCCCAAATTCCACCAGTTCTGGCAACAAAGTCAAATGAACAGCACTGAACTGCCTTGGTCTGCAGGGGACAGGAGCTCCAGCCCCAGGCCAGGCAAGATTCCATCTCGTGCCACAGGAGGTGGCTTTGCCTGGCACTGATGGATGAGGACAGGGATGCCGCCAGCCCCACTCAGAGAGGGAGCTCCAAGGACATCAGGGTGATGGAGACCAAGCCACAACTGCACCCCTCCATGGGACAACCTACTGAGTATTCTGGGTCCAAGCAAAAGATAAAAGTGTGAGAAAACACCCTCTGAAATTCAGTTTTTCATGGAGAATTTAATTAAAAATATAATTCTTTTACTATAGCTCTTCCAGGGGAGGTGCAGCTGGCACTGCTCTATCAGCCCATACATGGAGCTCAATTCAGATGTTGTTGCACAAAGCACTTTTAAAATTTTTATTGCTTTTCTAGACTCACTTTGGTTTGTTATTTTTGCTCCACACCATTATTTTCAAACCTGTAAATGTGCCCAGAGGTCACACAGGTCTGTGTTAGCCAGATGAATATGAAAAGGAAAAAACAAATGCAGGCAGCAGGCTGGGACAGACCCCAAAGTGCAGCAGCTGTGGGATCTCCAGCTCTGTGCAAACAGGGAGAACAAATGTTTGCTAACTGGGAAGGGCCCAGTGGAAAGAAACACAACCTCCTGCCAAGATTCCAAGAAGGTGTTACTTTTTCCTGGATGGCACTGCCAGCTTGTACAATTTTATTATGAATCTCATCACATCCTTTTTATTTTGTGAGAGCCACGAACTGAGATGGAAACTTCAGCTCTGTATGAAAATGTGGAATCACAGGTTGGTTTGGGTTGGAAAGGATCTCAAAGATCACCCAGTTCAACTCCCCTGACATGGCCAGGGCCACCTTCCACTAGACCAGAATATGTGGGCAAAATTCATACCAGTAATACCTTCTGTGACACCTGCAAGATCTCAAAAGCCTTCCAAACTTTTCATTTAATTTTATTTTATGTGTGGTGGGTTCAGTGGTTTTTTTTTTTGTTTGGGCTTTTTTTTTGGAGGGGTCCTACCTAAATTTTGACACTCATTTTTTACTATACTAGACCAGGCTATCTTAACTGCAAGTCCACTGAGGTTCTACAGCTTGAAAATGTGGCCTGTTAATACAAATCCAGCAGTAATTAATAAGTAATTAAGCTCCATCACCATCAAGGAGCTACTAAATGACCAGTTAAGAACAAACTGGATGCCTCCAGTGGTTCCTACTGCTCAGAGCTATAAGCACTGGCCTCTGGTTTGCCTCCCTGTAGCAGGACACAGGAGATGGGCAGTGGGTTCCCTCTCATGACAACCTCATTTCCAAACTGGGTGCACTGGGAATGCCACATTTCACTGGAGCTTCTTGGAATGCACACCTGGGTTTGTTTCCCAGCAAGCTGCAGCTCAGCTACCACCAGCACCTTTTTTGAGTGACCTTGTGCAGGCTGCCCTAGAACAGAGACCAGACAGAGCTAAAGAATAAAGCAGGGATTTATTAGAAGGACTCCATGGATCCACCTTGGGCAGCACAAGAGCCCAGCCAGGGCTGCACCCAAGGTGAACCAAAATGGTCACAAAATGCACACAAGGTCACGGGGGCTCTCACTTTGATCAGCTCCGCTCCATTTGCATCTTGGAGTTCATGGTCCAGTTCCAGCTTTAGCCCATGCAGTCCCATCCTGCTTGTTTTTCTCTCTCCAGCTCCACTCTCTCTGTGTGCTCTTGGGCCTGAGNAGCTCTGCTTCATTTGCATCTTGGAGTTCATTGTCCAGTTCCAGCTTTAGCCCATGCAGTCCCATCCTGCTTGTTTTTCTCTCTCCAGCCCACGTTGTTTGTGCTCTTGGGCCTGAGATTTGGATCATTTGTCCTTGGTCCCCAGCTGGAGAAGGAATTGTTTTGTCTCCCTGCTCTGTGCACAGAGCTCACCATCCCATAATATGAAGCCCAGACCCAGACACTAAAGCAGCTCAGAATCTGAAAATATAAAAGCTAAAACCTGAGGCATCAGACCCAAAGTAATGGCATGCAAGGAATGCCTTTAGGTTTTTAGAGAGTAAAAGTTAACCCAAGAAAAGTTGTGTAACACAGTTAATTTGTATTTAATACTCCTCATTAAAAAAAATAATAATTAAGAAAAACAAATTGCAGCCCATGTGTTGCTGGGCTTCACTCAGCTGCTTCCAATGGCACCATTCCCATCATGGGGAAATGTATCCCTTCTTTAGAAAATGTTACAGGAATGGTTTTATCCACAATTCATTTTTATCAGTATTATCTGAGTGGCACATTGTGCTGTAAGTGCACTTTGGCCATGGTGCTTCCAAGCCCTGCATCCCCAGGATGCTGCTCCTGCACACCGGGCTCAGCCCTCTGAGGGATCCACACCCAAGGATGCTGGCCCTGGTAAGGAGCTGTGGAAGAGGTTTCACAGCAACTTCTGTGAGCCAGAGAGAAGTCTGATAAGAGGATCCATGTTTACCCCTGAAAAAAATTTTTACCAAGGTTGTTGACATAGAAACCAAGAAAAAAGGATAAATAAGAGAAACCTGGAGCTGCCTGTTCCAATGAGCACTTTGTTTGTCTTTCCTGACCAATGAATAAAGTGTAAACTTAGGAGTTTTCTAAGAATGTATAAAAAGCATGCGTGCTGTAATAAAAACAGGTTTGAAGCCTTCTGAAAATGGAGTGTGGTGTTTTGTATTGTCTCAGTCTCAACTACAACAAGGATCCTCTCTGTACACATCTCTGGGATGTGAAATCCTCACCTCAGCCCTGCTGGCTGAGCTGCCACTGCGAATTCCTGCAGGAGTAATTTAGCATCCCACCTCTTCAGGGAATACACGGCTGAGGTTAGCTTAATCTCTTTAACTGCAGTTCCCCCATTAAAGGTCTTTACACAACCTCTGGCCCGGAGTGATCTACTTAGCATTATTTATTTGTGTGCTGAAATGCTTGGGTAGCCCCTGGGTTGATGCTGTCAGGGAGGGTCAGGAGTTCAGCGGGAGATTTACACTCCCCCCAGGAGAGCCCTGCAGGGGAAGCTCGGCTGTCCCTCCCAGCCAGCCCGGCCGCGCTCTGCGATTTGTTTGGGGACAAATGGCATTAACAGGGAGCACGACCCCACAGCAGGTGTCAGAGGCACAGCGCAAACTCAGCATGCACAGGAGCCACCGGGGCTTTCAGGGGCTGAGTTTCCTACAAACAGTGAATATTCTCACACATTATCCCGGGGGAAATTCAGCTTGATACAGTTGAAATCTTGAGGCTTAAAGCCTTGCAGTAAAAAGTGGCTTGTTTGGTTGATTTGTTTGTTTTAAGAACAGTTTACAAGTAGGATAAAAACCTGGTAGGAGTTTTTTTCTCAGATACACCAGGAGGAGGAAACCTGCAGAGCTGGTGGGGCCAAGGTATGGTAGAAGCTGCCAAGAAACTACAGCCAGGTGGGAAAGAATGACCTGCACCAGCCTGGACACTGATGGAGTATTCAGAAATTCCTACACTGGAGCATCTCCCTTGGAATCTGAGAAGCTCTCACAGTGGGGTGGCCAGAAGGAAAACATAAAACCAACCAAGGAAATCCTAAGGAACCCCCGTGGCCAAGTGACATTCACCCACCTGCTCTAAAACAATGTGAGGGAACTTTGGGACCCTCATGACAACACAGAGCTTGAGGGGCTGGAGTGTCCAGGGAAGGGAACAGAGCTGGGGAAGGGTCTGGAGCCCCAGGAGAGGCTGAGGGAGCTGGGAAGGGGCTCAGCCTGGAGAAAAGGAGGCTCAGGGGGGACCTTGTGGCTCTGCACAACTCCTGACAGGAGGGGACAGCTGGAGGGGCCGGGCTCTGCTCCAGGGAACAGGGACAGGAGGAGAGGGAACAGCCTCAGGCTGGGCCAGGGGAGGTCTAGATTGGACATTAAGCAAAGTTTCTTCACTGAAAGGCTTGTCCAGCTCTGCCACAGCTGCCCAGGGCATGGTGGAGCCACCATCCCTGGAGGGATTTAAAAGACACGTGGATGTGACACTTGGGGACGTGGGTTAGAGGTGGCCTTTGCAGTGCTGGGTCAATGGTTGGACCCAACAATCCCAGAGGTCTTTCCCATCCTAAATGATTCAGTGATTTTAAATGTCTGACCTTCTGTCTCTGTGCCCAAACAAGCAGGAGTGGGAAGGTTCCAAACCAGCATGTCCAACTCCCTCAGTGTGAACCCATCACACTGCAGCACACCCCAAAGAGCCCAGAGGGAGCCAAGACGAGGGACCCTGTGCCTCACAGCCCACTCAGAGCTTGCTGAAGGGTCAGCCAGCCCCTAGGAAAGATGAACTGATCTCTCTGGTTGAACTTCTCACAAGGTTCCTCAAAACCCAGCTCTAAACCCCAAAACCCAACACGTCATGGGACCCAGGGGAAGGTTCTTTTATTCACAGCAAGACACTCAGTAGGTTTTAGCAAGCAGAAGATCATGGTCCATGATCTATCTGCACTAAAATCTACCCAGCTCATCATATAACTGGTCTGGAAGGGCTCAGTTTATTAATGAGACAGAAATTATTCAGGCCAGCCAAAACTAAAAGCGACTTTGAATAGCTTTGCATTAGGAGTCTCGCTGCACTAAGTGGCACTGAGGAAATGGAAGATTAAATTTAATGTCAATAAATGCAAAGTAATGCACTGAAGAAAAGCAATCCCAACGACAGACATGACAATGAGCCTTAAAATTGATGTTGCTGTCCAGAAGAGAAACTTTTCTAGAGAGTTCACTTCCAATTTTTTTCCAGTCCTCAGCAGCTGCCAAAAATGCCACTCAGGCTTTAGAAGCAATCAGGAAAAGAGCAAAGAGGGAAAGACCAAGTATTATTTTGCCATCTGTTCTGTTAGAAGGAGAGAGGGCAGCTGCAAGGAGGATCCAAGGTGTGGAATTGCACACGTGGATGAGGAAAAGGGAGTGATGAAGGGATAGAAGGATGTTGGATGGACTCAATGAAGATGTATATGAAAAATTGAAATGACAGCAGGGTTCTAACAGCCTAAAATCAAGGAGACAGGCACTGAGATTATTAGCAAGTAAAATTAAACCCTTCCAGAGAAGTTCTTCATACTGGACCCAAAACCAAAACCTCTTGCTGCAGAATGCTGTGGCTTAGAGGGACCCAGAACAGCAATTGGACAAATGAGAGATGAGTAATAAACCCTGACCCGTGGGCTCCTGGGAGCTCTGTGGGCAGATACAATCTCATTTTTTAGCATGTGGGTGATCAAACATCATTGTGGGACCTGCATCCCTGGAGATACTCAGAGCTCAGCTGGACCAGGCACTGCACAACCCCATGGGGGTGGCCCAGCCTTGCCTGGGGGGCTCAGGACACACAGATGTCCCTCAGGACTGGCAGTATTTGGTGTTTGGGGGTTTCTGTGATACGTGATCATGTGATACTCACACAGACATCCACCCCAAAGGCATCTCCAGCATCCCCTTTTATTCTCCTGAAATGCCACCACTATTGGAGTGACAGCATTCATTTATCTAAGAGACTGGCTGGCTTTCTGTCAACGCTGCACACAATATTATTGTTATTACATTACTGGGGGGGGGATGAGTCCTTAAACTCATTTACCTGGATCTTTCAGAGCCTGCAGAGGAGTTCAAGCTCTTCACATCCACACACAAAAAACCTGTCCACTGAAAGCTACAGGGAGCAGCAGAATTTAGTCTTAAGACTGACATGGAAATAGATTAATTTTTTTTCCCATTTCATATTCTAATTACAATTCTTCTCCCCCTACTATTTTCTGTTCTCATTACAGTCTTAAAATTGCTCTGCAAATTCTGTACCTTATTCTGCTCTTCCTACCATCTTTGTCATGGAAATGAGAAACAGAATGTATAAGCATGAAAATATTGCAGAGATCAAAATTCTGCTTAACCCTTTCTCGTGCGACTCCAAAAAGAAGTGAAAGCAGCACAGAGCAGCTAATCCTCCATCCATCCAGCCTCCTCTGCTTCCCCCAGCTGCACTGGGGAGAAGGATGCCCAGAGAAAGGGTGATTGATTTAAAGGCCAAAGTCACTCACGGTTACACCTCGCGGTGTGTGGAGGAGGGGTTGGGGTTTCAGCTGAGCAGGTTTTGCTCCTGAGGGCAGATGTTGATCTAATGCATTTTGACTGTGTTCAGATGATTGTGTTTAGCTTTTAGCCTGGTGTAATAATGCTGCTGGGGAGAGCTGCTGCTGGTGCATTGAGCTGTCCTGGTGCACGGAGTGCTCAGCACATCTCCATCCTTTTCCGTGGCACCGAGAGCTCACCAGAGCTGCAGCCAAAACCCAAATCCTTTCAGATTTCTCCCCGAGTCTGGGCATGGATACTGAAATCAGGCTGCTGGGAGGTGGGCAGCACCCGCTGCTCTCAGCCAGGACCTCCCCAGCCCACTGCTGACCAGCTCAATGCTGTTTGTTCTGCAGCGCTGCCGCTGCAAGGCTCAGGCATGTACATCACTTCCTTCTCAAAACCAAACAACAACCACATCTGGAGCTGTTTATCACAGGTGCTCAAGGAGTTTATCTGCAAAAAAATATAAATACCAGGCTCTTGCTGAGCTGGTCCTTCACCCATCAGCAGCTGAATGAGCAGAGAGAGCTGAGAGAACCTGGCCAGGGGAGGGAGGAGGGCACAGGGAGGCAGCACCATCCTGGCACTGGCCTGGTGTGTGTTAAATAAATACAATAAGTGCTAATGAGCAATAACTGCACTGCCTGCTCCTCCAGCAACACTTGTAATTCACAGGAAACCGAGAGAGGCAGAAAACACGCAAAGATCTAAAAGAAGCTGCGGAGACTCTGTGCTAGAACAGCGCCAGCGTCAAAGGCACGGAGAAACATTGTTTTCTGCAAGATGAAACCTCGGGGCTGAGATAAAAATAGAGCTGATACCTGTGTGCTTGGGAAGCAGCTGCCAGCCTGGCTCCACTCTGGGAGTCTTTTATGGAGGTGCTGATTTCCACAGCAGAGCAGCAGCCAGAGGAACCACTGGAGAGGGGCTCCACATGACCCTGGAATGGCCAAGGAGGCAAGGGAGCAGCTGGGAATGAAGAAACCTTAGGCAGGGAAGATTTCCCACCCTATAATTTGGTCCCCTCTGCCCAGGGAGTGTGCAGCACTGGCAGTGATGCTCAGCCACACACCTGAGGTGATGGAATCAAAGCAATTCCCTGGGGAGTGAGGCAGCAGCTGCCAGCAGCAGCAGTGGCTGGGTGACGCTGGGTTTGACGTACACGGAGCAGGATGGGTTTGGAAATCTCTGTTTGTCTTTTCTTGACTGCACGGTGAGTAAACAGAGCTGTCAGAGGAGTGAGGAGGGGATGCCTCAGTGCTGGGCACTTTCTAAACACCATGTATTTTGTTTCCAATCCCAGTGCCTTGCTGGCAGCTGCACAGGTAAACAGCCTGGATCCCCAGTACCTCCTAACTCACTCCAATAATTCCTAAAATCACATGTGCTACTCAGTTGATATTCACAAAGAAAAACAGGAGCTTTACCTCACCCCACAGCCCCTGCTCTTTCAGCACAGATTAAATATTACAAGGGAATTCTTCACTCAGAGGATAGTGAAGCACAGGGTGCTCAGAGAAGCTGTGGCTGCCCCATCCCTGGAAGTGTCCAAGGCCAGGCTGGAGCAACCTGGACAGGTGTCCCTGTCTATGGCAGGGAGTGGAACAAGATGAGCTTTAAAGTCCCTTCCAACTCAAACCTCTTTCCAAGCAAAAGTACATTTCTGCTCCCCCTCCCCCAAATTCAAGATCTTGTCTATTTTCGTCTCTTGCAAAGGATAAGGGAAACAAATAACTGATTTTTCAAGACCATGGGGAACATTATGCAAAACTAGCTAGTTGTGAGGGAAAAAAAACAAATCAGAGATCTTCCATGCCAGTCATTTAGAAAATAGTTTCCAACACACGGATATTTGGCACCAGCAAAAAACCTGCTTTCTGTGATTCTGCACTCCACTTTGTATGCAAATATACTCTTGCAGTGGTACTTAGAATGAGCTGAAAAAAAAAGAAAAAAAGGGCTGACAAAGTACAATCCATTTCACAATGTCTGGACTGGTTCCTGACTCAAAAAGAATAAAACTAATGAAAAGGGAGGTCTTTAAAGACTAAATAAAACCCTGATAGAAAGGTAGATTCTGAAATTGCAAGGTCAGGTTGGACGGGGCAACTTGATCCAGAGGAACCACGTGGTTCCATGTCCCTGAGAAGGGCAAAACCCTGGGAAGCAGTGGATGGAACAGTGTGGCCAGCAGGAGCAGGGCAGTGATTCCTCCCCTGCACTCGGCACTGCTTGGGCAGCACCTCGAGTGCTGTGTCCAGTTCTGGGCCCCCCAATTTAGGAAGGACATGGAGGGGCTGGAGCGTGTCCAGAGAAGGCAGCAAGGCTGGGGAGGGGTCTGGAGCACAATCCTGTGAGGAGAGGCTGAGGGAGCTGGGGTTGTTTATCCTGGAGAAGAGGAGGCTCAGGGGAGACCTTATCCCTCTCCACAACTCCCTGACAGGAGGGTGCAGCCAGGTAGGGGTCGGTCTCTTCTCTCAGGCAACCAGGAACAGGACAGGAGGACACAGCCTTAAGCTGTGCCAGGGGAAGTTCAGGCTGGACAACAGAAAAAATTCTTCTCTGAAAGAGTGATTGGGCACTGGAATAATCTGCCCAGGGGGGTGGTGGAGTCACCGTCCCTTGACGTGTTTAAAAAATGCACTCAGTGCCACGGGTTTGATGCCTTTTTGGGGCTACCTAAAAACAGAGGGCAGACAAAATTAAGAGAGTAAAAAGCAGTTCTATTTATTGAAGGGCCTTCAGGTACATCCAGGGCAGGCAAAGCCCCCCAGGTCCACCCAAAAAATGGACACAGGTTTTCACACTTTTATAAGTTTGGTTCATTTGCACATTGGGGATTAATCTTCCAATTTACCCCAAGTTTGCCTCCCACAACTCACTTTTGTTTTCATTTTTTGTTTACTGAGGCAGTGAGGTGTCCTTGATTGCCAGGCCTGGAGAGGCATTGTTGTGTCTGCCCAAACTGGGAAAGCAGCAGCTCACACTGAGTGTGGAGTTTGGAGTTATACACTGAAGAACTGCAGGGTTACAAATACATGGAAAATACACAAGCTAAACTACATCAGTTTAGTTGATGAGAAGGTGTTAGGTCATAAGTTGGACTTGGTGATCTCAAAGACCTTTGCCAAGCTGGCTCTTTCTGTGATCCTGTGATTCTGTGGAGCAGGACAGGAGCAGGGCTGGGAAGGTGCAGCCCTGGGGGATGCACAGGTTCCCATCACTGCTGGCAGGGCTGAGCTGGAGCTGCAAACACAGCACCAGGGCTGGAGCTTCACAGGCAGGAGAGCCAAGGCATGCAGAGGCAGGGCTGCACAGAAGCTGAGGCTCAGCAGTGTTTCCCACGGGCCATAACAGCAGATCTGAAAGGTGCCTCCCCCGGCAGCACCACCACATCCTTGTGGCCCTGTTTCATCAAGTGCTGAGTTAGGCTGGTCACACAAAGCTGCTGAGCTGTGTTTCCAGGGGGGTGTGCACGTCACAGCCCCATCACCACACTGCCCTGGCCTTGGTTCCCTTGGTCACACCAAAAACTTCATTCCCAACCTCAACTATTAAACATGAAAAAACCCCGACCATCTCCCTCAAGCACTTCTAATTTCAGCTTCTCTTCCTTTTTTTGCTACCTGTCTGTTCACTTTATCAATCATTCCACCAGATGTTACTGCCCTCTAACATTTTCATTAGGGCTAAAGGTATTCTGTGCTCACTGCAGCCAAGCTGGCCTTAGCTTTACTTGTTCAATATTTCCCTTAGTGCTGAAAATTGTCAACATCTTAAAAAGACAGTTAAAAACTCATTAAAATTAATGAAACTAACCAGAAAAAAGCACCTCTGATTATTATTATGCCCCTGCCTCACTGTAAATAATTGAATAAAGATATTATTATGACTATTATTATTACCATTATTAACCCTAACAAGAAGTTTAAAGCATGTTGATGAGAGAGAGAAAAGAGCAGCTTTGCCTGACTAATTAATGACTTAAATAAAAATAAACAAAGGGAGTCTTCCTGATTTTAGCAAAGTCCTGCCTTTTTCCAAGCAGTTAAAAGCAAGACTGACAGCTTTATAGATAGGGAAATGGGCAGATAAGATAAACACACACAATGCAAACTTGTCCAAAGCTTTTACAGTCTTTCTCTGCACCACTTCCAACTCATTAAATTACAGTATTACTATAGATTTGCAGCAAAATTATCTTTTATCTCATCTTCTTTTAAAGCTATTTGGCATTTGCTGGTATTTTCTATTATAAATCTAATTGCAGATTCCAAACAGACAAGGGCTCATTAAGCCTTAATTATGCACATGTTGTTTTCAACAAACATTTTCATTTGGACTGCTGTGAGCTGTAATTGTTCTGAAGGCACTGCAGCCTCCCATTACCCACTTCCCTGGGATGGCAAAAGCTACTTTCAAGTAGGTCAGGGCTGGGCTGGAAAATCCATTTGGAACCTGTGGGGTTTGGGTTGTGCTGCTCTGGTGGGAATGTTGGCAGGGAGCTGGTGGGATGCCCACGGTGATGGCTCCCACCTGCACCCAGCCCTGTTGTGGGGTAACCACAGATTGGTGGAATGGTTTGGCTGGGGAGGCCTTTAAAGATCATTTATTTCCAACAGCCCCACCTTGGGCAGGTGGAGGGGAGCAGGGAGGAGCCCTGGGCATGGATGGGGAATGGGATGGATGCCCACTCTTCATGGGGAGCAAAGCCAGAGGGGGTGATGTGCCAACAGCTTGCCTTTGGCTCCAGCTGGGAACAGGACTTCTGCTTGGGAGCTCCTGCTGGGAGCAGGCTGCCCAGGGCACAGCTGGATCACCATGGCTGGAAGGGTTAAAAATGAGAGATGTGGCACGTCCCAGTGTGGCATATCCCAGCGTGGCATGTCCCAGTGTGGCACGTCCCAGTGTGGCTTAGTGGGCACGGTGGCACTCAGTGGAAGGCTGGATTTGATGACCTTGGAGGTCTTTTCCAACCTTAAAGATTCCATGATTTGGGCACCTCTGAGGATGCTGCCAGCTCAGCCCAGCCTCTGCCCATAGCTCCAGCCCCAGCCCAGGTCCTCAGCCAGCCACGCCTCACAGCATGGCCACAAGCACCACAGGACAAGAACGTTTCAGCCCACCCCAGACCAGATGAGGCTGGTGGGGAGCCCTCTGCACTTCTTGTTGAAGCCCTGGTTCTGTTATGTTCTGTTTGCACTCTGAAATAAGTAATCCACAAGAAGAGCTGAGCTTGTATTAGCAGCTCAGGCTTCCTCCTAACAGCATGAGAGCTGCCTTTGCTCACACTCAGGAGTTACCAGAGCAGGTAGGAGCTTCAGGATGACAACTTTGAGGTCCCAGGTCCTTCTAGCCTCAGCCATCCCTGTGGCTCCCAGGCTGGAGTGTCCAGGGCAGCAGAGTGTGGGTCTGCCCCACCCCAATGCTTCAGTGAGGAACCATCACAGGCAAACCTCACCAGCCTCCCTGAACCTCTTCAGGGGAGAAAAAGCTCCCCTGAAATAAATAATTTCCCATCTCATGAAGGATTAGGGCTCCAAAGGCAGGCTGGAGGTGCTGGTTGCTGCAGGACCCAAGAGTTTGAAAGGTTTTAGCACCACTGGAAACAGCACAGTGTGAGTACAGTCAGTGTTGCAACTTCTGCCAGCCAGGTATCCAACATTCCATCTCAGGACAACAGAGGTGGCCAGAAAAGGTCTTGTTTCATTTAGAAATTAGTATCCCTCTTCTTCATGTTTCTTTCTTTCTTCTCTGTGTAGGACATGACAAATCCTATCCTGAAGACTCATATTGCACTTTCAGGAGGAAAATGTGTCAGAGTAAGCACGAAAACTTATGGCCTTGCCTTTGAAAAAGAGAAGTTTTCAAGCAATAATTTGACCTAGAAAGGTTTTGTAGGTCATTTTGACTTGGCATGTATATGTCTGACCCACTAAATCTCCCACAATAAAATTACAGAGTTCGTTCCAGCCCGTCGGTGTCAAATCATTCATAAATTCAGATGCACTGTTTACCCAACTGCTATTCATATATTCACAGGGAAGGTCTTGCCAGGCTCCTTCTGGGGGGAAGGATTTGCCCTGTTCAACATTAGCTCACGCTGACAAAGGGAAAATGCAAAGGCTGCCCTGGCAAGCTGAGCTCCCATCTTCCTCCCACAGCCCTCACCCTCAGATCACACAGGATTTCTGGCTGTGCCACCTTCCAGGGTTGGTGACACTCCCCAAACTGCCTGCTGTGGATTTGCCATGGGGATGGAGCACCAAGGCCTGGCTGTTGTCACCTGTGTGGGTGCAGGCACTAATCAGCACAGCCACGTTAATGAGGAAGCATTAACTCCTGCTGAAATCCTTGTGCTCCAACACTCTGTACCCTGCCCGAGAAACCACAAAGGTGGCACTGGAGCTGCCACCAGAATGGCCCTGAGGAGCCCAACATGGGCTTCACAAGAAAAGAAGCTCACCTTCAGCCTGCCAGGACACACAGAGAGGAGCTCTGCTCAGTGGTGCTGGCTGCCAGTCACCATTACCAACACCAAAGGGTTTTCTTAAATCCACTTTCTTAAATCCACTCTGATATTTATTAATTCTTACAAATAATCCAAGCAACGCCTGTTAAAGGAACAATTGTGAGGGGTATTATGGAATATTGCTGTCCACCCAGTCCATGTCTGTGTGGGCTGGGCTGGCAGAGCAGTCACCTGCATGGGCTTCATCTCCTCTCCAGAGGAGAAAACATCACCTGAGGAGCCACAGGGACTCCAGGGCTGGGTCCCTGCAAGCAGCCCTCCCCACCATGGGGCACTTCCCACCAGCACACATGAGGGATGCTGTCTATGGACTTGCTGGCTCTGGTTTTCATCCACATAAGCACAGTTTTACCCTTGGGATAGATCCTGGCCCTGAGCACACCTGCAGCCAGCAGCTCCAAACAGGGGCTGCAAGGCCAGGTTGAAAGCCTGAGGAGATGAGTGCCCAGCCCCACTGCCCACCTCTGAGGATGTCCACCCTGTTTGTGCCAGTGGGGTTAAGCAACTGGGACTGCCCCATAACTGCTGTGTCCATGGCACTGTCCCCTGTCCCACAACTGCTGTGCCCATGGCACTGTCCCCTGTCCCACAACTGCTGTGTCCATGCCCCACTGTCCCCTGCCCCATAACTGCTGTGTCCATGCCCCCCTGTCCCATAACTGCTGTGCCCATGGCACTGCCTCACTTTGTCAGCTTTGACATCTCATGAGATTATTTTAATCCCCATGCTTCCAGAGAAAAGGACTCTCTGCTCAGGTTTTCACCATGCCTAAGTCAGATACCTAAAAAAATCCCATTTACCAGCTAATGATTAGTATCCCACACTTTCTCCAAAACAATTTAGTGGTGGGAAGTGATTTCCACCAATACTCTGCATCCTGATTCAGGAAGTCACACCACGATTTCAAGCCCTCCAGTGAATATGTCCCATTTTGTATTTCACCTGCACCTCTGTAAAGATACCTTTTCCCCCCACTTCCAAAATTTTCCTGTTAAGAGAAAGGATTCTCCTTGTTCTGACAGAGAGCAGCAGGAATTATACCAGTGCTGCATGTTATGTGGTACAGCAGCCCCAGACTCTGTTTTGGCTGAGCTCTTTTACATCAATGAAGGTTTTCTTTATTCAAATTTGTATTATAGAGATTTAAGCATCCTGCAGAGATGAAAACACTTAATTTGTTACTGCCTGGGCCTAATCTTTTGTTTCCCTCAGTTGCCCTGTAACCTGTCCCTCTGTGATCCTCTAATGCTCCACGTGCAGCATCTTCTCCACCTGCTAATTACAGGCTCCATTGTGCCAGATAATTCAGCCCCAGCCAGGCTGCAGGGTGGTTCTGCATCTCCAGACTGTGTTTTGCTGCTGCCTCCAAAACCAGAGGAATTAATCACCTTCTCCAGTCAGTAAGTGGGACCAGACACTTGTGTGCTCATTGGAAAGGAAAACAACTTTGGTTGCTTTCAGCAAAACATAATGAATCTCCCAGAGAGCAGGAAGCTCGTAGTTTATATTTCTTGGGAAAGAGTGTATTAATATATTAGGTCTAAAAATGTTTCTATAAATCTTTGCAAGTCAGAGTGGAAACAAGAGGCAACGTGGCTGGCTCTGAGGAGCTGCAAGTGCTGACACAGATGAGCCCCAGCAAACACTTTCTGTGCAAATCACATTCACCTTTGCTGCCTGCCAGGGCTGGAGTTTAAGCCTGCTGGAGATATTTACTGCAGGCAGCCCAGAGACCATCATTTTGGTACATGATTTCCTTCCATCCATCCATCCATCCATCCATCCATCCATCCATCCATCCATCCATCCATCCATCCATCCATCCATCCATCTCCTGGCTCTCAGAGCAGCCTGGGCCACAGCACCTGACAACCTCTGACACCTGAGGGCATTTAATTATCCTCTGAATTCAGAAATGAGGCTCCTTGTGCCCCTCCTGGGGAGTTTCTGCTCTCCCACCACTGCTAAGCTACAGTCCCATCAGCCAGTGAAGAGGATGACAGCAATCACATCCCTCTGCCCTTCTCTGAGGCTTCCCAGCCACGGTTTGTGATGATTTTGGGGGATAAGGATTCAGACCACCCACCCCAAACATCCAATTAGGACAAGCATTTTATCACCAGCTTAAACTCCAGCTTATGTCACAGGCAGAGCATCTTTAGCTTTGCCTCTCCAAGCACAACAGTCCCAAAGGAGCCTATAAAATGTGACAGGCACAAAATCACCAGCAAAAACAGCTGCTCTGAAAAAGAGCTCAGGGTTGGCAAATGCCACATCTGGCCCTAAGAGAGACTTGGAAAGCAAACCTGAAAATAAGGATGACTGTGGTAGGGTGAGGAAGACTGGTGACAACAAAACAGAGCCAGAGGAGCTGTAAGAGACCACGATGGTCCCAGAGAGCATCCTGGGGCTCACCCTCAGCTGTGAGGGCTTTCACAGAAACTCTGTGTTGATGCTTTCCAAGGTTTCTTCTCAGAGTTCTCTACAAAGGAGATTTAAAGCTTTGAACCCACCTCCACTCGAGTTTCAGCCCATTTCAATAAAGATGCATTTCCCACTGCCGTGGATGCTCTCAACTGATATTTCATTTCAGTGCAGCTGCTCTGTGAGGAGCTGACTTAAGCCTAAATTATTACCAGGCTGATCTCAGCTGTGTGAAAACTTCCCATACCAAGCTGAGCTTTGGTTTAACCAAACTGGGCTTTAGATGTGGGTGACACTGAACACAGACCTGAGGCTGCTAAGGGCCTTGACAAAACTTGTTTTTCAATAGGGAAATAATTAACAACACACCAGCAGAAGTATTTAACCAGGTCTCCTGTTGCTCAATATCTTTATTAATGACCTGAAAACTAGGCTGCAGACTGAAACAAAGTTTGCAGATGAAAAGAACATTATTTAGGTTAATTAAAAATGATGAAGTCTTGGGAATTTCTGAGCCACCTAACCAAGCAGAAGGGAACATCAGAGCAGGAGAAACCCTGTGCTGACAAATCCAAAACAGTCCACACAGGAAGGAGGGGTGAAATCCTTCTAGACTTTAGCAGGGGGTAAATTCAGAGAGCAGTAAGTGGTAAGAGCAACCATCACATCAGCTGCCACACAGACCTCCACTGAAAGCAGGGCAATATGGAAATAATAGAGTGCAAAAATAACGGGGCAGAAGAGAACACAGAGAATCCTGTAACACTGTCACCCAAACTGTCAGCACACACTTGCTCCAGGTGCTGAATTCAGTTCCACTCCCTCCTTCTCAGCAGAGAGAGATGAGAAAACAAGGGAAGAAAGATGGGAAACCAAAGCCCTGGGGTGAGAGAGAACATTTGAAACACGGAGGTGTTTCATGGGAGAAAAAAGGAAAAGGCCTTGTTTTCTCAAAAAAGGACATGGCAGAGACCTATGACAAGAGATAAAATCATTAATTTTGGCAAATCATTCGATGCAGGGATGCAAGTCCCCAGCACAGGGGCTATTCCTGGGAAAGGGTCACTTGAGGAGCTGGTGGGAGTCCCAGCACCCTGGGAAAAACTGCTCTAATCTTGCCCCAAATGGGCTCATTTAGAAACTATCAATGTCCCCACATGTGAAATCCAGAGAACTGTGTTTATCTCCAGCACAGCAATGAATCACTTCATGATGCTCCTGCAGGGAGCAAAGCCTGTGAGTTCACTGAAAGGAGAACCCCCTGTCCTGCCACTTCAGCCTCCTGTCTCCAGTTCTGTAATGCAGATGCAGCTCCCACTGGGGGCTGGGTCAGAGCCACGATTCAGAGTGAAACAAATCAGGGCTCTGTACACTGAAAGCAGAATTTCAGGCTAAAAAAATGCTTATGTATCTTGAAGCAGAAGGTAATACTTATAGGAAAACAAAGAGGGACAAATTCACCTCTGGCTTTAGATTTCTCTCTATGAGCAGTTTCGCTCCGCCCACCTAACCTAACCAAAACCCCCCACAATGTTTTCAACACAGTTTCATTTTGGAGCACTAAAATCACATTCTGAGCCAAGAGGCGTGAGAAACTCAAAAGCACCATAAAACCATCCCTGCTTTGGGTTGTTTTGGGGTCTTTGCTTCCACGGTGGTTTCCTGAGCTTCAAGAAGACAAAGCTCTTTCTTCCCACCGGGTGATGGTGCATCTCCCACGGGGGAGCAGAGCCCAGCTTGGAGGGAGAGGACAGGATCCAGGTGCCCAGCAGGGACACATGAAATCCCACCATGAGATCCAGGCTCCTGGTGCCCAGCACCATCTGCTTCCCCCATCCCAGGTGGGGGGACAGAAAATGGAGCAGCACAGGGTGGTATCACAGAATCCCAGAATGGTTTGGGTTGGAAGGGACCTTAAAGCTCATCTGGTTCCACCCCCTGCCATGGGCAGGGACACCTTCCACTGTCCCAAGTTGTCCCAAGCCCCATCCAACCTGGCCAATGGTCCTTGGAGACCAGGGAGCTGCTGGGCCAAGGTAATTGTGCTTGCACCACCAGTGCTCATGCACGTTCACTCAGCATGCCAGGGTGAGGAGCAGAGGCTGGGCCATGGCAAAGACAGAGAATGCAAAGCAAAAATCCAGGGTTTAAATGGTTTGGGCAGGTTTCCTTGCACTCTTTCCCATGAGGACAATTTGAGAGCTGGGGTTTTTCAGCCAGGAGGAGAGGAGGTTCTGGGGAGAGCCCAGAACCCCTTGCAGGACCTAAAGGNCCCTGTCCTGCCACTTCAGCCTCCTGTCTCCAGTTCTGTAATGCAGATGCAGCTCCCACTGGGGGCTGGGTCAGAGCCACGATTCAGAGTGAAACAAATCAGGGCTCTGTACACTGAAAGCAGAATTTCAGGCTAAAAAAATGCTTATGTATCTTGAAGCAGAAGGTAATACTTATAGGAAAACAAAGAGGGACAAATTCACCTCTGGCTTTAGATTTCTCTCTATGAGCAGTTTCGCTCCGCCCACCTAACCTAACCAAAACCCCCCACAATGTTTTCAACACAGTTTCATTTTGGAGCACTAAAATCACATTCTGAGCCAAGAGGCGTGAGAAACTCAAAAGCACCATAAAACCATCCCTGCTTTGGGTTGTTTTGGGGTCTTTGCTTCCACGGTGGTTTCCTGAGCTTCAAGAAGACAAAGCTCTTTCTTCCCACCGGGTGATGGTGCATCTCCCACGGGGGAGCAGAGCCCAGCTTGGAGGGAGAGGACAGGATCCAGGTGCCCAGCAGGGACACATGAAATCCCACCATGAGATCCAGGCTCCTGGTGCCCAGCACCATCTGCTTCCCCCATCCCAGGTGTGGTGACAGAAAATGGAGCAGCACAGGGTGGTATCACAGAATCCCAGAATGGTTTGGGTTGGAAGGGACCTTAAAGCTCATCTGGTTCCACCCCCTGCCATGGGCAGGGACACCTT
>VXBC01001964.1:352-31910 GCA_013399945.1 Ploceus nigricollis | reverse complement strand
AGCTGTGGCTGCCCCTGGATCCCTGGCAGTGCCCAAGACCAGGCTGGACGGGGCTTGGAGCAGCCTGGGACAGTGGAAAGTGTCCTGGCCCATGGCAGGGGATTAAAACAAGATCTTCAAGGTCTCTTCCAACCCAAACCATGCCAGGACTCCCCCAAACAGGACAGCTGTTCCAGCATCACCCAAGCACCTCACACCAAACCAACCCATCCCAGTGGCACTTCCCACATGTGATTCCAGCAAAAACAAGGGGCAGGAGGGAAGGAGCAGAACAACCCAGTCCCACAGAGCCCAGGCTGCTGGCTGCTGCTGGTTGCAGGTTGTGCAGGCAAACCCTTCCCTGCTCCCTGCAGTTGCAGGAGGCTCCTGCCAGCTCCACGTTCAACTTTGCATCGAGCAGCAACCTGAGTATTTTTAACAGATTCTTCTGTTTGAAGCTTAAATTTGCAAAACCCAACAAAAACAATGGCAACCACAAAAAACAAACAAACAAAAAAACCAAAAAAAACAACAGCAAAAAAAACCACCCAAAAATAACAAAGCACCAACACCCCAAGGAAGCAGCTCAGAGACTGCTCAGCTCCACAGCAGGTGAAAGCAAAGCCCACGTTTCCAAAAAAACCCAAACCAACCTCCTGTCATTCAAATGGTATTTAAAAGTGAATGAGCTGCCAACCAATCACCTCCTGGTCAGGATTCAAAGAACAATATATGCAAACCTCAGGGCTGTGGCCAAGCATGTGTTTGCAAGGCAGGAACACCAGAGCAGCAGCAGCAGAGCCGTTTGCAAGAGCACATGAGGTTATTTTGGCAGCAGAGCGGATGTAGCAAACAAGCCACTTTAACTGAATATGGCAAACAGAGATGGAGTGATTATAGGAAGAATGAACGTAATCGGGTTCCGAGTTGCTCTGAATTGCCTCGACTGACCACAATATCTGATAAAACCAATGGAAAAAGTTCTGGTTTCCTCTTGCACATAATTGATTATCTTACTGAGATCTACTGGTTTATACACACACACACACTCACAGCCCTCTGAAATTCAGTTGCTTGGTGGTGCTGCCAGAAATAACCCAGAGCAGGAGCAGTTACATGCTATTTATTTTTGTCTGGGGTCACAAACTCCAGAAGTGAGAAAGGATGCAAAGCCCTCTCCCAAAATAGGCACCTGGGAGGTTTGCCTTGAGGAGCTGAGGTGTAACTGCTCTGATCCACGCTCAGCCAACACTGCTCCTTGCTTGCTTCTAAGACAGGGAGGTGGGGAACGTGCTGAGTGCCATTAATCAGATCTACCTCAGGGCTCTCTTCTTGACAAAGAAATGCTGGCTTTGATTCATTAAAAAAGATAGAAAAGTGTCTTTGGAATTTCCCCAGTGCCATGAGTGGGGAAATAAAGATGATGGAACAGCCCTGTGCCTGGAGAGGGATGCAGGACACAGCCAGGGTGAGCTGTGATTTGGGATGGAGAGGGGACAGGAGCAGTGGGCCATCCTCTGTCCTGGCTATTAGATTCCTTTCACACAGCTGCCTCGGGCCAGAGGAGTTTTGCAAAGACCAGGCTGGATTTTTGCAGCATCCCATGGCTGCTACCACCTCCTGCCCCAGACACGCTCAGCATCTCTTCGCCTTGGCTTCTGCCAGAAGTTATTGAAGAACAAAAAACCAAACAAAAACAAGCAAAAGGAAACCCAAGGGGACCTGCAATCTCTTCTTGCTGTGGTGACAGTGAATCCTGAAGAAAAATGTGCCAAAAAGTCGGGCAGGGGGTGGCTGGGGCTCGGCAGGGTGCTGGGAAGCACGGGGAGCTCGCCTGCCGACAGAGGGATGGAGCCAAATATCCACAAACAAGTTTCCTGTCTGAAATTAATTTACTTACTGAAACAGCACTCAGCAAAACCTGTGATTAATATTTTCCTCCCCAGGCTCCTAACATGACAAAACAATAATTAATGAAATATGAAACTGAACCCGAGTTACAGTAAGTGTAAAAATATTATTGTTTCTTTTATCTTCCCTTCTCTTTATCCCTCCCAGTGGTGGGAGACACCGAGCCCTGTGCTCTGCTTTCCAGGACAATGCTCTGCACTGGCAGGAGCATGGGTTGATTTCTTGGCACCTGTTCCTGGTTACCTGGCACTCTGCTCGACAGAGGAAACCCAGCTGGGAGCTCAGGGGGAAGGTGCAGGGAAAGGTGTGGGGGAAGCAGCATGGTGGGGAGAGACCCCACTCCTTTTGGTCATGTCCATCCCTGTGGGATAGGGATCAAATGCAGTTAAACAACCAGAAGGCAGCTGGAAGATTCAAACCTAAATGCCACCTGCTGTGTTATTTTGCCCAATGTTTTCAACACCCACCTTCCTTCAATCCATTCCCAGCTATGGCACAGCACTCCCTGGCCCTGCTCGGGTCTCCTGCTGCCTCCATCCCAAAAGCACTCATGGGCAAGCAGCCTGTGGTTTTTAAGGGATCCCTCACAGCTGGAATAAACCAGCAGAAGAGGGTTTTAAACAACAGCTTTAGCAACACAAAAATTCCTCTCTGGAAAGCTGAGTGGACATGTTGGGAGAGGGTGCCAACCCCAAGAGAGGCAGCAAGGCACCCACAGCCACTCCTGCCATGATGGATGGCAAGGTTGGGATGCTTTGTCCAAAACCCATCCTTTGTCCTTCTCAAGGCAGGGGCACCTTCCATTAAATCTGTTTGCTCCAAGTTCCATCCAACCTGGCCTTGAACACTTCCAGGGATCCAAGGGCAGCCACAGCTTCTCTGGGCACCCTGTGCCAGGGCCTCACCACACTGCATAAAGAACTTCCTTATATCTAATCTAAATCTCCCCTCTTTTAAATCTAAAAATCTCAATATAATGTAATCTAAATATAAGGTCACCTTGAATCCTGTTTACAGAGCAACTATTTAAATAAAGCAATTGTTTAAGTCCTCTGCTGGACTTTCCAAATTTTCATTTTTGTCTGCATCTCTAAAGCACAAATTGATTGTGTTTCTATGATTAGAGTACAACTGTAAGTGAGGTTGAGCTGAAATAATGTAGAAATTAGGCTGTACACACGCGCAAATTCACACACACAGACTTGGTATTATTATATATTGTATATTTATATGCACACACAGAGATAACACAGGAGCCCCACACATGTATGAATATGAACATTGAGCCTGGGGGCTCAGTTTGCTGCCTTGCTGCTGTAGCAGCCTGGCAGGCACAGGGCTGGGAAAGCAGGAGCTGTGGGAGCTGCTCTGCAGCCTGCTGCACCCCACTTCCCCCACTCCCTGCAGCCACAGGCACCCAACTGTAAAACCACAAAGCCCAGCTCAGAGCAGAGCCCACCCGTGGGAGTCAGCTCCAAAACCAGGGGAAGGGGAACTGTTAGGGAAAATTGACTAAATCTGTACAAGTCTCACAACTCCTCTGTTTTTCTTTTTCCTTGTAGTGGTTTGGGACGAGCCCAGCCCAGTGTGAGTCACACAAATAAAGCACCTGCTGCTGCAGGCTGTGCTCCCTGCAGGCTGTGCCAGGCAGGGGACGTGTCACCGTGTCACTGTGACACCTTGTACCTCCACTAATGACTCCGAGATCAATGGCACAGAAGATGAAGAAGAAAATGATTTAATTTTCAGATCAGTGCATTACACAAGTACACAAAGTATTCCCTGTCAAACAAACGTGTTACCTTGATTCCTTCCATCCTTCACTGAGGAGCAGCAGAATGCTGTTGCATTGCCCATTTTTCATTCCTGCACTCCTTCTGAGACCCTGGAATGTGGAAGATCCCACCAGACTTTTATTTTATGTAGAAAAGACACAAAGCTGATGGAATATTTCCCTTGTTAGCAGGGCACTTTGGTTACCCTGATAAACAAATGCCCAGGTTTGCAAAACACTCGAAACACAAAGCAAGAGGAAGACTAAAAACTTTAAAAAACCAAAGCCCAAAGCAACTAAATCTTGGCATGTGGGTCACAGGGATTGTAAGGAGCAAACCTAAAGGTGAGATGGGCATAGAAAAAAAGTGGAACTAGGGCAAGGCTACAATGGAGAGCCCAGGAGAAGAGCTGGGTGATGAGCTGGAGACAGGGCTTCGCTCCCTGCCCCTCACAGGACCTGCTCTAACTCACCTGCACGATGGGGAGCAGCCAGGTGAGGAACACAGTTTCCCACCACCCTGAGCTTCTACTCATCATCTGAGAGCTTTTTGGAAGCCTCATCCAGGAACTGATTCAGTTGAAAACATCAAGTTCAGCACCCAACCCTTCCAGTCAGCACCGACTTCTACTCAGCATTGGGCTGGGAGATTTTTTGAGCTTGGTAATTCAAAGCCACTTAAAAGAGTTTCCTCCATCCTCAAGAGCCTCGTGATTTACTGTAGCTCCTACTTGAACTCATACATGTCTTGTATTTCCAGACATTAGGTAATGAGGTTTTTGTGGTCCACAGAGTTTTTCTCACTGATTCTCTGAGTTTGCAGCCAACAGCAATGACTACACACACAAACAGTGAGAGAAAAGTTCTCAGGATTTTCCATCAGATACTCCAGAAACTGTCAGAT
This sequence comes from Ploceus nigricollis, assembly GCA_013399945.1. Classification (NCBI taxonomy): domain Eukaryota; kingdom Metazoa; phylum Chordata; class Aves; order Passeriformes; family Ploceidae; genus Ploceus; species Ploceus nigricollis. The sequence continues at coordinate 27,342 of VXBC01001964.1, read as the reverse complement.
CACACACAAACCTTACCCCAGTCTATCTTAACAGCCATGGTTAGAATGGTCCAGGCACAACAGGCTGATGTTCTGGTGGACCCCAGCTCTGTGAACTGTGTTGGCTTCTCACATCACTGATTCCTAAATCTGACAGAGATGTGGCAGACCCCACCAGACCCTGGGAGCTGATGGGCTACCCAAAGTGCCTTTTGAAGGTCACAGGGAGCTGCGTAGAAGCATTTCACAGGATTCCTCTCCAGCAGCACAGCTCCTGTGCCTGACAGGACCGTGGTTTCTGTGTGGACTCACAAGGAAGAACAGGAACTCATCTATTCCACTTCCACCTACAGCTGCTTCTTCTCAGAGAGCATCTAATTCTTGAGAAGAGCATGTAAAACTCAAACCTTTCCTCAAGTCTAGCAGGTGCCAAAAGAGGAGATCACAGACACAACAATGCAGAGTGACACTTGCAAGCACCTGTTGCTGCCCAAGGCTGGAATCCAGTTTGGCCAACCCTCCATGCACAGTGAACACTTGGTTCCCACAGATTCCTTCACAAACCCCTGGAAACTGGAATCTGGCACAGAGATAACTGGGCTGATTTGGTCATGCTGAAATAGCACTGAACTTCTGCAGCTGAACCCCTGGCTCTGGGATCCAGCAGGGAACAGGCCACACCATCCCACACACAGCTTGAGCTCCTTCATCTTTTTGCTGGGAATAGGAAGGATCTAGGTTTTGAAAGTATTAAAAATGTAAGCTTTGCTCAGGCCAGGAAGCACAACCAGAGCTCCTAATACATAGGAAGGAGCTTGGAATTAAAGGGTCTTCCTAAAGTCTGGTCTCAACAAACTCAAACCTCCACAGACAAAGGAGTTAATTTACAGAATGATCATAGAATAGTTTGGGCTGGAAAGGACTTTAAATATAATCTCATTCCAGCCATGCCATGGACAGAGACACCTTCCACTAGACCAGATTGTTCCAAGCCCAGTCCAGCCTGGCCCTGGACACTGCCAGGGATGGAACAAACACCCTTGAGGAACCACCAGGCCCATCCTGCCTCACCTTGCACTGACAGCCTCCAGTGCTCCCTTTCAGCTGGGTTAAGCAGCTGCCACTCTTTCTTTTCCTTACCTGTTTATTGAAACAAAGTCTTTCCCCCCTCTCTCTGCTGGAGCAATGCCCAAGGCATTTGGTGACAATGGGAACGTGGTGTCTGTGCCACCCCAGCTGTGATGCTATAACCAGTATGGCTCGTGGCAGGTGATAAATCAGATGCCCTTTAACTCCCCAGCTGAGCTCTGCACACACCACAGCACTGGAAGCACAAGCTACAACCAATATTTTTACTGACAGGTGATAAATCACATGCCCTTTAACTTGTGTGTACCAGTTGCAAATTTAGTTAATTAGAAATTCGTGCTGCCATGTATTGTTTCCTGCGTGATTTACATGGGCTGTTGTTGTTGGAATGCTTGCTGGGATTAAGGCTCTTGGAAGCCAAGGGAGCACAGAGCAGAGATCTTTGCTGCAGAGCACCACGACCTCTAGTGCTGTGCAGCCTGGAGAAATTATTGGCAGCAGGAAGAGCAGCAGCAATGAAGAGGGACCAAAATGTTTTATGGACACTCGATGGGTCCCTGCCAGCACAATTGACAGGTTTGGCTTGCACATGAAAACCCTGGGCTACCACTGGGAGCCTTCCCTGAAAACACAAAAAAGTACAGAAAAGTCTTCCTCAAGCCAGTAGAATTCTGCATTTTCACACATTGTGCTGCAAATGGACACAAAAGGCTCTTTTTGAACTGCCTCTGGAGGTTTCTGTCAGCCCTGGGCAGCCCTTGGAGCAGCACTGTGACACCCAGCGAGCCCCAGTGCTCTCCCAGGGGATCAGGGAAGGATTGCTGGCCACTGCCCCCCATGCTGTGAGCTGCTGAGGCAGACAGCCACCTACCCCATGCTGCTTTCCACCAGAATTTGTTATTCTCCCCATTTTGGCAAATTAAACCAAATCTCTTTTCCCAACTATTTTGTCTGTATTTTTTCTATGAACGCTTTCATGCTACTGATAGTATTTTCAGCTGTGCTACAAAAGGGCATTTGTTAAAATATTCCATGACTGCAGAAGACTCATAACAGATTCAGAAACCCAGTGATAATCATAATAATTTTTTAGCACTTGTCTGGCAGACAGAATTATCAGCAAAAGCAGGGCCCTGTTATCTGCAGGAGCGGTATATGATACGTTCATTTCTTTTTTTCTCTCCCCCTCTATAAACTTCAATTATTAATGATGGAAATTTTTCCTTGCCTATTCTTCCCTTGGTGGGAAAAACAGCCATTACTGACATTTGCCAATTTAAATCTAATCCTCCTCATCTGCATATAGACGAGGCTCTGTTTGACTCTGCCTATTGATCCAGCCAGGAAAAGGGACTCTATAACTTAATCTGATGTCAAAGGCTGATGTGTCCTGTAGGAAATCGGTGCTGTAGATCTCCCTGCTATAAATATGTCACCAGAATTAACTGGAAGCACTAATAGGTCACTCAATGAGCTCCACAGTGCACACAGGGCACACTGAGGCTGCTGTCTGGCAGCTTGTGATTGATGACACCAAAAATTAGCCAGAACAGAGGGTTGTCAGCCAGCCCAGGGACAAGGGACTCGCTGACACGCTTTGTTCTCCCACATGTGCTGTGCCCCTGTCACTTCTGAAACATTTAACACTCTTTACATGAAAAGAAAAAAAAAAGTTCCTACTACAAGGATAAAACAATAGAAAATAAGTAGGATCTCTTCCAACTCTCCCTTCCTGCAGTTTGTCCCGCTGCAGCACTGCCTTTGGTGAGCAAATAGTGCCAAGAGAGAAATTCTGGTGTCTTATTGCAGGCAAAGAACCCCATGGAGGATGGCAGGGATGACATCAGGACCTGGAAATGCAGCTCTGCATGCTCTGGGGATCAAAGTGATCCCAGCTTGCTCACTCTGGGCTGGTTTCTGCACACCAGGCTCCAGCCAAAACACCCCAACCCAGGAAAAAGCCTTCCCTGTTTAGCTGCGTCCCTTCTTCACTCACAGTTTATCATGTAATTGTGGAAAGGTTTGGTTGGAAGAGATCTCAAAGATCACCTTGTTCCACCCCCTGCCACAGGCAGGGACATCTTCCACTCTCCCAGGTTGCCCCAAGCCCCACTGGCCTGTCCCAGATGAAAACAGCACGCCAGAGATGGACAAGGATGGACCACGAGCCCCTCAGCACTGGGACTAATGACAGAGAAAATTAATCAGGAGTCAGCTTTGGGGTGATGGCTCAGGTGGTGTTGCTCTCACTGGCACCCTGAAAAGCAGCAGGTTTTGTCCCAGAAATGTTCACATTGCTCATGGGGGTGCAGGGCAGGACCACTGGGCTCACACACAGAGCTGCCAACTTCCTTTACACATGAATGGGCCTCACACATGAATAAAGCCCTGGAACAGCATCTGACCCAGCCCTGATCAGCTGCCCCTCCCTGTGCATGTGGAGCAGCCTGGAACATTCTCCCCATCCAGCTACAGCTTTGTTCTCTGGCCAAGAGGCAGCTTGGACCAAACTGTCCTTATTTTCCTGTATTGAAGGAGCCCAGACAGTGCCATGTGCTGTGTCACCAAGGATGCAGGAGGAGAGAGAGGCTGCTCTCCAAAGGCACACACAGTCCCACACGTCCTGGTGGAGTCACCAGTCTGATGCACCTCCACTGATCTTCACAAAACTGAAATCCAACCAGAAAACCTCAGAGTCCACAGGGCTGCCACGTCCAAAGCCAGTGTGATGCTTCCAGCACTCCTGGATGAGAAGGGCTCTTTTCCAGGGTTTATAAATCATTTATGCTGGATGCCTGCAAAATGGTGATGCTGAATAAGTCACTTCTCCAGCCAACTGAGGGCAAAGCTGTCTTCAGAGAGGATCTTTCAGGACTTCTTCAGCTCGTGAGCTGAGCCTCCTTGTGAAAAGTAAACAAACCCAAGACAGATTCAGGAGACAGCAGAGGAGAAAATTTGTTCAGATTTAAAACCTGACCTGAAACAGTCAGCTGGAACAGTGAACATATCTAAACAGAATCCAGACTTGAACTCACTGTAACCTCACCCATTTTCATTGAATCACAGGATGGTTTGGGTTGGAAGGGACCTCAAGGCTCATCTGGTTGCCACGAGCAGGGACACCTCCCACCAGACCAGGTTGCTCCAAGCCCTGTTCAAGCTGGCTTTGAACAATTCCAGGGATGGGGCAGCCACAGCTTCTCTGGGCACCCTGTGCCAGGGCTAACATCTAATCTAAATCTCTCCTCTCTTAGTTTAAAGCCACTCCCAGCTCTCCTGTGGCAATCCATCATCCCTAATACGAGGGGCGGGGCTATCCTCGGCGCCGCAGTTAATGTGGAGCCAGGTGTTCCCTAATCCCCGACCACAGAGAATATTATAATTGTTAGCACTGTAACGAGCACAGGTGCTTTTACCAGGCAGAGAACATTAACAGGCTCACCTCAAGCAGGGGAGCAGGCAGCGTTTCCAAACAGCAACTGGGTTCATCCTCATTATTTACCTGAACAGATGTTCACTGTGATACTTCCTGAATCCTGGAGCTGGGTGTTTGTCAGCATTAATGGGATCTCCAGGAGCTAGTTTGCTTTAGGAGCTTGTTTCCTCATTCAGACTGTAAGCATCACTGCTTTGTGGTGTGTGTGTTGCCTCTTTCACTCACGATTATCTTCCCAGGTTTTCCCTTTTCCCTGGGTCACTGAGCGCAGATCCATTCTAATTACTGTCATTTTAGCTTTTGTGTCACACCAGGATCCGGGCTGCATAAATAATGCATGTGCTCTTTGCAGGCTTTGCTAGCAGAGACAGAGCCCTGCTCATCCTGCCAGGAGCTCACCTGAGGCCCAGCCAGGGAGGATCCCCCTGCTCAGCACCGGGCCCCCCTCGCATGGCTTTTAGCATCATTTCATTCACCTCTGCTCAGACATTCAGGGATCATCCCATTCAGGGATGCCCTCCTCCACTGCCACTCCTGGGGTGGGTGCTGATCTGCCTGCCCGAGGGGCTGTCGTTATCCTGGCAGCAATCGCTCCAAAGGTTTGTTAAATTAACAGGATCACAGCAAATGCCTCATGCCCCATGGAAAGGCTTAAATCAACACTGAAATCTGCCCAGCTGGGGGGCTGCTGCCCTCTGAGTGCCACACTGGGCCAGAAACACGTGGCACACAGAAGAATCAAAGCTAATTGTCTTTAAAGCCTGAAACCCTGTGTCTTTGGGAAGCCACTGCCCCCCCGGATCTCGCACTGCTCCTGCCATCGGAAGAGGCAGGTGGTTACAGGACGTGACAGAAGTGCACGATAACAATCTGCAAGTGATGACTTCGGCTGCTTGGGGCTGTGTGGTGGCCAGAACAATGAGGGTGCTGCACCCTGGCCCCTCTCACAGGGTGCCTCCTTCCCACTGAGAGAGAGAGAACATAAGAACAAAACCGCATGCTGACGATGTGTTTCTGCACCACGGGCTGCAGGGGCACACAGCACGTGCCAGGGCTCTCACTGAACACCCCAGCAGGGTACAAGGACTCCCGCTGTGCCCCAGGAACAGGGGAAGGGCTGGCACAGGTCACTTTGAACGAGGAGGATGAGTTGTTTGCCACTGAGGGGACCAGAGCTGTGTCAGCCAGACTCAGATCTCTGCGGCTGTGAGGGAGGTGGGACTCACCACAAGGTAGGATGGCCAAAGATTGGGTGATCATGACATAACTTGATGGCCTTGTGACTCCTAAATATCTTTCACTTTCTTGTTTTCTGTAATAAATAGTATTTCCATTAACAGAAGTTTGTGGGGCCAGCACATGCAGCCACTGCTCCCAGGGGTGGGAGGATGGCCCAGGTGGGACCTGCCACAGCTGGCAGGGCTGACCCCACCTCCCGAGCTGGCCAGGGGGAATAGCCACGACCCAGCTCAGGGCACATGGCAGCAACACCTCTGACCAGAACAGGCAAGGCTACAGAGTGGTAATCTGTGTCAGGAGCCTTCAAAGAAAGTTTAAAAATTACACTAAAGAAAAATTACAAGAAAAATTAAAGAAAAATGTGTAATTTAAAAATTACACATTACAAAGAAAGTTTAAAAATTACATTAAAGAAAATTTAAAAATTACATCAATTGCCAATTGACTTATTAACGAGACAACTATTTATTCCACTCTCCTTTGCAGGAAGGGACTTTGCTTTCCCCTCTCCTGGTGCAGCCCAGGACAGCTGACAGGATGCAGAGCAAGGCTGAGGCTGCTTGTTCAAGCTGGCTCCGAGGTGCTTCGTGCAAAAACCCTCCAAGGAACGAGCATTCGTTTGCTCAGCTGTGCACAAGCCCCACGAAAACCAATAAATAACCACGGCCAAACTGCCTGCAAACATCCAGCAAGGCTGCAAGGCACACACAACTGCTCCTCAAACAATACCTCGAGGGCACGGCAGTGAAACAATGGCACTGACACCCAGCTTGTGAGGAGCCAGGAGGATCAGAGGCACAGGGAGCTGGCCCAGGATGCCAGACCTGGCCAGTTGTGCTGGCACAGGGACCCAGTGCAACTCAGCACCTCCTTCAGCTGACATCTGCCACCGGGCTGACGCACAAGGGCTCTGCCTGCATCACGCAAACCTCTAAGAACAAGCTATTTTCAGAGGCCTCATAATTCACACAAATCTTATCTAAAGGACTTTGTCTTCATATCTTTATCAGAAATGTTCTCCTGCTTATCTGATAAGGCGTTAGCTGCGGTTCTTTGTAAGGAGATGCCAGTGACAGAGTCAGCACAGCACACTGCCCCAGGGCTGAGCTGGCCTCGGGCACAGGGCAGGACAGAGAGGTCCCCATGCTGTGGGGACATGCCCACCTGCAGAGCTGAGCTCCCTGGCTCTGCTCACCACCACCAAGCCAACCACCAGCTCCTCCCTGAGCCTGTTTCAATGCCAGCCACAAATTATGATCAACACTGAGCATGTCCCCAGCAGAACAATGCAGAAACCACAACCAAGTGCTGGAAATATTAAGCTGTGAGTCTGTGCTCCATCAGTTGCTGGCAAAATGGTTTTAAAATGAAAGAGAAGAGATTTGGAGTACATATAAGGAAGAAATTCCTCCCTGTGAGGGTGGGGAGGCCCTGGCACAGGGTGCCCAGAGAATCCCTGGAAGCGTCCAAGGCCAGGTTGGCTGAGGTTGGAGCACCCTGGGATAGTGGAAGGTGTCCCTGCCCATGACAGCAGGGTGGAACCAGATGCTCTTCAAGGTTTCTTCAAGCTCAAGCCATTCTGTGATTCTCTGATTACCAGATTCAAAGGTTTAGACAGGACTTAGGCATTTTTAATCCATGGTTTATTAAGCTGGTAGTTGTGTATTGTGACTTTGAGACTGTGCAAGGAAGACAGAACTAAAAAACAGCTGGAATTTCACTCCCCAAAAGCTGCTGCTCCCCTTTCTCAAGAAGATCTAGGTTTGCAACCAGGTAAACATTTGTTGCATTTCCTTTGTTTCCAGTAAAGGGCATCATCCTGTTATCATCATTTAATAGCAGAATATTGAAGAGAGTGTCTCCCATTTTCCAACCAGATCTTCCTCCCTGCTCCAGCATTTCCCCTCCATACCCACATGCCAACTTCACCAAGCAGTCACATCAGTCTGGTTTCAAAGAATCCTGCACTGTAGGATCTGCTGCAGCTGGTCAGGCCAATTAGCTCAATACCTTTTCTTTGGAAAGAGCCCTTGTTTTGGGAAGGCTTAAAAAAGCCCAAACTCCCCATATAGGAAGGTGTCAGGATAATGACAAATTAAACCCACATATTGCCTAGAACTGCAAAGGGAGGAAACAGCTCTGAGGATCAGATCTGACAAGCCCTTGCTGGGTTTTAGCAGTCCCTGGACAGCACAGCCCATGAGTGACAAGGAGCAGGAACAGTAAGTCCAAAGGAACATAGACATGAAGAAAAAAACCTGTGAAGCAGAAGTGTTCACTGTAACCACCAAAACCAAACCCCAAACTCATGGATCAGTTACTGGTTGTCCCTTTGAGTTGAGCACAGGTCTGTCTCTCAGTACTAAGAGTGAGTGAACATTTCTTTAACTCTTAACAGATATTTAGTTGTGGCAGGTATGTGCTGATTTAACCCCAGAGAACAACACAGCAGCAGGAAGCTGCCACCTCACTGCCCCTTCCCAGTGGGATGGGAAGGAGGATCAGAAAGAAGTAAAACCCATGGGTTGAGATAAGAACAGTTTAATAATTGAAATGAAGCAAAATTTAATAGTAATAATAATAATAATAATTGTAATGAACAGGAGAGAGTGAGAAAGGAATGAAACCCAAATACAGTCATTTGTCACCTGCTGGCCAGTGCCCAGTGCAACTGGTCCCTCCTGGCCAACTTCCTCCCAGTTTCTCTACTGGGCATGATGGCCTGTGGTATAGAATATCCCCCTGACCAGTCTGGGTCACTTGTCCTGGCCATTCTCCCTCGCTGGCAGAGCCTGGGAAACTGCAAAGTCCTTAATTTAGGTGAGCACTGCTTAGCAACAACTAAAACATCAGTGTGTTATCAGCATTACAGGCACACTGAGCCCAAAACACAGCACTGTTTTGTGCTACTAAGAAGAAAATTAACTCTATCCCAGCCAAAACCAGGACACAGAGGAGTGTCCTGTACCTTATGCCCATGTGGAGGTGTGTGACTCCCACTGGCACTTGGGAATTCCAGCACAGCTGACCAGGCACTGCAGCCCTCACCTTGCAGCTCATGTTGTTGCCATTAGTGAGAGCTCACAGCAAATCCGTGGTGTGTTACACCTGCACTGCTGCAGAAAGGCTTTTACAGTGATTTAAAGTCCTCCCTGGAGGTGACATTCAGACCTGGCACGTGCACGTGGATTTGGGGCACACTCGCTTGCACCCGGGATGAACACAGCTGCTAATGGCAGAAGCTGGGAACAGCAGAGTTACAAACTGGCCAGAAAAAAAAACTCAGCCTTTCTTCATGCAGGGAAAATAGAAAAGAAAAAAAAAATAGAAAAGAAACCCAGCAGAAACGGTTCATCAGATAGTTATAAGTAGCTAGAAACAAAAACCACAGCCACTTCAAGCTTGTGCACTGTGAAATTCTGGGGCACTCACCTCCTGTTTTTGTTTCAATTAAGACAAAAGCGGGTTTTATTTTCAGATCTGTATTAAAAATAAAACACCAAAGGCCAAGGTGCTGAGCCCTGCATTGGGTGTGCAGGGAGCAGCCACCAGTGAGCTTTACTGGTCTCACTGGAGGCCACCCTGCTGTGTGCAACTTTCCACAGCTCCTCAAAACCCCATTCAATCTTGCATTTGGTGCAGCAGTGTCCCATCTCCACTGCCAGAGGAAACTCTCCACCCTCACACTGGTCTCATCTGGTTTTCTTCCCTTCATTCCTGATTTCACCATGTTCACACTGATGTTTCTCAGTACTCCACAAAACAGGTCCAGAGGCATCAGGGTTTGTTCTTTCTTGGGAAGGGAACAGGATCATCCAACATATTTATTTACAGAAAGAAACAGAAATGTGATAGAGCAAGGTCCTACCTGCCCAGCCTGCCACGTGCAATGCAGGGGAGAAACTCTCCTGCTTGCAGGTTCCAGGTTGGTTAGTAAATACTCAGCATCTCTGTCCAATACAAAATCACTTTATACACACTGTGCTTCACCTTTGGTTACAGCTGGGGAAGCCTCAGCCTGCTGGGGCAGAAAATCAGAACTGGCAGGAAGAGCAGGCAGGAAGAAAAGGCAGGAGAGGGCTGGGCAAGAGCACAAAAGCAGCAGTGTAATGAGTCTAAAAGGAAATTAATGCAGCTTCTTGTCCCAGCCCCACGAGCCTCCCCTGACCATCAGGAGCAGGTCCTACAGGGGTGCAAAGCAGCTCATTCCCTCAGCCCAGCTGCCAAACAGGTGATGCTGCAACAAAGCCACCTGTGCCAAAACAAAGCCACCTGTGCCAGCCCCTCTGCCACAGGCAGGCACCCAGGCTGGGGCTCAGCCTGTGCCCACCACGTGCCATGGGCTGGCATCACACTGGAGTCTCCTCCTGGAAGGATCCAGGCAGGCCAGAGGTCAGGAGGTGCTCTGCTCATCAGAGCCCACTGGTTTTTAGGTCTTACAGTTTGATGACATCACAAAAGACAGCAAGACCTGGAACACTCTGCATTTTGGGGCATTTGAAGACCATGTGGTGACCTCAGCAGCTGGGACATCCAGGGCAGTGGCACAGGTTGGCACATGCTGCTGTACACCCCAAATCATCCAGGACACCTTGCTGCCTCTGCCCCCTGTCCCTCTGTCCATGGCCAGCCAGACCTGCCAGAATCAGCTTCAACTGCTGGCAAAGGCAGGCATTTAACAGAGTTATCCTGAGCTACACCAGAACCCAGTTACATTCAAATTCCACACATCCAGACTCTCCATCTCAACCTTGGTTGATTTTTAAATCACCATGTCACCCTTTTTGTACCTCCCACCTGAAAAATAACGAGAGGCAGGGCCAGCCAGAGCACAGAGCTTTCCTTCCTCCTCCCCATCAATATTTTATCACAGCAAACACCTGCCACGAAAACAAGCCCTGGGAGAAACAGGAGGTTCGTGGAACTGCCTCAACAGCAGCACAGACACCACAGGAAACAAAACAACCTGTGCACAGAGAAGAGCAGAGCCCACAGAGCGAATGTTTGTGTGCTCCAGGGACAGGACAAATTCTGCTTTTGCTTGCACAGGGGTATGACTGCTCTGTCCCCAGCAGTTTCAGCTACAGCTTCTGCAAAGGGCCATGCAGGCAGGGCACATCCTTTCCCAAATATGCTCAGGTCTGGGGTTTCACTGTAGTCAAAGGCAGGAAAGTGATTCCCTGCATGGAGTCACCAGTTCACAGGTTTGGCACCAGGAATGTCCCTGTGAAAGCACTGGGATTCACAGCCAGCTGGTGTTGGGGACAAGGGACATCAGAGAATAAGAAACATGGGGAATCCTTCATGTTTTCCTATGGAGGATTCAGACTGAGCTTGCAAGAGCTGATCAGCTCCCCCTGCCCAGGTACAAAGCAATCATCACCTTTCCCTTTTGTTTTAACCTTTGGAGAACAGAGCCAAGACCAAAATATACCTACTGCTCCCAGCTTCTGCAGGGGCAGGAGCTGCATGGGAAACATCCTGCCTCCTGAATTTCATCCATGAGACAAGCACTCCTCCACACCAGCACTCCTGGGGTGACACCTCCAGGGAAGCACCATTTGTTTATTACAGGGATGGCAGCAATTGGAGGTTATTATTGCTATTGGAGATGTGATTTCAGGCTGTGAGAAAATTTTAGGCTGCCCAAGCCTGAAATAACTCCCTAGGCCAAATTTACAACTGGTAACAGGCAGAACTATCATAGTCACTTGTCATTTTATTTAAGGCCAGCACGACCCCTTGACCTGCACAGGCTCTGGAGCTCTCAGCCCAGGAACTGAAAGCAGAGCTGTCAGAGAGGCCAGGCCCCTTCTCACACGATCAGTTTTGTGGATTTTAAGGCACTAAACACCACAGTGGGATGGCTGCTCTCACAGCCACATCTCCCCTGAGGGGACACCAAGATACTCTGGGGGCTGGAGCCCCTCTGCTCTTGAGCCAGGCTGGGAGAGCTGGGGGTGCTCACCTGCAGAACACTCAGGGGAGACCTCAGAACCCCTTCCAGTGCTTACAGGGTTTCCAAGAGAGCTGGAGAGAGATTTTGGATAAGGGATGAAGGGACAAGGCACAGGGAATGGCTTCACACTGCCACAGGGTCAATTTAGATATTAGAAAAGTTTTTTACAATGAGGGTGGTACAACACTGGTTGCCTAGAGAGAATGAAGCTGCCCCAACCCTTGAACCCCAAGTGTTCAAGGCCAGATTGGATGGAGCTCCAAGCAGCTTGGTCTTGTGGAAGGTGCCCATGGCAGGGGGTTGGCCTAGGTGACCTTCCAAGGTCCCTTCCAAGCCCAGCCATTGTGTGATTCTATGATGCAATGCACATCCCTGCACTGTGCCTTATTTAGTGGCAATAATCCCTCCTGTCTCTGTGCCTTTCCCATTCCAGCTATCCACCTTGATTGCTCCCCAGACTATCAGCATATCTGCTGTACACTGGGAAAAACCCCAAACGCTTCAACAAAGTTATACTGAAGGATGTAACAAGCACCAGATGATGTTCTGTAGATACACTCCACACTTAGCAGTGCTGGGAGGAGGCTGAAACACCACAGCATGTTTTGGGCAGAAACCTGTCCTTTCCTGGAAACTGGAATTTTGCATCTCCCAGGACACAGCCTTGTCACTGGAGCCATTTCTGCTGTGTCCTGAGGAGGCTGCAGGCCAGGACTGACACACAGGGACACCATGGCTCACGTGGGAGGCTCTTCTTGGGCCCACCATGGAGATTAGGAAAGTCCCTCTTGGTTTACAGTGTTTATTTCACCTTCTCCATCAAAATAAAACCGAACATAAAGTTGTGGTCATGGACTGCAGCAAGTTCATCTACAGCAGGAATTGTCCCCGGGGCTGTGACACCACCCAGCCTCCCCTGGCTGCTCACAAGGACAGACCCTTCTCCCTGAGCTCACTCTCCCCAGGCTGTGCAGTGTGGGGGCAAGGCTAAATATTACTGCAGAGGAAATATTGAGAAATCCAGTCTCTTTGGTGAAGTGATCCTTCCTAAGCACGAAAACCACACGGCCATGATTGATGGAGTGGCTCCCCTTTCCAACAGCCAGCTCATGCAGACAATCCCAAAAGCCAGAAGCAGAGCAGAGTACAGCTGCCTGCAGAGACAAGGGTTAACAATCTTATCTGGGGTCACCAGAAGAAATTCCAAGTAAAACCCACAGCACACAGATTTCCTGCTTTCTAACCCAGTGCCCTATTTATACCTCTCTTTCTTCACAATGCCAGTGACAGCTTTTTCCTCACTCACAGGCTTGTTTCCTGCTTTCTGAATTGTGACTTTCATTTGTAGCTCATTTCCATAACCTCCGAAATAGAGTTTCAGTGGAAGTGTTAAATGTACTGATAAATTCTTCATGAATCTTAAAGTTATTGGCAGAGAGAATGGGGGCAATTTACCCTGTACCAGTCAATTGAAAATTATATATTTCAAAACCCTCTAATGGAAGGCAGCAAGGTTGAACTCTGACTGATAAAGTAACGCCTTCCAGAGGACCAGGCCAATAACAGAGCCTAACTCCAAAATGCACAGTCCCCAGTGTGGTGACAAACAGGCTCATCAGTGCACAGTGACCTTCACAGCCTTCAGTCTTTATGACAGAGCACAGGGACAGACTCTGTGATCACGTGCAGGGCAGCACCCAAACAGCCCCTGGTGTTCACCTCTCCATCCCTTCTTCTCTCCAGGCTCATCCCACAGCAGGGGCAGCAGGGACAGCCAGGGGCTTCTGCCCCTTTACTGCTCCCATCAGGCTCCACCTCCAGTCCTGCATCCACCAGGGAGGGCACCACTGTCAGAAGGACAGGAGGAAAGAGTTCAGAGGAAGCCACAGAGATCCTCCAAGGGCTGGAGCCCCTCTGCTCTGGAGCCAGGCTGGGAGAGCTGGGGGTGCTCACCTGGAGAGGAGAAGCTCCAGGGAGACCTCAGAGCCCTTCCAGGGCCTAAAGGGGCTCCAGGAGAGCTGGAGAGGGACTGGGGACAAGGGATGGAGGGACAGGACACAGGGAATGGCTCCCACTGCCAGAGGGTAGGGATGGATGGGAGATTGGGAATTAGGAATTGTTCCCTGGGAGGGTGGGCAGGCCCTGGCACAGGGTGCCCAGAGCAGCTGTGGCTGCCCCTGGATCCCTGGCCAGGCTGGACAGGCAGGGTCCCCTTCCACAACCTGGGCTAGCAGAAGGTGTCCCTGCTCATGGTAGGGGTGGAACAAGGTGAGCCTTAAGGGCCTTTTCAACCCAAACCATTCTGTGACTCTGCAATTCCTTTTGATCAGGCTGCACTTTGATTAACAAAGCATCTTCTGTGTGCTCTTGGCCAGGAGCATGGCATGGTCCAGCTGCTGCCACTGCTCTGGTTTCTCTATTTTAAAAAGCAAGAGAGAAAGAGGAAAAAAAAAAGAGAAAGAGAGAAAAAACAGTCTCATCTGATCCTTGTCCCTGCCAGAGCAGGAGCATCTTCAAAACCACTGGCTGAACAAGTTGCACTAAATAATTAGGACACATGGGGGACTAAAAGTAAAGAAAGACTGAAGCACAGATTTGCTGCAACGTTTCCACTTCACTGGAGTCAGAAACAAGACACAAGGTGCCTATTCTGGAAAACCAGATGTGGCTGTGACTGAACAAAACAGTATGGACAGGAGGCAAGCAGGGAGAGAAAAGCCACAAAAGTCAGCGAGACTTCTGTGGGAATCTGAAGGTCAGACATGAAAAGAGCAAAGCCAGGGTTGGAGCTGCCTTGCAGGAGTGCTGGGGATGCTGTGGGGTGTGAGGGCTCAGCCTGAGCTGTGGGGAAGGTAAGGAAACAGGGGGTTGGATCCACTGGCAGAAAAAGCTTCCAGCTGGGAAACCCCATCAGCCTGCAGGGGATGCAGGAGGGACAAAGCAGGGACTGAGGCGTTTGAAATGACACCAAGTGCCAGAGCATCCTTTAGGAGCAGCCCAGGGCAGGCTGAGAGCCCCGAGGGGACTGTGCCATCCCCTCCATCACTCTGAGCCTGGAGGCACTCGTTCAGAATCACCCCGGGACAACAAAAGCCACAAGCACGAGGTCCCTGTGACCAGAAGAGGTGCCACGTGTGCACGTCCCCTGACACAGAGCAAGGGGCACAGACCCTGCTGCAGGCAGCTGCCTGTCCCCACCCTTCCTAGGAAGCCTTCAGAGGTGACAAACCCAAGCACACTCATCATCGTTGGTGTCACTGAGACCAAGCCAGTGTTCCAAAGGGAGCTAAAAACATTGATATGGAACAGAGGAGTGAGGGAACAGGACTGGACAGGGCAACAGCCCCCTGACCCCAGCAGAGCTGCTCCCAGCTTCTGCTCTCCTACAGAAACACACACAGCTCCCTGCCCCATATAAAATATTTGTGCATCCTACATAATTTAGAATCCTATTAAATAACTTGACTCTCCTATTTTTCATAGCAGCAAATTCCATGAATTTTGCATGGAATAAAAATTTAGCAATCATAGCAGTTGCTAATTTCTGTGCTGTGCTCAGAGCAGCCTTTCACTTCCCCATAATGATTTTTAAACATTATCCTGCTGTTTCCTTTTTTCTGTGCCTGGCATTGAAGAGCTCTGCGAACTATTTGAATTGCGCTGCTCTGAAAAAAAAAATCCTGTAGGGGAGGAAAAATTAAATTCAATCATCACTCTACCCTCTGTGAACTGTGAAAGTCTTGGGAACATGAAAAGGTGCTTTCGAAAGGATGTTAAGCATTCAAAAGATTAGACAGCAATGTGCAATTAAATGTGTTCCACAACCCTTTGTCAGAGTATCCAAAACCTTACTTCTGCATGAACTTCAAATCCTCCCACTGGGAGCTTGTTCAAGTGGTTTACTTTAAACCTGTACTTTAGATATTCCATACCTTTCACTTTTATAATTCTTCAGCATATGCTAACACTGGCAGAGTTAATAGTAACTGACTAATTTTAAACCCTGTGATTACTGGAGCTGATTTATATAGTAGCTTCACTTCACAATACTGCGAATCAGGCACGGGGTAATTGCCAAGTTCAATTTTAGCTCTGTCACACTGAAGCATTAGTTTTTATGCCTCAGCTGTTGCCTCCTCCATGCTATAGAGGTAAGTTGATAATGCAGTAGGTTTTGCTGTTAAATATCATAATATTGTGATACCCCGTGTCAGATTCTTGCAAGCTTTGTGAGCTATGCATCATCTATTAACTAAATACTTTTATTAAAGGAATGGTTTGAAAAGATTCCTATTCTAATTTAGCTCAGAACACTGAATACTGGAAAGGAAGGGGGGGATGCCATGATTTAATTCACCACCAAAAGTGACGTGGTGGAGAGAAGCACTCATCATCATCATCATCATCAAGGAGCTGTGATGGGAAACGTGCAGGGATTAAAGTACAGCCAGTGAACACAAACCTTCCAGCTGAGGCTCCTCACCTTGCCCTCAGGCCTCAGCCTCCTGGCACATGTAGGAGCAGTGCCAGGAGCTGTTTCACTCAAAACCAGGAGCTCTAGGGCTGCAGGTCCATGTCCAACAGCAAGTGGCATCTTGACCAAAGAATGGACATCCCAGGGAAACCTTCCTCCCCAGCCCTGTGGGTACTGCTGGCAGGGCTCCTGGAGCCTGCTGGGACAAGCAGAGAGGAGAAGATAGAGATGGAGACACCAGAGAAACTTTGCTGAGAAGAGATGGGGCTCCACAGCTCAGGGATGAGCTGCACTTGCGCGAGGAATGAGGCTGTGCTGCTGCTGCCTCGCAGCTGAACCAACACACACAGCTGGGCATCGCCAGTAATCTCTTAATAGCACTTAAATCCACCCATCTCGTGGGCTTCATGTTAGAAGATTTTCTTTGGTTGTTTTTGGTTTTTTTTTCATTATTAAAGTCTGCTCATATCAAATTTACAAATGTGGTAAGCTGGAGCTGCTTTCCTTCCCATTCACACGTTCCTTGGTGCTCAGGATCAATGAAGGTGGGAACACGAGCTGGAGCCCCAAAGTATCAGAGGAGGTTTTAAGGACAAGACCCAAGCCTGGGGATGGATCTGGGCACCTCCTCTGTGCCAGGGGCACAGGAGTGGGGTCTCTGCTCTGGTCTGTGGTTGATCTTTGCAATCCTTGTCTGGAAAGGGCACAATGCATCAGAAGAGTCTCTCTGCACAGCCAGGTGCTTGCTCTGTTGGACAAGCTGCACTGATCTTAACCCCTTCCTCCCCTCCACGGTATGGATGCCCTCATCCCCAGGCAGATGCAGAGACACCAATCCAAACCAACATCCAGGTTCTGGCCCCTGTGGGGGCTCCAGGGAGCCTCCTCTGTGCCACCACTCAGCAGTCACTTGGCCACTCTGGGGAAATCCCCTCTATCAGCACCACCCTTCCCTCCTAAAGCCCGGTTTTATGGGCACAGGAGAGCTGTGCAACCCATGATCTTCACTGACAACAGGGATCTCAGTCCAGTTCATTGCTTAGGAACTCAGCAAAACCCATGGGGATAATGGTGACCAGTCCAGTGGCCATCTCTCCCATTAACCCTCTCACCACTGGAGCAAGACAAGAGCCTGAAAATGGGTGAGTTCCTCTTTTAATATTTTTTCCCATAGTTTTCCAAAAGGAAAGGAATCAGACAACATGCTGAACAGGGCATGCCTGGCAGCCTGGAGAGCTGAAGCTCCATTCCATCATGGCTCAGAGCAGTGTCCAGGGCTCCCACAGCACAGGCAGCACCCTCATCCCTGCAGCCCTTCATGCAGGAAGGTGGGACACAGAGAAAGAGGAAGGAATAATGTGGGAATTTTGCCAAGTGTGTGGTCACTGGGAGGAAGGAATAGGATTGATGAATTTTTCAGCTTTGTTGATTTTGGTAAAACCAAAGCCACGTGCCTCAGAATGCTCCAGGAATCCATTCCACAAATTAATCAACCACAGTGCCCAGGGATTCGGAGGTAAAATTGACTCTTTGATGCCTGAAGTCACATTTTTTGCAGCCCACCAGGGATGTGTGGCCAGTCCCATTGGTTTCAGAGCCCCTTCCAAGGTCAGTGCTGAGGCAGCAGCCTGGTGCAAACCACTGGTGGCTGCATCAGCCCCTGTGTAACACAGCTGGAAACGCTGAGGGCATCGATGTTCTCAGAGATCTTCTGGAGCTAAAGCTGAGCTTAAACCACACTTTCTCACCTGCATCACCCCTGCACTTCCTTATGCTTATCTAATGCTTGCCCAGAGTGCAAACTGCCCATCACAGCAGAGGGAGAGGCCACAGCCCAGCTGCAATCTCACCAAGCCCATGGCTTGCAAGGGCAGGGATTTCCCTGGCAGCAGGACAGGGAGGAGCAGTCTGGTGTCACACACCTCTCCCTGCACAAGGGCAGGGCCCTGCTCTGGTCTGGGTGCCACGTGTCACACACCCTGGTAATGCAGCACTGAGATTCTCCTGAAAAATAACCCTGGAAGGAAATTCCCTGGAAGCAGTCTGATTTCTCTCTCCCTTATACCCCCACATATCCACACTCTCTGTCCACCTTAGCTATATTTTTTAGGAACCATCCTTTCCTAAGTGCCCAGCAGGACATTTTTCAGCTGCAGCCTCAAAACTCTGCTGGCCACAGTCATTGCAGTAGTACCCAACAGCCCAGGCCCTAAGTTTAAACAGAGCTTTGTACCCACAGGAGCCACAAAGGAAGCCAGCAGAGCTCATCTGTATCCTCTGCTCATGCAGAGCTGGGAGATTCCACAGCCACCACGACACATCTACCTGCAAAGCAGAGAGCTTTGCATCCTCTGGGCACATCCTTGCCAGAAAAAAATGGTTTGGGTTGGAAAGGACCTTAAAACCCATCCAGTTTCACTCCTCTACCATGGGCAGGGACCTTCCACTATCACAGGAGGCTCCAAGCCACAACCTGGCCTTGAACATGTCCAGGGATGGGGCAGCTACAGCTTCTCTGGGCAACCTGTGCCAGTGTTTTACTGTAGGAAATGAATTTGTAGAAAAATTATAACATGAATTATAACACCTGGATTGCATGAATGATAACATCTGTATGGCCTCACCCTTCACATAAGACTGAAAATAGAATAAAAGTTTTTATCAGTTGCCCCATCTCTGGGTCAGAAAAGGGCATAATCTGACATTTACCACTGTCATTGTAAAAAAAATCCCCAAAAAACCCTTCCTTATATCAGTTTAATTTGACCCTGTTTTAGTTTAAAACCTTCACCCCTTGTCCTGTAGCAACAGGCCCTGCCTAAAAAGTTTGTCCCCATCATTATTGACCCCCTTTAAGAAATGAATATGGAATAGCAGGATCTTGCACAGCATTTTGTCCCCCAAATTCATGGCTTCACCCAGCTATGGGCTCTGGTTTTCTCTGGAACAGAAAAGGGGCATTGCCACAACCAACACTGGGACGCTGCACCCTGGGGAAGCTGTGGGACAGAGCTGCAGAGGACCCTGTTTTAGTTTCAGCACATCCCACCCAGCTCTGCACAGAAAGCACCTCCTGCTCACAGTGGGGAGCTCATCCCTCCAGCAGGATATCAGAGCCACCCACATTTTATAATTTTGTAATTTGTAAATAGCAAACTAAATGCAACATTCAGCTTAAAATAAAAGCATGCTCACCTTTGCACAGAGAGATGTTGGCTTCTCTTCCTAATGCATTTAATCATTTAGTTGCTTTTTATGAAATGTCCTCATTATTTTCTGTGAAAAGAGGCAAGCAGTGGTCCTGACTGCTTGGGTCATGTGTCCCCTGCCACGCTGTTATGTGACAAAACTGAACATTGAGGTCTGAACAGCTGTTTGCAGTGGGCATGGGGACAGCAGAGCCCCCAGATGCTGTTCTCCTAATTCCTGCTGCCTCACACAGAATCCTCCCAGAGTGGTTTGGGTTGGAAGGAACTTAAAACTCATCTCATCCCACCCCCTGGCATGGGCAGGGAGATAGTAAAATCAGGCAAACCCCGTGGGAAGAAATGATGATGATGTCTGCATATCAGAAGGTTTTGGAATGTTGAACACTCTCTTTATTAAAACTATACTATATTACATTAATATACTATTTAAAGAGATATTATTCTACTTACTTACTTCTTACTTGCCATATCTAACTACTAACAAATTTGTGACTCTCTGCTGAGAGCTCGAGACACAGTTGGATCTGATTGGTTATTAAACTTAAATAACTTTTACTAGAATTTAATTAAGTTATTACTGTAGGTAAACAATCTCTAAACTACATTTTATATGGGGAAAATAAGGAGCAGCAAGTGAGATAAGAATTGCTTTTTCTCTTTTGAGGCTTCTCACTGCCTTCCTTAGTAAATCCTTGGGAAAAAGTTGTGTCTTGCTTTTCTCTGTAAAGAGAAATGAGGTAACACAGGGACACCTTCCACTGTCCCAGGTGGCTCCAATCCCCACCCAGCCTGGCCTTGGACACTTCCAGGGATGCAGGGGCAGCCACATCATTGGGTACTGCTGGAAAACCAAACTGTGCTGAGTTTTCAGCAGCCTCAGCTCACACCCTGTCTGTGCATCTGCAGCTCTGGGAGCTGCCTCTGGTGCTTGTGCAAGGCACCTCACACACCTCAGAGCTACTCGTGCAATTCCTGACACACCCAGCACCACCAGTGAGCACTTTCCTTCTGCTTCCTGTTTTCCCATCACTGTTAGGAAAAAAAGAAAGCCAAGAAATCGCCCAAACTGCAAGTGTTTGTTGGTGTTCAGATGGGAAAACAAAAGATATTTCACCAAAGTCTGTTTACTCACGTGCTGACACACAGAGAAGCTTTATTTAAAGCACTGAAAAGCTTCTTGGCCCCCTCCTCACACTGGCCAGTGCCCCCAGTTTCAGATGGAAATGTGAAACCAGTTTGTTGGGGTGAGATGCTGCATCACTGAGGTGAGTGAAGGGAGGAGGGAAGATGAGGAGCATGAAGAATTACATCAAGAACTGGCCCCCAGAGACCTGTGTGATGCACATCCCCACATCACACTGGCAGCTCCCAGCATCCAGCCCCACTGGGGTTTATTTGCTCCAGAGCAGGAATTCATTTTGCACTCAACTAATGTAAGCCCAAAGTGCTTTCAAACAATACTTCTCTAATAGAGACATTACAAAAGCCATTATTTTCCTGTTTAGAGTCAAACTAAGCAAATACAAAGGTAACTTTACTTTAAACAGACTAACATCATCACAAACAATGGATACCAAATATTCTTTTCCAATATACAAGGAATTTAACTTTCATTTTTGCTCTTCTTGAAGGAGTCAAGAATACCAGCTTGGCAAACACCAGCTTGTGCAGCAACACGATAAAGAAACTGGAAAACACTTCCCTCCAAATCCTCTTCCTTAATGAGAGTTAAGAAAGGTCTGTTTAATAATACATTTAATTTCAAGCTCTCTTTCCTCCTACTTTCTAGAAAAGCATATATTCCAATGACACACTGAAAAAAAAATCTTTCTTTCGAAATTATTTCTAAATTGTTCCCAGTTATGTTCTTGAAAGTATTCCCAGTTGTCTGTGACATTATCAGGCTTCCTACCCACCCCCCCAGCATCCTTAAGGATTGGGAGGGGGCTGTGTGCTATCACTGCATAAATCCAAAGCAGCTCAGAGGAAGCAGATTTGCTCCACAGGGAATGAGCCTGATCCTGGTATCCTCCATGCCACAGCTCTGCTTGTTCAGACCATCTCTGACTTCAGCCCTGCTTTACTGAGCCTGCAGCTCCAGGTCACACTCAGCATCAGCCACCTGGCACCTTCACCTGTATCCAGGTGATTTCTGAATGTCAGTTTTGCTAAGCAGCACAGAGAGACCTGCAAAGCTGCTATCCCAAAGTTACCACTCCTTCCAAGCAGGGAAGCTCAGAGCTGAGCTGGGCACGGGGGGGGGTGAAATGCTGAGGTGACCAAGTCATGCCCTCTGAACGAGCAGTCTCAGGGGAAGGCTCCAAACAGGGCAGCAGGTGGGAGCTCTTCACCAAAACCACCCGAGTGGCTTTGCACAGAGCTTTGCCCCTCTCTGCCTTGCCATGGATGCCAGGGGCAGTGCAGAGCTCTGGCAGCAATGCCCTGCCCTGGTTTCTAAAGCTCCTCCAGGCTGGAGGCTCCACGCTGCACTCCTGCCCTCCCAGCAGATCTTCCTGCCCCTCAAGGACTTCACTTGACCATGGGCAGCACAGAGCAGTGAAGATTGTTCCTCCCAGCACCAGGACATCCCCAGTGCTGATGCTGAGCCTTGTTCCAAATATATCCTTGGAACTGGAACCCTCTCCTGCAGCCCCAGGAGGACACCCAGCACACTCTGCTGCTGCCAGTCCCAGCACTGGTCCTCAGCTCCAGTGGCAACACTGCAGGTTTCTCTGAGGACAATCTTTTGGATGCTGGGACACCTTGCAGGAGCACCCTCTGGAGTCCCACCACCCCTGCTCCATGCTGTAGGATGCATGGAGGACCAGAAGGTCCAACAGCTGCTGGAGGCTGCCAGAACATCCTCTTTACCTCCTGTCCCACTGCAGTGCCACCACAGAACCCAAACAGTGCCAGAACACCAAGACAGCTCTGGGGGATGTAGCCCCTGAGCCCCAGCCCACAGCTGTGTCCATTCCATGCCATCCCTCGTTTGAGAAATGGCATTTTTTGGTGGGAACTCGAGTGCCACATGGAAACAGTGTCCTCACAGGCAGGTTGGTTATTGCAGAGCATCTCACAGCTGTGCTGCTCTGCAGCAGGAGCTCCAGGCCAGACTCCCCCAGCCAAGGAGCCGGCCTGGGCATCCTCTAATTCAGTGAGGATTAACTGGACACTGCAACAGTTGTACATGCACAGCAATCTTAAGCCTTCATCAGCCTTACAAAGGCTAATTCATTATCCTTTCTGCTCCACAAACAAGCTCTGCCTTCATTTACACCTTCACTGGCTCAAAGGAGGTTTCAGAGGTAAAACCTGGACAAATTTTATCAATGAGTTCAAATCTTGAGCTAAATCACAAGGAGGAATGGATTTACCCTAATCCCCTCCAAACATTCATCAACATCACCTGCCAGCTCAGCAGGATTTAATCTCTTTTTAATCTCTCAAAAGCAGTGGAGTGGATGGGGAAGAGGCTGGGCACAGCTCTATGGTAGATCTCTCTCTCTCTCTCTTTTATTTTCTTTCTTTTTTGAGAGAATCCTGGCTGCCAAATCACACAAAGCAGCACTTGGAAATTCATTAGGATTTTGTTAATATCAATTTCCAGGTAAATAACTGGTTTGGACAGAACACTACCTGGCTGAGGAGAAGAGGTGCCCACCCAGGAGCCTTAGAGGAACACGGTATCTCCATGAGGATGCTCCAGGAACTCCAGTTCCACCAGCAAGCACAGGGACTGCTCAGGCAGGCTCTGCCCTGGACCGAGGGCAGGGGTGGGGTGGAGATGCACCAAGTGGTAGCAGAACCCTCCCATAGCATCCACCAACACTGCTCCAAAAACGCAAAACGTGCCAAAAACGCAAAATGTGCCAAAACCACAAAATGTGCCAAAAACGCAAAATGTGCCAAACCCGCAGCTTTGCTCCGCAGGTACATCCCAGCCCAGGGAGCTTTCCTGCCCCCACTAAAGCTGCCAGCTCAGATGGCCGGGGTTGTCGTGGCCAGTGCCACCCCAGCGCTGGGAGCCCTGGCACAGCACGAGGCTGATGGCAGCGGAGCCGGCGCGGGGGCGAATCCCAGGCAGCGCCTTTGGGAGCCCCGGATCGGAGCGTTAGCGTGTGATTCGAGGTTTACATAACACCACCGAGAGCTTTTGGCAGAAACAATTGGTATTAGCGAGGAAAAGGAAGCATCAGGAACAGCCGGCAGAGCAAAGAGACACCTCTCGCAGCAGCCCCCGGGCTAGGAAGAAAATAAATAACAAATGCAAAAGAAGCAACACTTGGACAGCAGAGAGGGAGAGGGGAAGCCTCCGCAGAGGGAAACCAAGCCTGAACCGTGGCTGAGACGAGCAGGGAATTAAACTTTCTGTTTTCACTTCCTTCCCACCCCCGTGGGACTGTGCTTTGCGCTTCACCAAGGGGCTCCAGCCGTGCCTGCCACACTCAGTCATGACCAGGGCAAAGCTGAGCCTCACGGGGCTCCAGGGCTGTGAGGGATGAGCAGCTCCCACTAACTCTGGGGCTCAGAGGAGCCCAGGCAGGGTCCCAAAGGCATGGAGCTCACTGGCCAACCCACCCTGCAGAGCCTGGTTCCATCACCGCACCCGGCAACACACCACGCTCCAAAACCTTCAGTCACACAAACTTCTTCATTGTAACCCCACTCGGCCTGCTGCTGCTGGGTTTCACTCTGGCAGGTTATTTTTATCACAGAATATTCCGAGTTGGAAGTGACCCATAAGGATCATCAAAGTCCAGCTCCTGGCCTGGCATGGGACAGCCCCAAGAATCCCAAACCAAATCCAGAAAAAGCCCCAAAGAAGGCTGGATTGCCCCACTGGCCTTGTGAGTGGTTCCATAATGGCCAAAGGGATGAGTTTCATGTGGCCCAGCTTGCCCCTGTCCCACTGTATGTCCCACAGTGCCACCAGAGAATGAGAGAATCCTGGAGGTGGGAAAACACCTCCAAGATCATCGAGTCCAACCATCAACTCAGCACTGCCAAGGCCAGCACCAAACCATGTCCCCAAGCACCACGTCTCCACATTTTTGGAAGCACATGCCCTCACCCAGAGAGCAGGACAGCAACCACCAGCCATATCTCACAGGATATCTCACACTTATCTCTCCTCTTCTGAGGACATCTGGTCCCTCAGCACCGTAGCCTGGTGTCTCAGTGATGGGAAGAGCCCCAGCAGCTCTCCAGGAGCCTGTGGGTCCTGCAGCCTTCCTGCTGTATCTGTGCTAAGCAAGGAAGCAGCCTGTTCTCGAGACCTTTTTGTGCCAAGCAGAGCATCCCTTCCGAGCTGGCACCATCCCCGTGCTCATGGCACGATGACAGTGACACAAGCTCAAGCCCCAGATCCAGCACCAGGCTCTTCCTTCCTCTGAGCTATCCAAGATTTCCAGCTCTGGCGGCAAATGAGAAGCCCCAGTTGAGCTTCAGAACATCCTAAGAGAATTCCTCAAAACAGGAGGATGTTAAAATCCACATTTCCCAGAGAATTCAAGCAGCGCTTTCCTGAAAATGGGAACTACCTGTGGCTTCACGTGCAGCTTCTGGAGGGCAGCTTGGATAGCAGGACTTAAAATCAAACTTTATCAGGAAAGTTTCCATGATAAACTTGGATTTGCCTGTGATACAGGGATCCTGGGTTAGAATCCAGTTCAGGTTGGAAGGGATCTTAAAGATCATTTCCCTGCCATGCACAGCACAGGAAGGTGAAGGAGTGGGAAAAGAGGATGATAATTTTGTGCAGGGCTGCCCTTGATTCCAGATCTTCACTTATTTCCTCTCCAGCTTGCACACTGTGACCTTTCCAGGCAAAAAATAAAATTTAAAAAAAAAATAAATAAATGAATAATATTAATGCATGCAGGGAAAGGATGCCAGAGCCAGCTCTGGAGCCTGCAGTCCAGATCCCTGCTCCCAGGACATATTCTAAATCTCAGTCAATACCACATGTTTTCCAAGGAACGAGACATTTCACATTTTATTAATTCTAACTAAAGCCCTTTTTATTGCAAACTTTCTATTTAGCATTTGATTGCAGCCACCACCACTGAGACTCTCACTGTATTAGAGCAGAAAATCTATTGATATTTTTCTTTCCTGCCATCTCAATCCCAGAAGGTGCTATTGAAATTAGTTCTAATACACTTCCAGAGGTCTTTTCCAGCCTGAGCTACTTTATGATTTTTAACATGTATTTGTTTCTTTGGTGCTCTCACACAAATTTGGTACCCCATTTCCACAGGTGATTGAAGCTTCATGTTGTTATTCCCACCAGGATTTGGCCTCTCCTAAAAAGAAGGCCAAACAACTCACTTTAAGCCCTGCAAGTTTATGAACTAAAAAGACCATTTCAATACTTTTCACCTTTTCAAAGCCCAACTCTTAAGTGGAAAACCCAACTTAACAGAGTGTTCAAAAATCACCATTCTGGTCTGATTTAAATCAAACGGTTAAATACTCCACATGTTTGGCACAGCCAGAACTATCTGCTTTGCAAACAGATGGCCACCCACTATTAATTTGCAGCCTTGACACAGAAATGCAGGTTGTCAATTAATTAAAAAACAAATGCCAGCATTCTTCAGTTCACATTATGACCTGCAGCCTTTTCTCTTTATCTTAAATGAAGGAAAAAAATATATATAAAGCTACCACCTACTAATGCAAACTCCTGGCATGTAATAAATGCTGGTCTCAGCTTGAGCAGATTTATCAAGTTTAAACCATAGTGTCACCAACATCCGTCTGGGGTAGAGGAGCCCAGACCATAATTCCAGTGTCAGTCCCTAAATATCCCTGGATTGAAGGCTGACCTCACTGTCTGGCTGCAGGGCTGGACCCACGGTGCTTGCTGGAAGGTTTTTCTTCCAGGGTTGTTTGATCTTCAATCAACAACGCTTATCAGTGCTGAAGTCTGCCAGCCATTCCCTAAAGTTTGATATTTTTAACAGCACATTCTTCTCCTCCTTTGAACGCTACGTAGAGACAAGATAATGTGGCAGGGGAAAAGTTGCCTCCCTGGGCTGAGCATGAACAAACAGAGCAGGATCCGACGGGGGGGAATATTTTCCACTGCTGCAAGCCCCAGTTTCTGTTCTTTATGTCCCCCTCTCCCAGTATTTCTGCTTTTTCTTCTTCATACGATATTCTAATGCTTTTTTGGGCCATTGCATAAGCTGAAACAAACCAAGATAATTCAGCTAGAATTCACTAAGGTTTTCATGCATTTCATTTCCGTGCTGTCAAAGTTTCTCTTCTTTTTGTTGAGGACTCCAGGGTACACTGCCCCTCTTCTGACAGTAGGGACAACAGATCTAATTCCCTAAAAATACATCATTCTTCCACTGCTTGCACAATGCTCTGAGATAGCTCAGTGTATAAAACTCCTCCATTCAAAGGAGCACCCAAGAAAACTAAGAAACAGGGAATGGATCTGTTATTTATTGACAAAAAGGAAATAAAAACCTTAGGGTTTAGTAACTCTAAGTGATGCAACAAAATCACAGAATGGTTTGGGTTGGATCTCATTCCACCCCTGCCATGGCAGGGACACCTTCCACTGTCCCAGGCTGCTCCAAGCCCCCA
>VXBC01001963.1:128240-140082 GCA_013399945.1 Ploceus nigricollis | reverse complement strand
TGGCTTTTCAAACCAAGACATGCACAAACCAGGAACAGATCCAGCTCTGGACAGAACCAGGACTGTGAACACCCAGGCCTGGCCCCAACCTGGGGCTGGATAGAAAGTGAACTGTAAAACATTCCCAAGGCACTTGCAGATAAGGCCTAAACTAATTAATATCAGAATTATTGATGCACAGCAAATATTTTGCAACGAATTTATCTGAAACTCTGCCACCACTTCCCCTTTCCCAGCATTGATTTATAAATCATTGAACAAACAGTGGCATGTCCAATAAATACTTTATGAATGTTTGCCAGCCATTTATCTTACATAATATGATATAAATACATTGCAAATACCACAATGTTTGAGGAGACTGTTTATAAATTACAACTTGAATATCATCAACAGTTTATTGGAGTGTTGCTCCCTTTGTCCAACACAAGGAATTTAAAAGGGATTTTCTAACCCAGGCCCTTCTATGATTTTATGACAAGATTTTATGATGTGTTTTGCTCTAAATTATTGTTACCACATTTTCCATCCCAGCAGGACACTGACATCACCGTATTTGCCAACCTGCCCTCTCTTTCAACCCTAAATCCCAGGAGGATTTGGGAGGAAAATGCTTTCTTTTCCCTCCCTCATCAGCCTCTCACGATGCCCTGGATCCCGCTGTTCTGAGCACACCCTTTTAGCAATGAGAGCCCTCCAGAGCACTGGGGAGCCCGAGGCGCTGATTGAAAGTCACGAGCTGCTGGAGCTTGTGCCTTATCAACTTGATTTTCCTCTGCCTTTTTCATACACAAAATATCACTGGGGGGTAGCAGGGGAGGGGGGCGGGCACATAGGCCTGGTTTGACTTTGTCACTGATTTCTTGCTCGCACCAAAAGTTGTCACTGAGAGCAAGCTGGCAAAGAGCTGGGATTAATCATAGAATCACCAGGTTGGAAGAAACCTTCAAGATTGAGTCCAACCCAGCCCCAACACCTCAACTAAACCCTGGCACCCAGTGCCACATCCAGCCTTGTTTAAACACCTCCAGGGATGGTGACTCCACCACCTCCCCAGTCCCCGGGAACTCCCAAAATTCCCCCAAATTTCCAGAATTNCTAACATGCAACTTAAATTTCCCTTGGGGCAGCTTGAGGCTGTGACCTCTCATTCTGTCAGTGCTGCCTGGAAAAAGACAGGTGTAGGCTGGGCCTTGAAAAGCTCCCTCTTAGAGGCAGGAAGGAATGGAAAAGTTAAATGTAAAAGTTAAAAGTTAAAAGTTAAATGTATTCCAGAATGCTCCCAGTAAAGCACAGGCTCCACACAGGTGAGGCAGCAGGACCCCCGAGCTCCTGCAATGCCACTGCTCCACCTTTTTTCCTCAGTGTCCACAGGAATGGGATCTGCTCCCTGGCCAGGTGTGAGCTGATCACCTGCATCTCACCTGGGTGAGAGGAGGTAACTCCTGACTTACTCAAGGCTGCCTTGCAGATGCTGCTGCTGAATTTGGAATGGCTCTCTTAGTTTCCTGCCCAGCTCTGGATGAACCCTGAAAAAAAAAACCAAACCAGAAATTACTAAAAGAAGCACAAATGAATTTGGCAGTTCAATTGTAGCTATTTAGAGAACTTGTCTGGCCTGTAGTTCAGTCCTACAACTTTGATAAACATTGAATTATATAAAGATACTGCTCGGTAAATTGTTAAACTCACCCAAATAATTCATGGAATCACAGAATCCTGGAATGGGTTGGGTTGGGAGGGACTTTAAATCCCACCCAGTGCCACCCCTGCCATGGGCAGGGACACCTCCCACTGTCCCATCCAGTCTGGCCTTGGAAACTTCCAGGGATCCAGGGGCAGCCACAGCTGCTCTGGGAATTCCATCCCAGCCAGGAATTCCTTCCCAATATCCCATCCATCCCTGCCCTCTGGCACTGGGAGCCATTCCCTGTCTCCGGGCCTCCATCCCTCATAAATCATCTCTCTCCATCTTTCCTGTGTGCTCCTGGAAGGTGCAATCAGGTGACCCTGGAGTTTCTGTTCTCCAGGCTGAGCAATCCCAAAGAATTCCCTGTGTCTCAAAGGCACTGGAGCCCCTGCTGCCCTCGGGAGCAGCAGGCAGGGCTAGCACCCACCTGGAGCTCCCTGGAGGCCCTGGATGTGCTGAGGGAGCACCGGGGAGCTCTGTGGGNGGCAGCTATTCCAGAACTTTATCACTCTTTCCATGAAAAACGTTTTCCTAACATCCAACCTAAATTTCCCTTGGCACAGCTTGAGACTGAGAGACTGAGAGAACCTGCCCCAGACGCAGGTGGGTTGTACCAGCCTGGGATCTGTCCTGGCATGCCCGTGGCGGGGCTGGGATGTGTCCCCTGGCTCCAGTTAGGACTGACAGCATTCCCTGCTAGGCCTGATTTACTTTAAGCTGCCCACACTTTATTAAATCCCAGCAGCAGGGCCCCAAGGCCAGGAACAGGCACTAAGTGCTGCTGGAGGAACTGCACGGAGCAAATGAGGGATATTTGGTGTTTTACTCCACTTGGGACCCAGCTCTGCTGTGAATTTGAGTTTCTTTATTGAGATTTTCTGCTTAACTCTTTACAGAATGGGGTCAGGCTGGGGAGTTTTTAATCAGAGAATCATGGAATGGTTTGGGTTGGAAGGGACCTGAAAAATCCATTTCCAACACCCTGCAGGGACACCTGCCACTGTCCCAGTGCTCCAAACCCCATCCAGCCTGGCCTTGGACACTTCCAGGGATGGGGCAGCTACAGCTTCTCCTCCAAAAGGGGCAGGTTTATTCTTATTTTTAATTTATTCTTATCTTTATCATACTGATAATGACACTTTTTAAAATCAAGATAATCAAACCTCATCCTCCCAGCGATGAGCAGGATCTCTGGGGATCAGAATGTTTCCTGCTCTTGCCCTGAGGAATGGGTGGTGTGTCCCTGAAATCTGCTCTCCTCCATTTTCTGGGGATCAAGGAAGGTTTTTAATTCCTGCCCTCCAACAAGCCCAAACTCCAAGTCAGTCTGAGCCTTCTTTATTGCTCTCACTCTTATAAGGAAGGCATTAATTTCAGACAGGTAATTTATTTTTCTTAATTTAAGGCAAGGTTCCAGCTTGATGGACTCACAGCCCCACCAACCCCCCCTTCCTTTCTACAGCTTTAAAGAAGTGACAAGTGACATTTAAAGGAGCCAAAACCACCTAAAAATTAATAACTTTCAATACACACTACATTAGAGCCTTAAATCTTCATGCAGCTTGAAAATATCTATAAAAGCACTAGATTTGCCATGGCCAACGTGCCAAATTCCTTCAGGGACTTTTCCCAGTAGGGAGTCAGGATGAAATTGTGTTTATCAATCTTCGGAACACTTGCAATTCATTACTGAAAAGGGCAGCTTATTCCAAAAGATTTTTAAATCTCACAGCAAAATATTGTCAGCCTTGGAAATAACTCGGAGCAGAAGTGCTGGGACAGGCTTTGGGATGCAGATCCCACCCCAGCATTCCCAGGATGGGGGAATTTCAGTGCCATGGACATTTGCAAGGTGACTATGAGCGAGGGGGAAAAGCAGCATCTGATTTTCCCCAAAATCTTGGAGAATCTGTTATTTAGACCCATTAGCAGTTGGTTTTTTTGGAGAGCACGAAGTTCACAGCTTTGGTTGGAAGCTCAGCAGCTCCTCTGGGGGCTCTGTGACCTCCAAGATGCCACCAAAGCCACCATTCACTAATGAGGTCCCTTCGTTAATGCCCCTTTGCTGTTTGCTGGGAGAGGAATCCCTGGGAACACCATTAAAGTTTAATTTTTAATTTTTGGGCCTTACCTGGAAACCGGTTGAGTTTCTCCATCCTCCCTTGCAGAGCAGCCGCTTCCCTCACCAGAACTGTGTGAAGAGGAGTAGAAAGGCCTGGCCTAAAGAGAGTTTGGGCACAGTCTGGAGCTGAAGGTGCAACAGAATCACATGAACCCGGGAACTGGGACTTTAAAAAGAGCACAACAAATATAAAACTCATAACAAAAAGCTGGGGATCAACACATTAACCTTGGCTTTTGACGTTATTTTATATACAATTTTATATAAATTTCTTTGGCTTTAATTGCAGGCAGGAGAATTAAAATTTTGACTTTTGTAAAATCTGGAGCCCCACATCACCTTGTAAAGAGCCCTTCTGTTCTGATCACTTGAGCTCAGCCTAATAGCTTCTGCTTTGATCCAAAGCAATCCAGGACACAAATTTTTGGCTCTTCCAGAACTCTAGCACTTGAGGAAGGTTTAACTTCATGCCATCAAATCATTCTTGGAGCATTTTCTCCTTTATTTTTAAGGATACAAACAGAAGTTATGGGCTTCTTATCCAAACTGGCATCAGGGTATAAATAGAGGAAACACAGCAACATTTCAGGCAGAAAACCATGAATTTACCCAGAGATTGTGCCCACAGGAGTTTGTTTATTTTGTTCCCATAATTCCCACTAATTACCAAGAAAATCTGTAATCTAATGTCAGTTCCAAACATCCTCCAAATCAATGCTAAAATTAGGTTATTTTGAAATAAGATTATTTCAAATACGGAAATAAAAAAGGGGAAGTTTGTTTAATTTTACCTTCTCTTTCAGTAGGTATTTTTCCCAGAGCACAGGGGGAAGTAGCATTCAAGACGATTATAAATGAATAAAAAAATAAACAATATATTCTCCAATATCCACATGCCCAGCAGGTGGGGGGTTAAGGAAAAAACACACTAAGACAAGAAATATTTATGGGTGACATTTCCTTCTTTGGTCCTGGCAGACGCAGAACGATCCTCTCAAAAATTACACCAGGATTATTCAATTGCTGTTAACGACACTTACAATTAAAATATTTCCATTCTCATCCTTCAGGAGCACGGGAACGCTGTTCCCCTTTGGATATTTATTGGAATCCATCCTCCTGCTGACCTGGAGCTGACAGGAATGGGTGGGAGCTCTTTCATTTTCAGCTGCATGGGTCAGTGTTTTAAACTCATGCTTGGAGCAGTTTTTCCCTCCATCCATGGCTCTGCCAGGGCTGACAGATCTCATGAGATCTGATCTGGAAACTCCTCACCTGGATTTTCACTCCATTTTCTTTTCATTTCTGGCCCAACACTTAATTCTAAATGCATTACCTTCCATGCATCACGTTCCCTCTGTGTGTCCACGTTTCCCTGTCTAGCCCAGCACATCCATCCCCATCCTTCCTTGCCTTCCAGGGAAAAATAAATCAGTTTTCCAGGTGAGAAACACAGGAGACAATAGAATATTGTGTTTTTGAGACAGCACTCAGCACTTGCAGGAATTCATTAAGCCTTGTGGCCAAGATTTCGTGTAACACACCCAAATAAATACCTGAAATAATCACCAAATTCATTCTGTTCTAAACTTTGTCGATGTGATATTCCCCCTCCAGATAAAAACTCATCCCTTGTGTTCTAATCTGAGTTGCTTTAGCTCCAGCTCAGGTTTGCTGATGAAAAACCTCCCTTCTGATTAAAAACCCAACTTTTAGTTTTAAAAAAAAGGTTGTTTTCCCTCTCTTCCCCTCCCCCAGCCCCCAAACCACTTCTTTTTTTAGACACACCAAATAAATTGAGCTTCTTTGGACTCAGTTTTTTTTAATTCAGAACAATTCCCTGATTTCCTTCCAAGAGGGGAGGAACAGGACCCAGCATTGTCCCCTCTCTCCACGGGATCCCCATGTCACACACCCAGAGAAATCATTCAAACAGTAGCGTGGCTGCGGTGTCCCAACCACAAAATAATATGTTTATTTTTTTTTTCCACCACTTCTTTTTTTTGTTTGTTTGTTGTTGTCATTTTATTGATAAAAACTACACAAAAACTAACTGATCATAATAATTAATAAAAAACAAAACCAAAACCCAAACCAAAAAACAACGTTACACATTCTGCTGTGTTTTAGAAATTGTGTCAGCCAGTGAGTTGCACTAAATACTCTTTAAAAGATTTTCCTTCTGATCCATTTCAAGCACTTCACTTCCATTTTGGTTCCCAAATGTCCACAAATTTTGCTTAACAAGCACCACTGGCCTGAAAATCTGAGTCGTGACTCCGTTGCAGTATTTCCCCTTTTTTTTTAGAGCCCGAAAAGGAATTAGAGTGTCAACAATGAAGCACAATGAAGATAAAAAAATCAAAAGCCCCCTCCATAGTGTACAGCCTGTGTCTTAAATGTACATGCACCCGAGTTTCTTTGTTTCTGCTGCATCAATTGCCAAGGTCCTTTTGGTTCAACATAAGCTTTAATGCCCATGTCTGAAGGTTGAAATATTAATGCTCAACCACTTAAAAAACAACCCCAAAAAAAACCCAACCGAAAAACCAACCCCTGAAAGGAAAAAAGAAAATATAGAGCTATCTTTTGTTGGTTTAAAAAGAACAAAAATAGTCAATGGATCTTTGTAATAAACACTTAATAAGGGAACATGGCTGACCCTCCCCAGAGCCTCGCCCTCCCCACCCCATTTATTTTTACCTGTGGTTCTCCTTCCCTGGAACCGTGCAATGTAGAAAAATCAAATATACAAACAAAACTCTTAATCCATCCCTTTATGTAGCTAGAGTGAAATCTATTTGTTGTTGTTGTTGTTGCTGCTGCTGCTGCTGCTGCTGTTGTTCTTTTTAATAAGAACTCGACAATCTCTCTCTTTAATATTTACATTGAGGAATTTGTTTGAAAGTTTAAAGCAAAGAAAATCCTGAAGTTCTCCGCGTGCGTTCTGCACGCCGGCGTTCCCGGCGCGCGGAGGCCGCCACCATCCCCTGCCCTCGGAGCATTTGCCGCTGGAACGGTGGCGTTGGAGCGCCTTGCCTGGTCTCCTCCCAGACGAAAGGTCCCTCCCAGAGCTGTCCCCGAGGTGGCCCCCGTTAGTTGGGTATTCTCTCGATGTAGATGGCGGGCGCGGCGGAGCGCGCGATGGTGGCGATGAAGCTGTGGTCCCGGCCCAGGTCCAGGTTGGAGGTCTCCGCCGGCTCCCGGGACACCGTCTCGTAGCCCTTGTTCACGTGGAGGGGCTTGTGGGCCTGGCAGTAGCCAATCATGGGCTGGTCGTAGCTGTAGTAGGGTAAAGTCTTCATGTGGTGAGGGACCTGCACCAAAAACGGGACCAAAGAACAGCAGCTGTCAGCACCAGGCTGAGCCTCGTGTTCGTGCAGCATCACCAGAAATCCCAACGCGCCTCAGTCCCCTGGGATCAGCCCACAGGAGAAACCCCTGAGAGTTCCCAGCTCCCTGCAGCACATTCAGGTCCCTCTGGAACAGCACTGCCAGGCTGGGAGAGCCGCGGGTGTTCAGCCTGGAGGAGGAGATGCTCCAGGGGGATCTTAGAGCCCCTTCCAGTGCCTCAAGGGGCTGATAGAAAGGAGGGAGAGGGACTTTTCATATACACAGTGGTTTTACACTGCTAGAGGGCACAGTTAGAGGGATTTGGGAAGGAATTCCTCCCCAGGAGGGTGGGGAGGGGCTGGGCTGGAGTTCCCAGAGGAGCTGTGGCTGTCCCTGGATCCCTGGCAGTGTCCAAGGCCAGGTTGGAGCCACCTGGGATAGTGGAAGGTGTCCCTGCCTGTGGCAGGGGATGGAATGGGATGATTTTAAGGTCCCTCCCACCCCAAACTGTTCCAGGATTCCATGAGCTGTGTCCCCACTCCCGGATGGATCTCCCGCTTGGCAGTGCTGGAGCAAGAGCAGAGGGAGCTGCTCTCCCTCCCTCTCTCCCTTTCCCCAGTTTGTGGGCAGATGTTCAAACTGCTCAGCTCTGACTCTTTTGGATGACCCAGCTCTGAAATACAAACAAAGGGTTTGTAAACCCAACAGCTTTCAAAAACTGTCCCCTTTTTCCAGTGCCTGGAAAGGTGCTGAGTGTTTCCAGAGCGCCCAGACCGGCCTGGGAATGTCAAAGGCAGAGGCAGCTGGCAGTGGGGGTGGTGCCAGCACAGCTGGAACATCTGTTTATTGCTTCCAGGACAAAGCTGCTCACCCAAGGTCACGATTCCCCGCGTTCTTTATCTTCCAACCTCCCCATGATAAACACTGTAAAGCAGCTCCACTGCTGCTCACCAGAGCTGAGCACATCCACACCTTGTACAAATGTATTTCCAAACCCTGCCAGATCCATCCTGAATCCCAACTCTTCCTTATGTAAATCCTCAGAAACTGCCAGCCCCCCACCTGTTTTTTTTCTTTTTTTTTTTTCCTTCCATAAATATTCTACGCTTGCAAATGTTAATCCTACGACTAAATATGATTTATGGCACAACATCAGATACAAATCTTTGCAGATAATTTTATCATCTGCAAGAGATGAGCTGATCAAGTCGAAAGAAATATGCTCTGAGGGAGAAAAACACATGTGGCAGGAGAGAGAGAGGCGAGAGTTGATTCTAACGCTGCCAGCAAACCTGAGCTCATTATAGCTGGAGATATCCTACACATAATCCAATCTTGGAACAAATGCCTTTTGATTTTCCAGGCTGAACTTTAAGTGAAGACCACAGAGCTAATTTCTCCCAAATTTTCATTGCTCGGTGCACTTCATCCCAAAAAAAGCATGGAAAAAGCAAAGGCATTAAAGCTAATTGGGAAATTTAGCAGGGTCAGAGTTCCTCTTGATGTGGATCCCCTGCAGAATGCTGGAGAGATCCCAAAATCCTTCCAAGAGCTGGAATTCAGCTGAAAATATGATTTGACATGGCAGCTGAGTGGCAGGGACGCAGAGAGGACAAGCTGCTGGGCGGAATTTGATGGGACAACTGTGCTCACTTGTGGATTCACAAGAACGTGGATCTCCCCTGGACAGAGCAATATCTGTGCCAGTCCCTGTCAGGGCTGAGCTGGCCTCAGCTTTAAGGCAGCTCTTTATGATTCCATAAAAGCCAAGGACTGTTTGTGTTCCGGAGAGCTGAGGGATGGAGGTCCTGCCTCGGCAGCAATAACACACAGCCCATTAAGCACCTGAGGCCTGGCTGCAAGCTCCAAACGGGAGTCAGGGTGTTATAGACACATATTATAATATTGGCTTTTTGCAAGCGTTAAAATGGATTTTATATCTGTGGTGTTACAGTAACTTTGTTATAAAGATATAGTTTTTATTTCTGTTGTTAATTGTGCTTAGACATAGCAGCGTGTCACAATTTGACAGGAAATGAACGACATGCACACTCTGAAATTTCCAAGGCAGAAAAGGCGTGTATTTTTCCTGATTTCAATATTTAAACAATTCTAAAAGTGACCATGGATTGGAGGATGAAATTGCTACCTCTCCTACCACACTGGTCAAACTAACAGTCTATCAATTCTCTCCTCCTCTAGAAGAGAATGTAAACAATCAGTATTTACATGAAAAGTGTGTGAGAAGCTCCATTACAAAAATGTAAACATCAGAAGGCTTAGAAGAAGTTAGAAGAACAAGGCAACAGCAGTGCAATAGCTGATGTGAGTGTGCTTGTGTTAAAATGCCTGCTGGGATGGGATAACACCCAGTGAGCACAGGATGAGGACACCTGGACAGATCTGCCAACCATCAGCACTCACCTCTGAGGGCAGTGTGGGCCAGGGCCCAAACCTGGAGGGGATAAAAAAGGACCAAAACCACACCCAAGGAATGTGCTGCTCTAAAAAGGCAGAGCCAAGGAGGAGCCAGGCTGAACAGTGCTTGGAACATGTGAACTGGTTTGGGGAAAGTTTACTGTGCATGAGGGTCTGTGAATGTGCAACAGGCTGATGGAATTAAAAGGTATTTAAGTGCTGTCCCCGAGGATAACAGGGGGGTCTTGGCTGGGGCCAATCTTTGCTTTACTGTCTTTGTCTCCTATTGTCCTTTATTAAACTTTTTACATTTTCACAGGACAGTAAATGTGTTTTTCACAGAAGGAACTGTAGCAGGGTGGGGTTTCAGTGGTGGTTGCTGCTATCCATACCTATTCCCCAGCAAGCATCTCCTGTGGAAAAGCCCCTTGGGGAGGCATTCAGGCAAAGCAGTCAAGCCCACACACCACACTCACCACGGTGGGCTCAGCCAAGAGAAGCAGAAGGGCCTTTTGTAGGGTCAGTTCCAGTGAAGGTTTATTCCAGCACGCTGAAGGGAAATCAGGGACAAAAGACGAGACCATGTGCTCTGGCAAAATTAAATATGGGGTGGCACAAAGGGCAGGGCAAAGGGCATTGCCCTGCAGGGAAGACAGGGCCAGCCACCAGCGATGCCACAACCAGTGAGGGAACAGGGAAAGGAGAAACCACGAGAATTTGGGACATCTGGGGAATTTGGGACATAAAGGGTTGTGGATGCAACAGTTTAGTCAGAGAGAAGGAAACAGATCACTTTCCTAGGCATTGTTCTGGGAAAAGTTGTGAGAAGGCTGAGAGAAAGAATTAAAACAATCTTGCAGCTGGTGTTTTGAACAGTTGTTTTCTCATAAGATGTTTACCACAGGGTGTCTTCTTAATTAGCCAATGGTGTGAGGGGTGTTGATTAAAGGACCAATCAGGTCCACCTGTATTGGAATGGTGTATAAAAGAATGGGTTTCTAATAAACTCAAATTAGCCTTCAGAACCTGGAGTCTGTGTGTGGCCTTCATCTCTGTTCCTGACTCAACGGTGACAAGGGTGGTCCATGGGGAAGTGCAAGAACTTCCATGGGAAGTCCTTTCTGTCTGCCCAGGTGGGGGAAACTCTTTGGTAAGTCTCTCCAAGGAGGAGAGATCCTCCACAAAGGACCAGGATTTCCACAGCATCCCTAAAAAGTGATAAACACGGGGTTTTCCAGCCCTTTTCCAGCGATTTTATAGAATCTCTCGCTAATTTTCTCTTCCAAGGTCTGTGCACGTACAAATCACTGCAGTAAGGGTCGCTGGGTGGAGGGAGGGTGGATTTTCTTTATCAGTGTAAAAATAAAGCAAAAGAGAGGTGTCAGGTTAATTTGCAGGTTAAATAAAAATCAGGATGTTGCAGGTTAATTTGTAGAGCATTTTTAGGATAATGAGGCCCAGCTAGGGGTTCTCAGGCCTGGCCCTCTTGCTGCTCTTCCTCACCTTCTTTTGGGGGCTGGATTTCACTAAGGGGAATTAAAGAAATAATTGTGTCAAATGAATGTGAGGAGCTTTGTCCTCCAGTAATGACTGAAGGCAGAAATGCCACCAACCCCTTCCACCTCTGACAGCCCTTGGGAAGCCTCTAGAACCAAGAAAATAACAAAAAAACCACAAGGGCAATTTAAACCTTCTTGGTCAAAGGGAGGATGCCAGGACTGTCCCACAAAGAATCCTCTCCTTCCCTGGAAAACAGCTTTGCATTTGCAGGAAGACACAAGGGCTCAGTTTTTATTTAACTGAGGTGACTGCAGGTGACACCTGAGCCCCCAAAAAGCTTTTCCAGGACACAGCCTTGGCTGTGGAAACTGCTGCAATTGTGGGGACAATTGTGCCAGCACTCATCCAGGAAAATGATGGAAAACACTGGGGATGCTGTTCACTCTACACAGAGCTGTTACTATTCTATTTTTACAGATTCAGAGATCAACAAAACACATTCAATATCATCTAAGTTGCAGAGAATTAATTTTAGAAGTGTTTTTGTTCTAGGTTCTGAGGTAATTTCTTTTTTTTTTTCGCTCCTGCTATGGAACTAATACCTGAGACACTCAGATATAACCTTGCACAAGTCATTTTATGAGCTGTAAAATGAGAAGCTTCAGTCCTGCCCCTGCTTGTCCTTGGAGTCTGGAGCTCTTTGAGGTGAGGACTGTTTGTGCAGAGACTGAAACAACCCAGCTGTGACCTAAGCTGGGCCTTTTCAGCTGCTTTGGCCT
>VXBC01001963.1:109982-124486 GCA_013399945.1 Ploceus nigricollis | reverse complement strand
GTTGATTCTGTTCTGCATTGAAAAGGTGTCACCCAAAATTCAGGAAGATCCTGGCCTGCATTGAAAAGGTGTTACCTGAAATTCAGGGAGATTCTGTTCTGCATTGAGAAGGTGTTAACCAAAATTTAGGGAGATTCTGGCCTGCATCAAAAAGGTGTTACCCGAAATTCAGGGAGATTCTGCTCCACATTGAAAAGGTGTTACCTGAAATTCAGGGAGATTCTAGCCTGCATGAAAAGGTGTTTTCCAACATGCCCTGCCCACCTGGACTTCTGTTTTTTGCAGGTACAGCCATCAAAACCTAGATTTTTAGCCAAACATCAATAAAAATCCTTGTTCTGTAACTTGGAAAGCGCAGCAGTAGGGATGTAACCTCGCCATATTCCCACTGGAATCAGGGAGCTTTCAAGGATTTGGACTGGGGTCTGAGTGATGCCGAGTGACCTCATTTCCAGAGCGCTTTTCTCTCTCTCTCTCACCTCTCCTGTGTTAAACACTCACACATTCTTAATTCCTTGCTTTGCCGCCCAACAGAACACCTCAGACAAGCTGGAATCCAGCCCAACATGATCTCTAGGATGTGACACCTCCCTACCAAGTAATTCCAGGAGGGAATACGAAGTTCTGTGCCCAGCTGCAGCTCCTGCTTGGGTATTTCCCTCTGTGCCCACAGCAGCAGCCTCATGGCAGTGCAACCTCCTCGGGGATCAGGCAGACATGAACTCTCTGCCTCACTTCAACCAGATGGAATCACCCATCTCAGGTTGAAACAATTCCCAGTGTTTGTTAAATCAAAGTTTGGCTGCCCAGGTTTTGGGAACAGGTCTATTCTGTGGTGGAAATACGATGAGTTTGTTCTTTATGCTCGTTTTGGAAGACAGGTCCCTCACCATCCATCATCCTGCAGAGCAGGAAAGTCTTTGTGGAGACTCAGGAATGGCCGTGGCTGTCTGGGTGACTCACTGCCAGAATTCCCAACAGGAGACAGGGATGTAATCTATGGAAGGACTGGCAAGCCCAGCAGTCTCTGGGGAGAAGTTTGGATGGAGTGGAGTTTGTTTTATCCCTGAAGGGAGATGGTGCAAAGGCTCACACTGTCACAGGAACCTCAGACAAATGACTGCTCCAGAAAGAGCCTAAACCCCGGATCCTGGCAGGGAAAATGATGCATTTTTGAGTCCCAGGCTGTCTCAGCTGCCTCAGTTTGGATACCTTGGCTTTATCCAGGCACTGTTTAGACACTGCAGTTCAAACCCTTCAATTCTGATGCCTCTGTTTTCAAAGAGGAGGAACACCCTGGTTTAAAAACTCAACATCTGCCCCATCCCTCCTGCTGGAGGCTGCCAGGGGACAACCAGCCCTGCCCTACAGGGGACACATTTCCCTTTTTAAACAATAAAAACACAGCGTGAATATTCTCTGGTAGTTGAACACCGTCTGGTTCATTTGCTGGTAATCTCTAATCCAGGCACTGATTCCTGTGGAAGTGCTTGCCCAGTTAATGATTGCGTGAATTAATTACACGCAACTTTAGGAGCTGTCTACATGCAGTGGAAACTCGGAGTTACAAAACGTGGAAGCGATGTTTTCTCATTAGTGCTAATATTTAGTCTCAGAGCACCATGACTTCATTGGTGAATTAGCATCAGAGCTGTTGATAAATCAAATTCAGAGTTCATTTCCAAGCCGATCATAATTTAGAGTAAAAATAAGCAAGATGTTCTGTGGTAGCGCGGTGATTAGCGGAGCACGCAGCTTCACCTCAGAGACAGATTGATTGGGCACATTAGGCAGACAGAGCTGGGATA
This sequence comes from Ploceus nigricollis, assembly GCA_013399945.1. Lineage (NCBI taxonomy): Eukaryota > Metazoa > Chordata > Aves > Passeriformes > Ploceidae > Ploceus > Ploceus nigricollis. The sequence goes on along the minus strand of VXBC01001963.1, from coordinate 122,678 downwards.
AACAATTCCAGCGCATTTCACGCCGCTGAAAAATCACAGGCAACAGCCCTGGAACATCCCTTTGGAGGCAGCGCAGAAAAATATCCCTACTCAGGAAAATGCCCCATCAAACATTCCCATCAAACGCATTCCGAAGGACAAACACAGGCGCTGAGCTTAGCGCTGAAATATGAGCGGGTCTGCGTGTTCTGGTTCCACTTGGAACAAACACAAAAGTGCCTGGCTGCTTTTTGGAGCAGGCCTTTTGTTCTGCAGTCCGTGTTTCCTCAGGTAATTCTCACTGATTAAAACCAAAAAATCAAAATCTCGTTTATTAAAACATTTAAATGCTTGAGCATCAGCAGGCTTGGCTCTGAGGAGGGTTTGTGAGCTCTGCTGTCACTGAGCTGGTCCCTGTGACGTCTGAGCAGCTCAGGAAATCTGCCAGCTGCAGTTTTGCAGTTTTAGGTGAAGCTCCTCAATTAGCCCGGGATTTGTGAGAGTTGCAGATCCCACTGGGAGCTCCACTGGGGTTGGTGCCTCCGTTAGGCACAAAGTGTGGAGCAGGAGCCTTTGGGTAGCTGGGGCTGGAGGTGCAATTCCCACAGTCAGTCTCCTGCAATTTCAGCAAATTCCCAATTTACTTCCCACTGCAGACAGAATCCATGGCTGGGCCGTGGCTGGGCCTCCTCTCTCTTCTTTCCTCCCAAATTACATCCATGGTCTTTGCAGCTGCCCCCGGGGTCGAGGGAGGAGGTGGGCATGGACTGACAGAAGAGAGGTCTTGGTATGGAAAATATTGAGAAACGACAGACAGGAGACACAGGACAAAGATGCTGCAGCCCCCAGTTCCTTCTCCAGGCCCTATTAAAGGTCTACTTGTAGCTCATAAAAAGCCAACTGATAATTAGTAACTGCAGGAATTAAACAAACATCATTGTGTTAGATGTGATTAGAGGCATATTAACCTAAGAAATGGCACATCTTGGTGATAAGCAATTTAGGAATCTATGGGGTTATATAATACCTCATGAAATTGGCCAGTTTAATACAAACTGAATTAAAATACAGCTATCAATTTGTAATTTGAGATGAAAGTATTCACCAACTTCTAAAGCATCTGCAGGTCACCCTGGGTGCAGTAAAGAGAGAACTTTATGATTTATTGGGTCACCCTTGCTGAAGGCATTCCGGGTTTTAAAGCCCTGTAACATCACACTGACAGTTCCACTGACACTGTGAACTGAATTTGAAGCTTTCCTTGCCTTCCCTACAGATAAATTCCTAATCCTTCTCTCCAATCACACAAATGCCTTCCCCTTTAAAGCAGAACCTCTCCACGGACTCTTTAACTGAATGTGTTTTCCTAGAGATCAGGAGAAAAATCATCCACACCCCACTGCTCCCTCCATGGGCAGATTTGATCTTTCAATCAGGAAATGAAAAGGTTTCCCTAAAGGAAACTCCCAGAAAGAAGAAAAAGCCTTCTAAGCCTTGTTATTGTTCCTTGGGCAAAATATTTCTTTTAAATGGCTTGATCTGTTTTTTATGACGTGTCTGGCTCCTGACAAAAAGCCCCACTGATGAAAAACTCGGCATGAGATGCACAGAAACCTTTGATTTTCCACCGTGGAGGGCTGATCAAATAAACAAACTATCTAGATATACTAATTAGAAAGCCATTAATAATTGCTTTGAGTGCTGGTGGGATTGTTTCCTCTGGAAGGGATAGGGATGGAAGCCTGGGGGTCAAACAAAGCTTAGGGACAGCAATGAGTCCCTCAAACACAGAGCAGACCCTTGGAGTAATTCCTTATCCACAGGTGAAGGAATCCCGTTGGGAGCCTCTCCATATCTTTGGGTGCCCAGATGCACAGACCTTCCAAAACTGAAGTCAACTCAGCTTTTATTTCGACACTTAAAGCTCTTTTTTCCCCCAGGAATTTGTGCTCCCCACTCATGGCAGAGCTGTAGACCAAAGTTGAGTTTGGACTCAGCCTCTCAGGCCAGGCCAAAGGTGCCTCCAGCCCAAGGGACCACAAACAAAGAGCAGAGAAGGTGTCGAGAATCCCATAACGACTCCCCCAGAGCCTTCTCCTGACTTCCAACACCCCCAGCTTGCTGAATTCCTGCCATTTCAGCCCCAAAATTCCATGGAGCTGGACCTTCCATGGTATTCCAGGGCCTGGAGCGTTCTCACATCTGGGGCCAGGGCATCGTGTGGGGAATGGGGCACATTCTTCAAAAAAAGAATTATGGCAATAAAGGAAAAAGTGCAGTTGCTCTTCCATGCGGTGATCCAAAAGATGGCAACCTGCTCCCTCCATTACTCCCAACAAAAAAAAATTCCAGGATTTAATAGGAACATCTGATAATGTTGCTGCCACAGTGACAGATGAAGGCACTGCAGAATGAGTGGAATAAGTCTCTGTCTCATATTCAAACACTGCTTTTCATTAGATCTGCCCAGAATTGATGGGCTGCAAAAGAGCTCTCCAGGAATTGATGGCTCCTCCAAAGGTTTTTAAATACTGTTTCAAGTTGTGCGTTGATCCTGTACATACAGAGAACAAAACTGTGTTTCCTAAAGCAGGGGGAACACGACTCAAATTGTACAATATTTTGTCCCAAAGATATGAGAGGGTATAAACAAGGCACGTCATGACTGGGGATCAAACCCACACCAGGGTGAGAAGAAAGGGATAAAAGAAATGCAAATTTTTCCTTCACTGTTACCTATTTATCCTAGACCCTAAAGGTTTTGGCTGTAATCAGGTGAATCTCAACCCATTTTGATTAAAAAATGGCTTAGAACCACATTTGGAATTGGCACATTTGTAATTGGCACCAATTCCATTTAATATGGCAATATTAAAAATATAAATAATAGCCAGCCCCTGCACCCCCACCAAACTCTAAGAGGACAAAGTCCTGCTCTGCCATCATTTGAAATTCAATGCTCAACGCTGGCCTAAGAGAGCAGATAATTTGGGGTTTTTTCAGTCATCTCAAGGGGTCGTTCTTTACAGAAAATGGATGTCAAGGGAAGGAATGAGTGGAGGGAAAATGAGAGAGATGGAGGGAAAATGAGAGAGATGGAGGAAAAATGAGAGAGATGGAGCAAAAATGAGAGAGATGGAGGAAAAACGAGAGAGATGCTCCTGCTGCTGTTGTTTCACCTGAGCTAGGGCTGGGCTGGGCTGCAGCAGCCTCTCCACACCCAGAGCTGCTGATCAGGAACATCTGAAATTCAGGGAGGAGAAGCAGGCAAAGCCTCACGAGTGGGATCTGAGCACAGTCCAAGGACTTAATTCATTTCTGCTGAGGAAACAGGGAGAGAAATTCCCTCCAGAGGGAGAGAAGCCAGAAGCGGCCGGCACTCCCGGCTCCTCAGACACTGGAGGGAGCTCCTGTTTGCACTGGAGGTCCCAGCAGGGTTCCCTTCCTGGGAAATTCCAAGGTTTTCGTTGTCTCCACTGTCTCCCAGCAGAGGAATTGGTGAGGTGGCACCAGCATGAATCCAGGAGCAGAATTCCTTCTCTTCCTGGCTGCGTCACTCCATCAGCTGTGAGGAAACCGCGGCCCCCTGGTTTCCAAAGGGTACCAAGGGTGACTCATCCATGGGACTTGTGTTGGGGTGAGGATCTGTGTCACCACCACCTGCACCCAAAGGAAGGAACAATCCCTGCCTCTGGCAGCACCAGGAGCTGAGCTGGAGCAGGGCAGAGCCTGAGGGAAATTATTATTTTATGTTGAGAGAGGGCAATAATGGAGGGATGGGGATGAAGATTGGCAGGAAGGTGCCTGGTGGGGGTGGCACTGCCAGGGATAAAGGCTGCAGGCTCTGGGCTCAGGGCTGCCTGAGGGCTCCAAGTCAGCAGAGAGCTTGGAGAGGCTGGAGCACATCCTGACCCCGGGAGCAAACCCATTCCCAGCTCCAAACCCATGGAACACAAACTCTGCTGGGAAAGCAAAGGAATTCCTCACCCAGGGATGGGTGATGCTGCTCAGCCCAGCAGAGCAACTCCTCACCCACTGAGGGTGATCCTGCTCAGCCCAGCAGAGGAATTCCTCACCCAGGGATGGGTGATGCTGCTCAGCCCAGCAGAGGAATTCCTCACCCAGGGATGGGTGATGCTGCTCAGCCCAGCAGAGGAATTCCTCACCCAGGGATGGGTGATGATGCTGCTCAGCCCAGCAGCTCGAGGAAAAGCCACCTCCCTGCACCTCCAAGGCTCCCTGGCTGCCCAACTACAAAGATACTCCTGGTAGTTACAGCTGCATAGCTCACCCTGACTCCCCTGTGTCAAAATGAGATGCTGCAGAGTCAAACAAGGACTCCAAGCTCCTAAAAATCCCTGAGATCCTTGGATATGGAATGCTACAACTCCGAGTGTTGCTAAAGCCTCTCCTCACCATGACAGAGCAAGTGTTCTAGCACTGCTCATCTCTGACAGGCAAAGCAGGGAGGTGACAGCAGCATTGTCACCGAGCTCCAAACACTCCCAGAATGGCAAACAGGGAGGGCAGGAGGGGCAGGCCAGGGGCTCAATCACACCCTCAAAAAATTAATCACAAACAGGGCTTCGTGCTTCAGTCACGTTCTGCAGAATCTTCGTCTGTCAGAGATCAAGGGAGCAGAAAATGAATGTGAGAGCGTCCAGCATTGCAGGCAAGGACATTCCCCAGTCAGAGAACTCTCTGCTAATACTCTACAGAAAACAAATGACTTTTTCATTCCTCTGGGCAAGTGTTGCAGTGTGCAGGGGAATCATCGGTAAAGGCATTTCAGAATCCCTGAGAAAACTGGAACAAAGATGGTGGGGAATATCCTGGGCTTAGCAGTCTCTGCTGCTACAGAGCTGAGCAAATCCATTCAATTATTACATGAAATAATGGGAATTATTAGTGAGCAACAGTAGTTTAGGGACACTTTTAAAGCAGAAAGAATGTCTGGATGGCATTAAAAAAAACCCCAAACCAAACAGAAGCCCCAGATAAACCAATTGGCAAAGCAGGCACTGTATGACAGGAGAGGAGAGCACTGAAACACCAGAAATTAAGGTTTAATGATCAACCCTGCTGCCACAGAAGCTGTGGCTGCCCCTGGATCCCTGGAAGTATCTGAGGCCAGGTTGGATAGGGCTTGGAGCAACCTGGGGTGGGGGAAGGTGTCCCTGCCCATGGCAGGGGTGGGACTGGGTGGGATTCAAGGCCCCGTCCAACCCAAACCTGATTCTATGAAATCTCAGAGAATTGGCAGAGAAAATATGCAGCCAAGATGGTGAAGATACAGAGAAAAAGATGCTCCGAGTCGTGTGTTCATATGGAGAGGCAAAGCAGAAAATCTAAATTTTGCCCCATTTCCAAGTCCCTCCAGATAGCCACTCTGGACACTGGAAAATGGCTCACAGCACGGAGGAGGACAGATGTGAATTCATTAATTCATTACCTTCCTGGTACAAGATCACTCGATGTGCAACAGCCCTACCAACCATAACATCCAATGCAAGCAATGGATTGTGTTTCTGTCTCATTATCTCGTGGCAGGATTGTTATTAACCTGTGACTAAACAACAGGTTTGTAGAAAGTCTCATCAAGGACAGGCTACATACATATATATATATCTATATATATATCTCAGTATATCAATATATCTATATATATATATATCAATANTCATTTTCTTCTTTTCCCCACTGCCTAGATTGCACAGCAAGCAGATGTCCTAGGTGGAATGGACCAATAGGAGATTGCTAAACTGTGGGCTTTAGAGATCTCCAAGCCTGCATTACTACAAGTTAATACAATTCTGTCTAGGACAGAACATCCCCGGCACTGCGGGTGTCAGGGTCCCTCAGGAGCCACACAGAGGTGTGCCCTTGCCACGCCGGGATGTGTGAATCCGAGCCGAAGCCTGGGAACACCGAAGCCTGGGAACACCTCTGAAAGCAGAGTTCAGTCACATCCAGCGGGAGCGGAGCGCTCTCCCCGCGCAGCGGAGCGCTCCTGGATGCAGCCAGGAGAGGGCTGCAGAGCACCTGGGCTCCGGCAGAACCAAACAAATCTGTCTCGCTCCCAGCCCGACAGGAGTTGTTAATGAGCAAAAGCAGCCGCTGCCCTCTCGGGCCGCTCCTGGGGCTCAGGCACAGCCCTAGTGGTGGGTGGAAAGGAAAGGTAAAGGTTCAAAAAATCCTTCAGGAAAGTAAAATCTGCCCTGGGAGCCGGGTTTGGGAGTATCTGCTGCTCATGCCAATGAGAGACAGCTCCTCTGAACAACCAGCCGGGCACAAACCAAAGGGGTTCCAGCCGCCCTGGTATTTTCTAGGCTGGTTCTGGCTCGGCAACGCAATGCCAGTGGGTCCAAAGGGATCAGCCAACAGAGAGCTCCACTATTTCAGAGTGCAGCTTTTCCTTGGTGGAACATGGGGCTGCAGCTGTTAACAGCCTCTGCATGGGATAATCCCAGAATCCTGGAGGGTTTGGGTTGGAAGGGACCTTAAAGCTTATCTCTGACATGGGCAGGGACAGCTTTCCTAGACGAGGCTGCTCCAGGTCTCATCCAACCTGGCCTTGGGCAATGCCAGGGATCCAGGGGCAGCCACAGCTGCTCTGTGAATTCCATCCCAGCCCCTCCCCTCCCTCACAGGGAGGAATTTCTTTCCCTTTCCTGGCTCTACACCCACTGCAGCCACCTGGAACAAACACCCAATGCCTGCTTCACCGGCAAGATCCAGGTGCTATCCCGACCTGCTCCCTGCCTGCACGAGGGCAAAACACTGGGAGAAGAAATCTAAAGATAAATAAACCTCTCATCAACCAAAATCTGCTGTTTGCTGTGCCCAGAGGCCTCGACAAGAGCTGGAGCTGCTCTTGGTACCCGACGCTTGTGCGCTCAGTGAGCCCTTGCCCTGCAGAGCTTGTACTCCAGACAGGAGTGACAGATGAAGGGTGGGAGAAAGGAAAATAGCAAACAAGAAAAAAGATCTCGCACAGATTGAGGGACAGATTTTTCCACGAGCTAAATACATGAATACAGAGCTTTTATCCCCAAATGACTCCCCTTGTCATGTGGCCACGGCGGCTCCGTGTGTGTGTTTGGGAGTGGAGGCAGCCCAGGAGGAGCAGATCTGTGGAGCACAGGAGCTGGTGGTGGGTACACAGTGTCCACACAGCCACACTGCCAGGACTGACACCAAACAGGCTCCCAGCAACCCTCAGCAGCAGCACAACGGGCCTTGATGCTCCCCCAGCGTGAGAGAGATGATACAATCAGAATTAATCTTTCCTGTATTTAATGTGTGTGTGTTCCCCTAACCCATCAGTTTCCTACTGGATTCGTGGCTGATGTTGGATGACAGGCTCTGGGGTGGCCCCAGTGCAGTCACTCAAGGACCACAGTGACAAAAGACCTTCTGGAGGTCACCAGAAGGGGCTTCAGAACTCTCAGAATCTCAAATTCTTGCCCCAGTGTTGCAAATCAAGGGCCATCAAATCCATTAGAAAAACTCCTCCAGTTCAGGAAAGTGAAATCATTTAACTGCTTCTGCAGCCCAACACAGGAAATTTTATTTTATATCCATCAAATTAAACTGATTTTATCCTTCATCAAATCAACAGGACTTCAAGGTATCCAAGGCCAGGTTGGACAGGGCTTGGAGCACCCTGGGGTAGTGGGAGTATCCCTGCCATGGCAGGGGGTGGAACTGGATAATCTTTAAGGCCCCTTCTACCCAAAGCATTCCATGAGGGTTCTCCCACTCATATAAACAAAAACTGGGGAAGGGAACAGAGCTGGGGAAGAGAAGGGAGCTGNCCATTAATTTTCTGGAATTCACAGAATTCACAGAATCACTGGATTGGAAGAGACCTTCAAGATCATGGAGTCCAGCCCAGCCCCAACACCTCAACTGAACCCTGGCACCCAGTGCCACATCCAGGCTTTGTTAAACACACCCAGGGATGGTGACTCCACCACCTCCCCGGGCAGCCATTCCAGAACTTTATCACTCTTTCTGTGAAAATCTTTTTCCTAATATCCAACCTAAATTTCCCTTGGTGCAGCTTGAGGCTGTGTCCTCTGGTTCTGTCAGTGCTGCCTGGAGAAAGAGCCCAGCCCCAGCTGAGCACAGCCACCTTTCAGGAGCTGTGGAGAGTGATGAGGTCACCCCTGAGTCTCCTTTTCTCCAGGCTGAGCACCCCCAATATGGGGTTCCCCTCCTTATTCTTCACCCTGGAATAAAACACACGGACTTGCACCAAAACACAAAAGCCACCAGAAGGCCCAAGACCTGCAGGGACTGTGACCAGCCTGAGGAAGAGCCTTGAACCTTCATCTCTGTATGACAACGATGTCACCGCAGCAGGATGAGGGACAGGGAGCGACAAAGTCCTGCAGAGTGCTGCTGCCCAGATGGACAATGCTTGACACGATTCCCCTTTCCCTCTTTGTGCTGCAGGTCTGGAGCGAGTTCAGCTTCAAACCCTTCCCACAGCCCAGCACAATGGGATGCAGCCATTCCCATTCCATGGAAAAAGGGACCGTGCCATTGCCAGCCCCCGCGCCCTCTGGAAGCAGAACAAAGCTCCCAGCCCTCCCTGACAGCCCTGATCCACCAGGGGCTCTGTGGGCAGCAACAGGAACTGTTTTATGGACTTGTAAAGGGGAAAAAAATGATCTGCTGGAAATGAGTCTCTTGCAGTAAGTGCTGGGAATAATGAGCAGCTGCAGCACTGCCTGCGGAAGGTGAGGCTGAGGAAATGCAGCCTTAATGTGCACGGAAAACAGGAACGGGGCAGGCTCCAGGAGCTTTATTGGGCATGATGGAAACATTTGCTTGTCAAAGGGAGCATTAAAAAAAAAAGACAGGCTTAGGTAGGGCGTGTTATTTAAGCACATATTTATCTATCGGAAAGCAAACAGCTGCAGGTTGGAGGGGAGGGTGATCAACCATGGAGACTCCACCAGATGGTTTGGGGCTGACAAATGAGGGCGTGAGCTTTGAGGGATGTTTTTCCCCCTTTTGCCTGGGTATCAATACAAAAGGAGAATAATGAAGTGCATGTCTGTGTGTGTATATCCTTCCAGATATTCTTCTCGAGGGCTCTGCTGTGACTCCGTGACACAAATGACAGCTGGAATCTGCATGTGCAGACTTCTTGTGCTGGAAGATTGACCCTCATAAAATCGTGGAATAACCTGAGCTAGGAGGGACCCACTGGGGTCACTGATCCACCCCTGGTCCTGCACAGACACCCAAGAATCCCACCCTGAGCATCCCTGGGAGCACTGTCCAAACCCTCCTGGAGCTCTGGCAGCCTCGGGGCTGTGCCCATTCCCTGGGGAGCCTGGGCAGTGCCAGCACCCTCTGAGGTGAGGGACAGGATCCAGGGAAAGTCCTTTGGCTGCTCTCTAACAGCCAGACATTCCTTCCATCCTCTTATCCTCCCATCTTCTCTTCCAGGGGTGATCCGAGCATCCCCAGCACTGCCAGGGCCACCTCTGGCCATGTCCCCAGGTGCCACATCCACTGTTGAATCTCCCAGGCATGGGGACTCCACCACTTCCCTATTTCATCCTCCCTGACCTTTGGTAACTTATTTATATTCAAACAAAGGATGCAGCATCACTGAAGGAAACTGAGAATCACTTCTGGGAGCCCCCCCACCATTTCCCCAGGTAAATCAGAGGCGTTTGCTAATTTACATAACGAGCTTTGTGGCACTGAGAGCCTGAGCACATCACCCAGCCCAGGGAACAGCAGAATTCCTTGCCTTGGTATAAGGAAGGGCTCTTGCATCCTGAGCAAGGAAATAAGGACATTTTTACAGAGGCTTTTTGCCCTCTGGGTTGCATTAATTTGAATTCTCTTCACTCTTGTCACAAGAAAACTCTGGCTGTTGGTAACTCCCCTCTTGGAGCTGTTGGAAGAAGCTGAGAGAATTCCCTCTTCCTAAAAAGCCTTGGTGTCATTTAGTCCCAAACTGCTATTGTTTGGTCTCCTCAAGGAAAATCCATTTCCCTAAATTTGTCCCTAAAAGCAATATTGCCTTTCCTGCTTTGTTTTGGGTAAAGGTGGATTTCTTCTTATTTCCCCTGTCCCAAGTCCATATTTTCAAATCCTGCAGAAGCCTTGGGAAGCTTAAACCTAATATTGGAATTATTACCTTTGTTCCTTTAAAAGGCAACTTTTCAGGGAGCTTTTAAGCAGCAATAAACTTCAAGAAGTTTTCTTCTTGGTGAGGTATCTGTTGGTTTGTTCATTTTTACACTCCCTTATCAGTAAAAAACCCGAGATTTTTTATCACAGAACTTTCAAGATACTTTGGTTTCAGGGAAATTTGGCTCCCCTGTATAAAATTCTAGAAGTTCCAGCTTTTTCAGGCTGATTTTTTTGGGGATAAAACTCCTGGGAAGTGATTTCCAGGCCTGCTGCTGATGGATGGTATTGGCCAAAACACTGCCTAGAAACAGCTCTGGGGCTGCCTCTATTTCAGGCTCTTTCCAGAGGTTGGGTGTTTTTCCCCTTTCCTCAACTTTTAAAAAGTCACGAGGAAAACGTGGGGAGCTGGGATATTCAGCTGGCTAAAGATGGAAACTGAATCATCTGCTGACTTTCAAAACTGTGAAACAGAGGTGAAAATTGGGGAAAATTAAGGGAGTTGGATCCCAGCCTCCTGGAACACTTCTGTAAATCCCAGAAATTCCTGATATAATATATTAAAGTTACCTGAAGTTTTTGGAAGTCTGTGGTTAAAGGAGGCTGTTCAGATTATTTTATTTTTAAACTTATTAAAGTGAAATTTAGCCCTGCTGTTGTCCAGATCGGTGTCCACTGCAGATGGAAGAGCTGGATCCCTCCAGGATTAATATCTTTGATGATTCCATCCAACCCATGGAAACTGCCCGGGAGGGGGGACTTGGCACCACGAACTTGGGTCAGAGCTCCAGAAAAAACTTCTCTGGGTTTTTTAATTCTCATTGACATTATTCTGTTTAGCTTGGGTCTCATCAGTGCTTAATTGTGTTAGAACCAGCAACAACTGCCTTAAATCCTTAACTTTCATGGAATTGTGAAACTAGAAACACATAACTGAGCCTGTTTCCATAAAAATGTGGGAAATAGATGGGTATTATTCTCTAGATGCACAAGTAGCAGTGAATATTTGGGGCTTATACTGCTTTTAGTTCTGTTCATTCAGTTGATGGCAGTAGACTTCATTCTGATTTACACAGGAATTCCCCCCTGGGAGGGTGAGGAGGGGCTGGGATGGAATTCCCAGAGGAGCTGTGGCTGCCCTGGATCCCTGGAAGTGTCCCAGGCCAGGTTGGAGCCCCCTGGGACAGTGGGAGGTGTCCCTGCCCATGGAGATGGAGCTGGATGAGCTCCAAGGTCCTTCCATCCTGAATCATTCCATGATGCCATGATTCTCTGACCACGGCGCACATTTTGATGCATTAAATTTCCATCCTGCAGATGGGATGCCTCTAAATCCCAGTGCTGGTGGTCAGGAATGCTGTGAGCAGTAAACCCCAGCCCCAGCACCTTCCCCTCTCCTCTCCAATCCCTTTTTCCCAACTCCAAGCAGCCTTGCTGCATTCCTCTGTTCTTTGCCATGGAAACTGATCTTGGCTTCCCAGAGCTGATTTTTAATATTGTTTATTAAATGCCAGACCCCCTGGAAAGGCTGTTCCTCCCAAAGCCTGGCTGTTTCTTTGGGAGTGCCTCTATAAACCACGCATTTCTCCATAAACCACGTGTTCAAAGAGGGGCTGGCTGAGGAAGGAGGGCATTGGTGTGCCCTGGAACATCACCTTCAAACCCGAGCTGCTGTGAACAGGATGATGCAATTGAGTGCAGATTTGGTAATTTCATGCCTAAATCTCTCTTAGCTGTGCTGTCCATCCCAGAATCCAGCAGCAGGGAGGGTTTGGGAGGGTTTGGAGCACAGCTGCAGTAGCTGAGCTCTTATCTTCAAAGGCAGATCTGACCCCACTGATCTCAGCTCATTCCCACCAACTGTTTGCCTCCCACCAAAGCTGCTTCCCGTTAATTTGTGTTCTTTTGATGTTGTCAGATCCCACGCTGACCCCAAACCTCCCAGCTGTCCCTCAGCTCCTTCACCTGGGTGTCCCTCTGTCCTTCTCAGACCCCCTTCCCACGTCTGGACCCCAGATTAACACTCTCCTTCTTTTATCCCACAAGCATCTTTTACAAATAAATCCAGAACTTGGCAATGAGGTTTCTACTCTTTTGTTCTGAATTCTTCCAGCCAGGGCTTGATCCAAACTCAAGGAAATAAAAAATGAGCAAAGAAACTGCAGCCCAAGCCCCCTAAACAACCCCGAAAGAGCTTTTAGGTTTGAGACACTAATGGAGATTGGCAGTTAAATGCAAGTGGAACAGAATTAATGTGAGGCCTTTCCAAAGGCTGAGATCCGTGGACACCTTTCCAAGTGCCACATCCAGTGACAGCCCCAGCAGAGCACAGAGAGCAGCAAATGTGAGTCTGGCAGTGGCTGGGAATGAGAACAATGTTTTTGAGTAACCCTTTTCCTGCTGGTACCATGGGATCCAGGGGTGGATCCATCAGTCCTTCTCCCAGGGGTGGATCCATCAGTCCTTCTCCCAGGGGTGGATCCATCAGTCCTTCTCCCAGGGATGGATCTCACCTCATGGGATGCAGGAGTGGATCCACCAATCCTTCTCCCAGGG
>VXBC01001963.1:54724-84862 GCA_013399945.1 Ploceus nigricollis | reverse complement strand
AACTCTGATCAAATGTAATTGAGGACAAGCAGAGACACGAGAGAAGAGACAAACTTATTGATCCTCCCAGCTGCATCAACAAGCAAGAAAAGAGCATTCCTACCTCAAAAGAAAAGGAAAGAACATTTCTAGCTCAGCAAAGGAAAGGGGAAAGGGTATTTTCATGGAGAATGTCACAAGGTTCCTTCAATCATTCTGCTTCCCACCCTGGGAATCATTAATGGCCTGCAGGGTTGTGGTGTCAGTGTTTGATCTGGGCCAGTCTGGTGTCCACCACAAAGACCCTGATGTTGGGGTCAGTCCAATGTCCACCACAAAAATCCCAATGTTTGGTTTAGTCCAATGTCCACCACAAAGACCCTGATGTTGGGGGTCAGTCCAATGTCCACCACAAAAATCCCAATGTTTGGTTTAGTCCAATGCCCACCCCAAAGATCCTGATGTTTGGGGTCAGTCCAATGTCCACCACAAAAATCCCAATGTTTGGTTTAGTCCAATGTCCACCACAAAGACCCTGATGTTGGGGTCAATCCAATGCCCACCACAAAGATCTCAATGTTTGGTTTAGTCCAAAGTCCACCACAAAGATCCCAATGTTTGGGGTCAATCCAATGCCCACCACAAAGATCTCAATGTTTGGTTTAGTCCAGTGTCCACCCCAAAAATCCTGATGTTTGGGGTCAGTCCAATGCCCACCACAAAGATCCCAGTGTTTTGAACAACAGAAATTCAAATTTTAATGTTTGTTCTGACATCAAACACCTGCACCCTCTGGTGAATCCTGAACCTCTCTGGGTTCATCTGTTGGCAGTCTGAGAAGAAATCTTGTCCCAGGAGCTTTGGGATAAACTCTGGATGCCAGGAACACGAAGGATTATTTCCCTGTTCTCTTGCTAACAAAGGCATTGCTCCATTAACCTCTCCCACCTGGAATTCCCTCCATCAATTCATGTAACCCTTTAAAACATTTCCTCTGCCCCTCCTGGGGTTTTAAACCTTAAGCTGTGCTCTGATCTTGGCTTAGGGAAGTTACTGAGGCGATGGATTTGAAATGTTAAACCCAACTGGTCATGGTTGGGTGAAAATCCATTTTATTCAGCTGTGCTCCCACCCTATTGTGTTAATTCCTGAAACCATCACTGCCTGATGGCCTGAGTAAAAAAACTGCAGCTCCATCAGCTTGGAAGCGGAGGAACACCAGGCCACAAGCTTTTCCTACTTTTAATCAAATGTCCACGCCCAGCTCCTGTAGGTGACACCCTGCACGTGGTGTCTGCAGAGATCTGGTGCTGTGCCACGGCAGGAATTGCTCTGAGCCCTGTCCATGGCAGGATTTTGTCTCAAAGCACAGCCAGCTCCCAGAAAAGCCTCACTCAGGCTTGGCTGGCACAGATGAGGGAGTGTCCATCAGAGAGCTTTCAGCCCTGCATGGGACAGGGAAGCAGTGACAGGTGACAATTTCCCTGGGGACCAGGCACAGCCCAGGGTTTGCAGGGTCCAAATCCTTCCTGTTTGCTGAACACAGCCTGAGCTGCCCACTGCAGTCCCTTTCCATGCTGGAACCATCCAGAGCGAGTGGAGAGCTTAATTCTTAGGAGTGAGATGGTTCCAGTAACATTAACTGGTAAATTCAGCATCAAAACCCCCCAAAAAAGGCCTAAAGTAAAGCAGTGATTTATTATCTCTGTTAGTCAATGTACAAAGGGAAGATTTGATCAGAAGGGCAGGATAACATTGTGATTTAACCCATCCTGACACACAACAGGAGCTCTCTGCCATTCCCCAGACACCCAGGGACTGCAGCCAAGCTCAGACTCCTGCTTTGAACCTCACCAGAGCCAAGGGAGAAAGGCAGGAGCAGAAAAAAAGCAAATATCACTGGGGAAAGAGGTTCCTGCTTTGAACCTCACCAGAGCTAAGGGACAAAAGGCAGGAGCAGAAATGAAGCAAACATCATTGGGGGGAACAAAATTTGAGTCTTCTCTGTCACTATAGGACACGAGAAAACACAACGAGAACACGCTGCTGCTCTCAAGGTAAAAAGGGAAGTTTATTTTCTGACTCCAGCATTTATAGATTTCCAAAGGTGACAATGGATTGGAGGGTGAAAGTGTCACCTCTCCAATGACACTGGACAAACTAACAGTCCATCAAATTTCTCCTCCTCCATAAAAGAATGCAAAACAGTAAGTTATTTACAGAAAGTGTGTGAGAAAGTTTGCTACAAAAATGTAAATCATCAGAAGGCTTAGAGAATCTTAAAAAATCAGGGTGACACTTCTCCATGAAAGCTTCCAGGCCAGCTTTGCTGGGCTCTTCCCTTCCAGCCCCAGCAGGGAGTTTTCACTCACTCACTTGTACCTGGAAGTTTTGGGTGGGGTTGGAGAATCCTGGTCTAGTGGAGGATGTTCCTGCCCATGGAGCTGGATGAGTTTCAAGGCCCTTTCCAACCAAACCAGTCCAAGGTTGATGATTTTCCGAGTGCAGGACGGAGCACACGAGGCCCTGCAGAGCCAGAGCAGGCTGGTTTCCTGCTCTGGCTCTGGTTTGGAATATCCAGGGAAAGATCCTGTGGTAAATTAAATCAGAGTGCACTCAGTGCCACGGAATGCTGAACAAGCTGGGAGGAATGAATGAGAGATCAGATTTGCAACTACTTAGCAGACACAGTGAGACAATTACAGCGCTGGTACATCAGCCTGCCTCTGCACGGGGCCATAAATTGGTAATTTGACTCGGGAAAGCTCTCTGGGATGGCTTGGGGTTGGAAAGTGATATTGGAGAAGGAATCTCTGCATCCATGGGGCTTATTCTGCTGCAGCAGAAGTGATTTCAGACCTTCCTCTGTGGATCTGCTCTGCAGTGCAACGAGGAGGAGGCTGTAAATGAGAGGTTGATGACTCCTTGCACTGATTTTTTGAATAGAAAATGCTGTCACTGTCTAAGCAAAAAGTTCTCGGAGCTGCAGCCACCATCCCAGATATTCTGAGGGCCAGAGGCTCAGCTCTGAAATCATCTTGAAAGGTCACATGGAGGGAGAGACAACATGCTAGACAATGCAATAAATAACATTTGGAATGTCAAGCCTAAAGTAAATTTCCAAAAGACTTCTGGTGAGGGATGCTGGACGAGGAAGATGAAAGGATGAGCTGACATGGAATGGAACAGCAAACAGTGTGCCAGTGGTGGGAAAAGGATCTGCTTTAAGGATTTCTAAAATGCATCAAAATAGTCATCACAAGAAGGAATCCATAAAAAAATCCAAACATCCTTGGAAGGTGCTTATCAAAACCTCAGGGATGTGTAGTGCAAGCATGTTAAAAAGGGATCTTGACTATGAATTGATTCCACAGCTGGATGAACAGATAAAACATTAACCCAGAAATGGCTTTAATTACCGACCCCTTGAACACGACACCCACCTCAAACAAATGCCCTGTAATTTATTCAAAGCACCTAATGATCACCAGCTCTGCTCTTAGAACCTATAAATAGCTGACCTCTCAGAGCATGGGATCCCAAAACCCAGATAATGAATTCCTTGGGGCCCTGCTGTAGCCCTGGCTCAGAGCTGTCTGTTAATATTCAGCTCATTTTCCCCTCCTCACACCGAAAATGTTGTAAAAAGCAGAGGCTTGGTCCAGAGCTCACCGAGCAAATCAAGGGGCATTTTTTATTCTCTTTAGTACCAGGAGGGTTGGAGCAAAGACTGATGGAGAACATTATCGTGCTGTGAGATGAAAAAGACATTGCAGTGCTCAGATGTGTCTTTTCAAAGGGAGAGTGCCTGTGCTAGGGAACTTCTCGTGGGCTCGATTGCTGCAGCTCTGGAGCAGTCAGGAGGCCAGGGCAGGAGGAGGGGATGTCTCGGGTCAGGCTGTCCCTTGATGCCATTTTGGGACTACCTAAAAAGAGAGGCCAGACAAAATTAAGGGAATAAAAAGCATTTCTATTTATTGAAGGGCCTTCAGGGACATTTAGGGCAGACAAAGCCCCCCAGGGGCTGCACCCAAAAATGGACAAGAGGATTTTCCCACTTTTATAAGTTTGGTCCATTTGCATATTGGGGATCATGTCCCAATTCCAGCTTCAGCTCATGAAGTCATTGACCCCAAGTTTGCTGCCCCAACTCACTTTTGTTTCCATCTCTGGGCCCTGAGGCAGTGAGGAGTCCTGGATTGCCAGGCCTGGAGAGGAATTGTTGTGTCTGCCCAGAATGGGGAAGCAGCAGCTCACATTGAGTGTGGAGTTCAGAGTTCTGCACTAAAGAACTGCAGGGTTACAGACAGATGGAAATAGAAAAGCTAAAATCCTGAGGCATCACTTGGTGACCTCATCAAGAGAGGCAGGACAGCCCCAATTGAGGGCTCTGACAACCAAAGGAGAGTCTCTCCCTCTCTGTGCCAGACCTACAGAGCAGATCTGGAGGACAATGGGGTGCTTTCCTCCACCAGCCCCTCAGTGGCTGAGCCCCAGCCCCTGCTTAGCTCCAGCTTTTATTTAACTCTCCAGAGAGTCCATTCTCTCTCTCTGGCCTCGTTGCCTCCCACGGGAAGGAGCCAGGACAGAGCTGTCACCACTGCACCCTGTGACACAACACCGCTGCCTTCCTGTCCCTGGGGACACCCAGACACGGTCACCCTGTCACTAGCAGCAGCTCTGACAGCAGAACCTCTCAGCAGGGCCAGGGAGGCTCTGACCCTCCTTGTTGTGATGTTTCCCAGCCTCCTGTGCTCGACTGGAGCAGAAGATCCAGAGCTCCTTCCAAGGCTCCAAACAAGGTCCCCCAGCAGCTCTGTCCTGTCCCACCAGTGCCCCACCATCCCTTTCCCCAGTCCTCATCCTGCCTTCTTTCATAAATAAATTTCCCTCCAGCTTTAGCATTTGGAGTTAATTTGTTGTACATCATTAATCCCCCTCTGTAAACTTTTCCAACACCTTCCTTCCCTGGATGTTTGGAAGTCCAGCAATTAACTCCTCTCATCTCCCTCCTCCTGCTGCCACCTCTCCGTGCTCCCAGTTCTGTTATTTCACTTTTTTAACTGGCATTTGTTAGTTCCTGACAGCCAGTGGCAACATGTGAATGATTGTCTCTCGTTAATTAATAGTTTTACATTAGGGGAAAAAAAAAAGGGTGAGCATCTGGGGGGAAAAGCAGAGCACAAGAACTAAAAATACAGCTTTGACTGTCTCCCTGTCAATGGATGGGGTGATGAAATATTGCTCGTAGTAGACAGCTAATTAAAAATGTGAGTTTGGAATGAAATAAATTATCAGCTGCTCTTATTTTCATAGAGATCAAACCCAAGCTGTGCTCAGAGCTCCATAAGGTCATGGGGGATGTATTTCATGGCAGGAGGAAAGGAAGGAATCATGGAATATCCTGGACTGGAAGGGACCCACAAGGATTATCAAAGTCCAGATTCTGTCCCTGCACAGGACATCCCAAGAATCCCGCCAGGAGCATTTGGAGAGAAAGTCGGGGGAAGGAAAATGATGAAAAACCACCAATTTATATTAAAAAAAAAAAAAAATCATGGAATGATTTGGGTTGGAGAGACCTTAAAGCCACCCCTGCCATGGGCATGGACACCTCCCTCTGTCCCAGGGTTCTCCAACCCCAGTCCAGCCTGGCCTTGGCACTTCCAGGGATCCAGGGGCAGCCACAGCTCCTCTGGGAATTCCATCCCAGCCCCTCATCACCCTCAGAGGGAGGAATTCCTCCCCATTATCCCATCCAAACCCAGTCCCTAGGCTGGCACAGAGCTGTGCCCTGCAGGTGACGCTCACTGGGGACACCAGGTGCTCCCTCTGGCCTCCACGTCCCCGTGACACCGGGACCGAGCCCTTGTCCCAGGAATCTGCCAGAGGAAAACCGTGATCAAACCCCACCTTTGTCACTTCAGCCTCCTCTCAGAACCATCAGCCATCCTGGGAGGGAAGAGTGAGCAGGGGAAAGTGATCCCAACCCTTACCAGGCCCCATTTTAAGGAGCAGAGGCTGGAGCAGAACTGGGAAATCGGGAGATTAAGGAAATGGATGAATCCATGTGAACACAGGGACGTGCTGTGGCTTCATGGATACTCCCAGTTGCCCTGGAGGAACCATTTGGACAGCCAGGAATCCATGGATTGAGTCCCTCATATCCCATTTTGGTAGCACAGACTATACCTGAATGCCTGACTGTCCATGCCAGGTAGAAAACAAGCCCAGAGTTACATTAGAGAAGAATTAATTAACACAAAGATAAAAATGAGCTGCTGGATTCAACCATAGTTTACAAGGACATAAAATGATAAATTAACCGAGTTTGAAACGGAAATTGCACATGGTAATTACATGATTTATATTACACAAATAATGAATTAATATTAATTAATTCCAGAGATCTGGATTCTATTCTCCTGGCAGCACAGTTGCTGTGCCAAAAAGACCTTCATCGTTCCATCTTGGTTTGTTCAAACAACTTTCCTTTAATCCTCTTCTTATCGGGACCGTTCAGATTTGCAAACTCTTCAGGAGAATTCAATTTTTCTTGCATCCTAATCCCAAATATTTAGAAAGCACCTTGAGACAATCTCAGAAGAACAGATGCTTTAAATTCAGAACCTGGGAGGGTTTGAGGTGGTTCTGCTTCATTTTTTATTTATAGAAAAAGGCAGCAAAGAAGGAAGAACAACTCCCAAATCCACAAGTCCAGTGCCTCCCAATGGATTTCCCTGGCTCTATTTTCCCACTGATTGATCCCTGGATGGGCCATTCACTCAAGAGTTGGACTCGTGGGTCTGTTCCAACTCAGAATATTCTGTGATTCCAGCTGGATCACTGGGATAATGGATGTGCCACCGTCCCTGACACTAAATTGAGATTCCTACAGTGCCTGACACTCCTTTGGAATTCTGGTGCCTCCCAATGCCATGGAGCAGCTCGCCCAGCCAGGCAGAGCCAAAGCAGCCTGAGCAGCAGCGAGACAGAAGAGGAAATGCTCCTTAACAGGGATATTTGGGTGCCAGTCAGGGCCCCTGAAAGATCCAGGCCCCTGTAAAATCCCCATCCCTGGAGGTGCCCAAGGAACAGCAGGACGTGGCACTCAGGGCTCTGGGTTGACAAGGTGGGGACGGGTCTCAGGTTGGATCCAATGATCTTGGAGGGCTTTCCCAACCTCTGAGATCACAAGGAAAGTGTGAAAGCCATGACATTTTCCAAACTCCTGCTCTTCCTTTGCTCAGAAATGAATTATTAGGGGCCAACCCCTGCCTGGAGCATCGGGGAAGAACCACAGCCCCACATCCTGAGCTGGGTGGGCATAACCCTGAATGAGGAGGGCAGTGACAGGCAGGAAACGAGGAGAGAGAGCAGGACAGCAGGGAAGTCTGTTCCCTCCAGCTCACAGTGCCCCTGGGAGCGGGTGACAGTGATTTATCAGGCACTATTAAAGTGTCACAGTGTACCTGTCACTGCCGCTGCTCCCAGAGCTGTGCCGTGCTGGCTGCACACAGACCCTGAGCACAGAACGCTCTGCTGGGGGAGTGCAATGGGGTCTGACACTCTTTGTTCCTCTCAGAATCAGCACAAGTCAGAAATGAAACTTTCCGTGACACTGCCGCTGTAATTTGGGAGGCAATTTTGTCGGGAGTGTGTTTGGAGAGGGGTTTATGTAAGGAGTGGGCATGGAGGGGAGGGAGGGATGAGGAGCAGGGAGCTGTTTGCAGTTCTGGCAGGAAAAAACCAGCCAGCCCAGTGTGTTCTGACAGTCAGAGAGGCAATAACCAAATTACAGAGCTTCCCAGTGGCTTCTTCCCAGAAAAAGCCCTAATCCTACCCGAATCCTCACACCTCCGTACTCCTGGATGGGGAAGGGCAGTGACCAGGCTCTGCTGAAGCACCAGGACAGAGGGGGAAAAAAGGGAACCCTTGGGTTGCTTCTCTCAAAATCACTGTGCAAGAACCGGACTATTGAAGTCCAGTCTTACAAGGAATAGTGGAAAACATCAGCATGGAATTTCAGTGTGGAATCAGAGCCTGGATCCCATCCCATCCNATTCTGATTCTCTGGAAAAACCCATTCCAGACAGACCATCCCTAAGGTTTGTCCATCGGTTTTCCAAGGGAGCACAAGAGTCACTCACCTGAGGTCAAGCACCCCATGGCAGCAAATTGTCTGGGAAGTCATGACTCCCATCCCCAGTTTTTGGGGAGTTCACAGGAAGAGTTTTGTCACGGAAGTCAGAATTCCAGAATGGTTTGGAATGGAAGGGACCTCAAAGCCCACCCAGTGCCACCCCTGCCATGGCAGGGACACCTCCCACTGTCCCAGGCTGCTCCAACCTGGCCTGGGACACTTCCAGGGATCCAGGGCAGCCACAGCTCCTCTGGGCATCCTAAACTACAGCAGGACACAGAATCTCCTTATTACAAGTCTAATTCCCCCTTTTTCTGAGGATTACAGTATTTTAGTAAGACTACAAAAGAATATTTGCATGTACTCCACTCCTCAAATTTGTGGAACTTTAATCTGGGAAGATTAGGCCTGTTCCACTTCGGATGCTTAATAAAACAGATGGGAAAAAAAAAGCCTTAAGTAACCAGTGTAGAGTTAATTTCCTCATTAAAAAGCTCTAATTTCCACTGCTTTTTTCCCCCTTTTGGAGGATTTACAGTGATACAGCCATGCGCTCATGTATATCCAAGGGATAGCTTTGGAGATAAAAAAAAAATCCTGTAACCCGTGGGAGATTTATTTTCCTAAGGAAGAATGTAAATTTGGCAGAGAAAGGCAGAATCAGGAGGATGTTGACAGCTGCCTGAAAAGAATTATTGGAGGAAATCTAATTTTACCACTGGAAGCAGATCCCAGCAATGAGATGAATAACGGGGAAAACAATTTTCCATTAAAAACACTTCCATGGGGTAGTTTTCAAGCAGCTGAAGGATGGCTCCACATATGTGTGGATAAATTCATAAATCAAGGACATGCAGACAAATAACAAGGAGGAAATTCAATCCAACCCTGTATTATGCCCACATCAGCACTTATTGATGAATAGACACCAATTCTGGAAATATTTTGCTTCTGGTGAAGACTTTTGAGGGAAATATTTTCTGCTGGCATCTAAATCAAGATTGATGGGTTTTTTATGAAGAAAAATGCTACTTTGTAGCGAATACTGGGCTTTTAAAGAGTTGTTTGTCCTAAAAATCAAACACAGGTTGACTTTTCAGGTGTTCAAATGTGTCTGGACCTAAGAGTGGTGGTGTTGGGGTTGTTTTACCTTTGATTTCTGCAGTCACAAATGCACATCTGGTAATTTCTTACTGTTTAAACTGCTTAATGTGCCACATAAAGTCTGCATAACAAGCAGTGGTATCAGCTGAAACTCTGCAAAAGAGAAATTCCTTGGATTTACAGAGCAGGTTCCAACCTTGAGCAGCAGGAAGGTCCAGGCAGAAGCTTTCATCCAAAAGAATTTTTATCAATGACACCATTTCTCCAAAATTCATCTCCTTGACCTCACTGCATTCATGAGGTTTTGACACTAAATGACATAAGGGAGTAACTAAAAAGAGAGGAAAGAATTTATATTTTTTGAGTTCTTCATTTAATTATCAGAGTTTACTCCTCCTTGCAGGAAGCCCCTTTGGATAAGGGTGTGGACAAGAGGGAATGGTTCCCACTGCCAGAGAGCAGGTTTGGATGGGATAATGGGAAGGAATTCCTTCCTCTGAGGGTGATGAGGGGCTGGGATGGAATTCCCAGAGCAGCTGTGGCTGCCCCTGGATCCCTGGCAGTGCCAAGGCCAGGTTGGAGCCACCAGGGACAGTGGGAGGTGTCCCTGGGCATGGCACAGGGTGGAATTAGGTGACTTTTTATTTCCTTTCCTTTCCAACCCATTCCATTACAATATTTAATCCTCTTCTGGATTAAATCCTCTTCTCTCTTAGCCCCCTCTAACCAACTCCCACAAAGAGCACCTTTCTCCTCCCCTGGCCCTTCCACTCCTCTGTGAATGGGAAGTAAAAAGATGTCAGTATTTGATGTCATGATGTGATTGAACAGATCTTTTTCACCTTCCTGAGTAAAGAGACAAAACCCCGATTTCCATTTTTTTTCCTCCCTTGCTTCCCAGTTTGAATGCCTTTGTCTGATAGAAACGAGAAGGAAGCTGGGCAGTAAATCCATCATGGAGAAGAATAGTGAGAAGTAAGTTATAATACAGGTGTCATACATGATTTAGGGGATTCTGGCCCCAGAACTAAACAGCAAAGCTCCTCATGCAGATTCATGGATAACACCCTAATTTATGTGACAGCATTTAAGGAAAAAAAAAAAATTATGAAGCAGGAATACACAAAAATAAATTTCCTTCAACACAGCCTAAATTTAATAAAGCAATCTAGCAACTGCCAGTGAGCACGGCAACTCCAGAGTGATTAAATAAGGAGGAGTATAAATTATGCAAGGCAGTTAATCAGCGTGGAGCTGCTCTGCACAGCAGGGCAGGGCTCACCCAGGAGAGCACCCCCTGCTCCCCTCCATCCCCAGAGCCCCCATTCCCTTGGCTCAGCATTCCCACCTCCCATTCCATGAGGTTTTCCCCCTGGGATGGGGTTTTGGGGTCGTGCTGGAGGTCAGGCTGTCTCTGATGTTTATTTGAAGGCACAAAAAGGATTTCCTTCCCCACCTCCTGCTTGTTTGGGAAGATTAGGGCTAATCTGAACAGCGTCCCAGTGGAAAGCTGGGATTTATTTTCCATCCTGGCTCCTTCCACTGAAAAGCAGTAGTTGGAATTCACATTTATCCCTCTGTTTAGCATTGCTGGCTGGATCTATTAATAGCTTTCTTTCCCAGTTCCTAATGTTAACAGAAGTTTCTCCGCATCCACACGCACACACAGTTTTCCTTTGCCATTTCAAAGGCATGAATTTATGCTGGCAAACCCAAATGCATTTAAAGGGTGTTAAAATGGCATTTCCATGAGAGGAGCAGCTCAGTCTCTCCATCACCCACCTGAGCTGAGGGACCAAAGTTGGGTTTTTGTGCCCAAAGCTTTGATTTGGATCCCTCACCCAGGCCCTTATGTTCACAGCTATTTCCAAGTTATTCCCTTGGGAAGTGCTGGGATTTATGTAATTACAGCCCTCCAAAAACCTGGAAGCTTGGAAGTTTCTCTCCCTCTGCACCTCACTTTCGTCATCTTTAAAACTCCTGTAAGTGAGCCCTCAATTCATTGAGATAATGAGGGATGTGCAGGGTGGAAATCATGAGGTGTCAGGATAATTTTAATTTAGCTGAGACTGACAACTGTCAGGCTCCTTTGAAAGTCAGAGTTTAAAAATAAACTCTATATTATGAACAATTCCGGATGAGAAGAAATTGGAGCCTTATAAACAAAGGCCTTATGTTCTATTAATTGATCCTGTGCCACTGCCATTAACAGACAGGATGGAAATATCTTTGAATCAATGCAGTATCAAGTTTTTAAGCCCTTAATTCATGGATTCTTACTTTTTAAAATTTTTTTCCCCTTCTTTAATTCAGTCCTAAAAATCTCCGCTGAATTGAGGAATTAATCTCCAAAGCAGAGCAGGAATTCAGCCTTGTGGTCTGCTCAGCTTTGGGTTCTTGTTCAGGAAATGTCCCTACTCCACCACGGATGGTGCCAAGACCTTCTACCTGAACAGGCAAAACCCCCTTTCCTTATTTCAGCAGGACCAGAAAATGGATTTCCTTATAAAACACAATGCAGTTCAGTCATGAAGAGCTGGTCCAGGTTTCACTGTATGAAAATCATAAATCCCAAAAGAGTCCCTGAAGTGACAACTGGGGGTGAATCCATCCACGAGCCAGAAGCAGCCCAGGGAACCACAGCACAGCTCAAGGTGCAGAGCCAGGTGGACCAAAACCCTCAAAAAACCCACGAGAAAAAGATGCCCATTTAATCTCTGAACAATTTCAGGCCAGGGAGCAGATTTTGAAAATTGATTTCACATTTAAGGCCAAGGATGAGACGGAGCACAAGGAAATGCCACAGCTCCTGACACCACGGGTCTTTATTCCAAGCAGAAGGTCATGCCAGGCAAAAATCCTGACAAAATGTCCCGTAAAACTGCCCTTCCTGAACTCCTGGTGGGGGCAGACTCCCCTCACCTTCCCTTTGTTCAGCCCCACACAATTAATCCCCAAACAAAGGCACTTCACCACCTCAACACCTCCCACAATTCCCTTTCCTTTTCCTTATTGATGAAGATGAAAGGAAAAGCCAGGTGTTGATTTCCTTGGAGTCCCACCCAATTTATCACCAGCAAGTTCCCAGTTCATTTAAGGAAAACATCTTCATGCTGGACACCTCATGAAGAATTAAGAGTCAGGCAATACCCATCACTTTCACAAACTTTAACTGAAAGGTGTGGGAAATAATAAGAAAACTGAATATAATCCTTGTTTCTCTGAAGGGGCATTTGTGAGAAAACTGTGCGCTGGATTTTTACCTTCTCTCCAGTTTGACCCAGCCAGAAACAAGTCAAGTCTTCCCTAACTTCAAGGTGACTTTGGAGATATCACTTGGAAGTTTCCCACGTATTTTTGCTTTTTGAAGTTAATTGAATTCAGCCCAGTACCAAGCAGACTGGAATTAGACCCTTGCACCCTTCTATCGAGGCAGGAACCTCTGCACAGTGCCTAAAATGCTTTTTTTGTGCATTTTCCTTGTTTATCAGGCCCAAATTCTCCACAGTGACCCCCATTGCTCAGGATGCCTGAAGAAAATGCAGGCCTCACGTTTGCCCTGGCCACCTAAAACCTCTCACATTATTCTCACAAATATATAATATATGTCATATATGACTCTCAGAAATAATATTTACCCATCCTAATCTTTGTGTTCTCTGTAAAAACAACTGTCAGAGCAGTTTATTCTTTAATTGTGCTGCATAATTAAAACACTGAACCTACATCAACCTTGGAGGGGCTTTGAGGAAGTCAATAGGCCTGAAGTAAGCAACAAATCTGGTCCATAAGGAAATTTCTCTGCATTTCTGCTGCTGAAATAACTGTAACATGTGAGGGTTCTCTTGGCCAAAAATTTAGAAAATGTGGCTTAAACTTAGCCCAACTTCTGGGATAAAACTTTCAGCTCAATCCATTCAAATGGCCCAGTTTAACACTTTATTTAAGAAGCTTTTGAAGAGACAGACAAAAATGAGGCAGCTTAAAAACCATAAATGTTATAGGGCAAACAAGATTTTGGGATTTGTCCCTCCTGCCTCAGTTTGCACCAGGAATTGAGGGATGAAAGCCCTTCCTTACCCCAGCCAGGTGTGGTTTTTTCAGTTTAAATTATGGATTGTTTTCAAATGGGCCCACGCAGCCCCTCAGCTCAACCCCCACACCCTGCTGTGCTCCTCTAATTAAATTGATTACTAATTTATCTTGAATTAAAACTCAATCAGCAACGACCAAACAGCACCACCATTAGCTCAATAAGGCTGTACCTTCAACAGCTTTACTCCAGGTTTAATCCTGTTAATCTTCTCCTCTCCCAGCAGAGGAGAAATGGGAGTAAAACCAGGATTCCTCTGGACTTGGGTAATTAAAACTGTGCTAAAGAGGTGTGAAAAATAAACTTGTTTTAGCACTGGGATATAAGAAATGATCTAACCTTGCTCCAGGTTTTGGGAAAAGTCCCCTGCAGACCTGGCTGAGCCTGCAGTTTATGAATCTCCAGCTTTCCTCTGGGGGTTCATTACCTATTCAAGATGCACAAACAAACAAAGAGCGGTTTAGGCGCGGGGTGGCTTTTAACCATTCCCAAATCCCTTCCAACCCCGTCAGAGCCAGGCTGGGATTTCTCTGAGCGCCCTTGAGCCGTAACTCCTCAGCCCTGCTGTGCATCAGGGCTGTGATTTACTCGGGGTGACCTTCCAGGATGTGCTGTCTGGCAAGTTTTATGGGGACGTGATTAATGACAAGCCCAAAGTGTGAGGGATCCAACGCGGCCCTCCAGGTGCTGGGTGACCCTCTGGCTCTGCCCCAGCTCCTCCTCAGGCCAGGGACACAAGGCACGAGCTGAAACAGGGAACATTGCACTGAGCACCACGAAAAGCTCTCTCCAGGAAGGGTGCTCAAGCCCAGAGAGGCTCTTGAGTCTCTGTCCTTGAAGATTCTCCACCCCCAACCTCAGGTGACCCTGCCCTGAGCTGGGAGCTGGAGCAGAACATCTCCAGAGGTGCCTCCAGCCTCAGCAGCTCTGGCTCTGCAGGGCACTTCAAAGACAGAGAAGAGGCTGGTACTGCTCCCACACATCCCCCTGATGGAGTGGCAAAGGCATGGCACAGTCTCCTGAAACTGGGTGTTAATGGATCAGAGAATCAGGACAGAATCCCAGAATGGTTTGGGTAGGGAGGGACCTTAAGCCCACCCAGTGCCACCCCTGCCATGGCAGGGACACCTCCCACTGCCTCGGGTTGCTCCAAGCCTGGCCTTGGACACTTCCAGGGATGGGGCAGCCACAAATTCTTTAGGCAATGAGAGAAAATAATGAAAATTATTCCATGTTTGTGCCTTTCCCCCAGCAAACCCCACTGTTCTGTACAAAATGGAACTCCAGAGCACATCCCAGGGCATAATTTGCTGCTTCCATAGATTTTTTCCTGGAAGGCCTCCACCTGTTTGTGTTTGAACTTGGGAAGAGCTGAAGTCCCAAGTTCAGCTTGGGAACTTGGGACTTCAAGTTCCCAAGTTGCCTTGGAACTTCAAGGAATTTTGCCTTTCCTTTGCCTTTCCCCTTCAGCACTCACACTGAGATCCATGGGATGATCCCAGCTGTGTTTTGTTCTCTCTTGCTCAGTATCACAGAATTCCCTGCAGCTCCCACAGGCAGTTCCTGAACACCTGACAAACAATTTTCCCAATCACGATCCCATTCCAGGCCCACTCTCCTGTCCATCAGACTGCCATTAGCAAAGGGAAAAGCTTTTGCTTGGAGCACTGCCCTCCCTCTCTGCCATCCCAAAGCCTCCCACTCAGCTCTGGAAATAACAGCTCGCACTGCTCTGCAAGGATCCAGCAGCAGGAATATTTTCCTTTTTAGTGAAGGGATCAGGGGCTTCTGGAACCAGGGGTGTGCATCAGCCATGCTCATTAAACCCCAAATTTGGCTCCTCCCCCCATCACTGTCTCCTTTAGGCACCTCAGGAGTTCTTCCAACTGCTCTGAACTGCACAGCTCCCACAGGAGTTTTTGGGGTTTGGTGCTTGGGGTTGTGGTTAAAAACAACCTGCCCACAACCAGAGCTGTGGGCAACTCTGGTGCAGCATTAAATTAGATCCAGAACTCTCCTTTTCCTGAATCTTGCTGCCTTTGGGCTGCCATGGGTCCATGGGAGAGGCTGCCATGGGTCCATGGGGCAAAGACAACAGGGCTGTCTCAAGGGAATCATGGAATTTGGGTTGGAAGGGACCCTGAAACCATCCAGTTCCAAGCCCTGCCATGAGCAGGGACACCTTGCACTGGAGTAACCCCAGACAGAGACAAGGTGACAGCAGAGGGAAGGAGGTCCATTCACAGAATCCCAGAGTCCCCGAGGTTGGAAAAGCCCTTCCAGACCCTCGAGTCCAAGCTGAGACCAGTCCCCACCTTGTCACTCAGCCCAGAGCACTGACGCCACGTCCAGGTCTTCCCTGGACACCTCCAGGGCTGGGGACAGGAGCCAATGGACACGAAGAGGTCCCTGGCAGGGAAGGAGCACCTTTACATGAGGTGTCCTGAGGTCAAACCTCTCCTCTCCCTGGGATAACTCTGCTCCTGCCAGCCCAGTCCAGCAGCCAGGGACAGGCACCAGGACAGAGGGCAGGCACCAGGACACAGGGACAGGCTCCATGACACAGGGACAGGCTCCATGACAACACAGGGACAGCTCCAGCACACATGGACAGGCTCCAGGACACAGGAAAAGGCTCCATGACGCATGGACAGGCTCCAGGACACATGGACAGGCTCCAGGACACATGGACAGGCTCCAGGACACAGGGACAGGCTCCAGTGTGCTGAAGCCATGCCCACATCGAATTAAAATGCTAAGCCAGGCTTTATCCACCTGTTTCTTGCAGGATCCATCACTCCCCTGGCTGATACCACTCCTTATCTCTGGTCTGCTCAGAGCAGGGCCTGTACATCACTCCACACAGCGGGGCCCCGGTCCCAGGACACCTCAGCATTCCTCCCGTATAAATAACAATTTGTGAGTGCAAAGATTAGATAAACACCTTTTCCATAACCCTGGCAGCACATCTGCTGCTCTGAGAGAGCTGAGATTCCTTGGAGCTGCTCCAGAGGTGAATTTGATCCTTTTACACAGACTCCCTTCGGAGCCTCCTGATCCTTTCCCGTTGACTCACACTCCTAACACTTGTTTCTGAATTCTATCCCAGCACAAGTTGGCTAGGTAATTTTCCACCTATTTAATTGTAATTTTTGCCTCAGATACATCCACAGGAAACCCTTCATTTCACTGAGGGCTTTTTAATTTTTCACACTTGTAAATTGTTGCCTCGCTCCTCTCTAAGAGGAGAACGGGGCACAAACTTTTCCTAAAGATTTGCTGGGAAAGACATGAAAGAGCTGCAGACAAAGGAAAATAATCCTTATCTCTGTTCTCTGTTCTCCCTGTGGAATGTGAAATGGAGATTGTTTATCTTCAGTGACCAATCCTGGTCCAGCTGTGTCTGGACTCGGACTTGAGACGAGTCACAAGTCTAAGATAGGTAAGTTAGAAGTAAGTATGTAGAATAGCCTCTCTTCAATTATTATTAATGTATTTTAGTATAGATTTAATGAAGAGAGTGTTCAGCATCAAAAGCCTTCTGATATCATTGGACATCCTTCACTTATCATCTCTCACGGGAGTCACCTGCATTTACAGTAGTAAATAAAGATAACATCCATCATATCCAAAGTGTGTAAGAGATCCAACCTCCTGAGACCTCAGCACACTTGTTGAGATGATCCTGGGTTAAGGATCTGAGCTAAATTTCCTTGAAGAAAGTGTCTGGAGTAATATTTATCCTCAGCAGACTTGTAAGAAGTCCACAGAGAGGTCTGAGGGAGTGAAGGAGCCCTTTGCATTCCTGATGATCATCCCCAGGTCACGTTCCCTGCGCAAATCATCTTCCCACTGAAGCGAGAAAAGAAAAAGAAATGAAAGAAAAGGCAAGTGGGAAAATAAAAAGGATTCACAAGGAAAGCCAGAGGCCCAATTTAACAGCAGCTTTTCATGTGCTTAATCAAGCTTTAGGTTTCTGTGTTTATCTTTGATGTTCCTCCAGCAGCTTCAAACCGCCAGAGGTGCGAGTGCGAGCAAATCCCCAGCAGCTCCTGGATTTGGGAGCTGCCCACAGATATTCCATGTGAGACCTGGCTCCTGTGGGGCTGGATCTCCACAGCCTTCAGAGCAGGGAGAGGTGAGGCTGCTTCCCACAGCCAGCTCACAGGGAGTGGAGTTTGGATCCTGCATTGTTGGAATTTTCATGGTGCTCTGCAGAGCTGTACTGGATTCTCCTTGGCCAGGGAATGCCTGGCCAGCTTCCATGGGATCCCAGAGTGGTTTGGGTTGGAAGGGATTTTAGAGACCCTGTGCATCCTTGGAGTGTTGTCCAAACACTCCTGGAGCTCTGGCAGCCTCGGGTCGTGCCCATTCCCGGGGGAGCCTGGGGAGTGCCAGCACCCTCAGGAACCTTTCCCTGATCTCCAACCTTTCCCTGAGAAAGGGAATCCCCCTGCCACAGCTCCAGGCACTGAGGAATTGCAGAGATGTTGGGCCTCCTGCATGCTCAGAAACTTTTCTGCTGGGCTTGTGACACCATTAAACCACTAACGAGGTGGTGACGGATCAAAGACCGGACTTGATGGACTTGGAGGTCTTTTACAACCTTAATTTTGTGATTCTAAACACCCTGAGAAAGATCCTCTCATCTCTGTAGGACGTGGAAGTCCAGATTCCCATCCTGGAGCAGCTCTGCCAAGCAGGCCCTTTAGCGAGGGATTTGTTACCGAGGTGGGACACGGCCCATGAAGAGAAGAGAACTAATCCCCATCCAAGGCTCCCAGGAGAGGAATCAATCCCCATCCAAGGCTCCCAGGAGAGGAATCAAATCCCATCCAAGGCTCCCAGCCCTGGCCCAGGGAGCCATCAGGCAGACCTGGACCTCCCTCCCCACTGGGTATGGAATTATGGAATCATTAATGTTGGAAAAGACCTCCAAGATCATTGACTGAACCCCACCATGCCTACAAAAACTAGAAGTGCCCTTTCTGCTCCTGTTCTGAGCATTTCCAGTGGCTCCACGACGTCCCTGGAGATCCTGGACCAACATTTAACCACTCTTCCGGTGAAGGAATTGTTCCTGATATCCAACGTACATGGCAGGCAGGAAAAGGCTGAGGAGAGGGAAAAGGGTCTCAGGTTTGTTTAGGCAGAAGAGGAGGAAGTCGTGGGAGTCCAACCTTTTTCTGTTCCCTGCAAAAATCTGGGAATATGGAGCCAGATTCACCTCAGGAATACACAATGAGACACAGAGGCAACAGGCACAAGTTGCAAGGAGAAAAATTCTGATAATTCTTATTTAGAAAAAATATAAAAATTAACCAAGTGAGTTGTTAAAGACCAAAACACGGCCCAAAAAGTTTGGGGAATCTTCATCCTTCAGACTTGGACTGGACAAGGCCCTGTGGGACCCTGAGCTCTGAAATTGCCTCCAGAGCTTCCTTCCAAAAGAAATCTCTCTTTAATTCTACAACTCCAAGGTCTTTCATCCTGTTAAATCCTAATGTTGCCATGAAAAAACGCCCAGAAAATGTCATGTCCTGTGGCAAC
The DNA here is from genome assembly GCA_013399945.1 of Ploceus nigricollis. Taxonomy (NCBI): domain Eukaryota; kingdom Metazoa; phylum Chordata; class Aves; order Passeriformes; family Ploceidae; genus Ploceus; species Ploceus nigricollis. Next base: position 65,993 of record VXBC01001963.1, on the reverse strand, counting down.
ACAAACGAGTTAACACAGCACCAAGGTAAAAATTAACAGGATTTTGTACAATGGGTGCTTGCAGCCTGTGAGCACCTTGGGAAAAACAAGCTGTCAGTCCATGCCAGAACATGCCAGCAGCCTGCAGGGATCCAGTGCCTCTGATCCAGCACCATCCACCAGGAAAGCCTCTTTATTTTGCTGCAGATTCATGTTATTTTTATAATTCCTTGATATTAAACCCAGCTAATGATAACCCTTCATGCTCTTCTTCCATCAAAATATTTCAGGGATTATTTACAGAGAGAGCTTTGCTTTGCCTGCTGCCTGTTTGAACCGTTGGGTGAGCAGGGAAAAATCAAACACAAATTATTTCCATGCCTGTGCAGCTTCCCTTGGAAATTTGAAGGAATAAACTGCATGGAATTCATGCTTGACTTTGTGGTTTTTTTTGAACAATTTCTCAGGAATTGTTCATTTTAAAGAGAAATGCCAGGAACTGTAATTTGGAGTCCTGCCTTGCTTTTATGGATCATCTCCACCCCAAAATGTGTGGATGGGCAACGTGCTCCCAATTCCCTCAGGAGAGCAGCAATAATCTGACTTTTAATAGGAATTTGGACCCAGCAAAGGAGATTTGAGATCTGATTTTACCTCAGTGGTTCAGGCACAGCGTGGGGACCACAGAAATAAAGGAGGCAGAGCTGAGGGAGAAGTAGCAGGAATGTAACAGGGGTGGGACTGGGATTTGTTCCAGCTGAGCCCCCATTCCTAATTCAGAACCTAATTTCATAAAGCACCCTCAGAAAGCAAATCTGATCCATTCACTGATAAATTCCCAAGATTAAAGTGACAATATTCCTAATTTTAAGCCTTTCATTAAATAAGAATCCAGAGTTTCATTAAACATGTAAAATTCAGCTCCTCTGGCATTAAAAACAACTGAAGAAGCAAATAAATACGCAGAACATTGTGATTTTTTTTTCTTTTAATTCACTATTTTTCAGTCAATCCACTAGCAGCTGGTAATTCTGACAAGTTTGGAATTGGCATTGCTGGGAAAGGATGTTTTTCTGTGCTCTCCAAAATCCTTCAGCAGCAATTGTGAGCTAACCCAGGGACTTCTCCAGCACCAGGCTGCTGCCAACCAGCAGATTCCCAGGCAGCTGCCTGATCTCCCTCAAAATTATTCACAGCTTGGGGATGGAAAAGATAATAAACAGATGGAATAAGATGGTGAGAGGCTGGAGAAGAGAGGGGATAAATAAAGGTTCAAAATCTGCCAGCTGGGGAAATATGAGCCAGTAGGTACAAAGTAGGAGAAAAATGAAGTCTTGTCAAAGAGACAAGAGTGATTTGGTCAATTTTGGGAATGAAAATCCCTCTGTAATGAAGAAAATGAATGGAACAGCCACCAATCCCAGGCAGCAGTGACATTTTCAAGCAATACTGGTGTAAGTAGTGAGCTGAAAATTTCATTTTTAGGGACCTGCCAGCTGCCAATCCAAAAGACAAATCTCAATAAAAGAATGTGTTGTGTGCCAGAGTTACGTTCAAAATCAGTTTTCACAGAATCCTGGGATGGTTTGGGTGGGAAGGACTTAAATCCCATCCAGTGCCACCCCTGCCATGGCAGGGACATCTCCCACTGTCCCTGGGTGCTCCAGCCTGGCCTTGGGCACTGCCAGGGACCCAGGGGCAGCCACAGCCTCTCTGCTATTCTGTTCTGGAAAATCCTGTCTGGAAGCTGAGCTGGGTTAAAAATGAACAAAAATCACCTCCAGCAGTAGGAACCAGAACCATGGAATGATTTGGGGTGGAAATGACCTTAAAGCTCCTCCAGCCCCACCCCTGCCATGGGTAGGGATGTCTCTCACTGGATCACAAGGATCACCCCTATTTCCATCTCCTCATCCACGTGCACAATTCTTTTAGTGGCTTTAATGGCCAGAATTCCATGGGAAAAGATCAAAGCCCAGGCAGTGAGGGGGGTTCTGTCTGGTCATTAAAATGACCATTTTCTCACACAGATTTTTGGTTCTCATTCCCCACCAAGCCCTGCCTGAGCTTCCAAGTGCTGAGAGCCAACAGAGACAATATTGTAGGGTTGGACAAACGATCAGGAAAATGGATAATGGAGGGAATTCCCAAAGCAGCCCAGTGCTGTGCTCCTCCAGCTCTCCAGCCTCCTGCAGTTGTGCAATTTAGGCTGCATTTAGAGCAAGGTCAGGCTGGAAAAGAATTCCCCACCAACAGCATTCCCAAACTTTTGGCTCGGGGAAGGAGCTGACGATTGCCCTGTTGGATTATTTTGTGTTGAATGCAGGGTGGAGTAAGCAAAACACTGGATCATCCCTGGCAGCCTGGGAGAGCTCCAGCTCCATCCCAGCCTCTCCAGCTGGGCTGCTGCCCCCTCTCCATCCCCTCCCTGCCTGAACACAGCTCCCAGGAATCCCAGAGCAGCTCCTTGTGTGACAAACACATATTATTTGGCNCCTTTGCTGTTATTGTCTCATTGATTGTCCTAACTCTAATTGTCAAACCTTTATTACTATACTTGTATTATTATTTTTATAACCATTTTATTTTTATTAAACTTTTATAAATTTTTAAAACAAGAGATCAGCGTTCATTACACTTGGCAGGAGGAGGCGCCGGTGGAAGGGATGAATGGACAGGCTGGGGTTTTTATTCTGCTGCCTCGCAGGTGTGGGGAGCAGAGTTTGCTTTCCACGAGGATTTAGTGCAGCCCTGCACAGGCCAGGGAGGGAAGGAGGAGCTGCCCTGGTTTCCTTTGGCTTCAGAACGACTCAGCTTGAGGGAAAGGACAGAAACCCCATGGGCCAGACCTGTGCACCTGAAAAACTTCGGGGTGAGGAGTTCCACTTAAATCACTGCAGCTACAGGCCTTGAAATGCTTGTTAAAATTTGACTTTCATGTTAAAATTCCAGGCCTTGGGAGTTTCAGCTGTCCCAAATTGATCAGGGCAGTGCAGAAACTCAGGAGATTTTCTCTGTGTCCTGCAGCACATCCTTGAGACAGCTGTTCATCCCAGAATTCCATTTAAAGCACAGGATTTTCACCTTTCCCTCTTATGCCACAGCTCCTCCCACCTCTCCTGAGCACAGTGACTGGGCTGAACTGGGCAGGGAGCATGGTTAAAGTGGGATTTTTTGGGATAAATACCTGGTAATACTCTAAAACCACAGTGGAATTCTTGCTGACTAAATCCAGGCTCTCTGCACCAGGTCTGCTCCCCAAATATTCCTCAATCCTGGTATAAACCAACCCAGGGAGAGCCTGCAGTGAGTGTGGGACTAAGCATTGCATTCCCATCCTCCCCAGACAGCAGAGAGCCAGAGAAAAATCAAATATCCCTCTCCAAATATCTCAGAGCAAATCTTACAGACATGAGGATTTAAGTAGTTCAGAAAAAAAAAATCAAAGGATGTTAATGGTTAATATCTTGCAAAACATCATTTCTTGCCTCTGTGCTGTCAGGAAAAGCTCTGAGAAGAAGTGGTTTGGGGAAAAAGGATGAGAGTCTTGCAGATCTGGAATAAAACAAACTGTAGGAATCTGCCAGAGTTTAATTCCTGAGGTTTTCCTGCTCAGTTAAAACTCCAAACCAAGGACTCCACGTTCCTGCCCACCCTGGGCAAGAATAATTTCAATGCATTTACAGAAAGGTGCTGAATTCCAGCTGGTCAGAAATCCTGGAATCAGGAACTTCTGTGGGGGATGGTTTTACTCCAATAATTTCAATATTTAGGAGCAGTGCTCCAAACCACATGGATTTGGGAAAACAGCCATGGGGTTTTTGCTCTGCCACAAACAAACCCCGTGAATTGCTGTCCCCTGGGGTGGCACCCCCTGAATTTGGGCACTTTGGGCCCAGGGTTTGGTGGGTTTTTTTTGAACAATTTCTCAGCTTCTTAAAAGAAATGCCAGGAACTGTAATTTGGAGTCCTGCCTTGCTTGCTGTGGATCACTCCCACCCCAAAACGTGTGGATTGGCAACAGGCTCCCAGTTGCCTCAGGAGAGCAGCAATAATCTGACTTCTAATAGGAATTTGGACCCAGCAGAGGAGATTTGAGATCTCATTTTACCTTATAGATGATCTTTAAAGAATGAGGAATCACCAGAACGCTCATGAGAGGCATTCCCAGATGTGACCTTGCAGCCTCTGCAGGACATGGGGAACCCTCTGGGGAAACAATTCCCTGAGGCTCAGGAAATCACCTTTCCCTGCCTCTCTCAGTTCCTCCTGACTGGCAAGGCCCCAGAGTGACATTTTAATTACCAGGGAGCTGGAATTTTTGTAGACCAGAAAAAAGGCTCGGGTTGACGTGCTCCTTGCTTGGTCTTTGCTTGTTTTAAAGCACAGAACAACAAAAGCAATTTATAAACCACAGCTGCATCAACGCTGTTGGTGTTGAGCTCCAGGTGAGGAAATTGGTTCCTCATCCCCAGTTCTGGCAGGAGCCACATCCAGGGAAGGAGCAGGGCACCACAGGAATCCAAACCCAGCTCAAACTCTGGAATTCCCTCCTTGCACCAGCACTTGCCAGAAGGAAACCCTCCCAGTTTCAACTGGAAGTGAGGAGTTCTGGATGGAAGATCCCTTTTCATCACTGTTTTCTGACGGGTCTGTATTGTATAAACAGGGGCAACCCCATGGGATGAGACGTGAAGGGTGTCCGAGGATATCAGAAGGCTTTTGAGTGCTGAATATACTTTATTAAATCTATACTAAAATACATTAATAATAATTGAAGAGAGGCTACACTACATACTTACTTCTAATTTACCTATCTTAGACTAACTCGTGACCTTCTCCAGAGTCCAGACACAGCTGGACCAGGATTGGTCACTGAAGATAAACAATCTCCATTTCACATTCCACAGGGAAGAACAGAGATAAGGATTATTTTCCTTTGTCTGCAGCTCTTTCATGTCTTTCCCAGCAAATCTTTAGGAAAAGTTTGTGCCCCGCTCTCCTCTTAGAGAGGAGCGAGGCAACAGGTCTGAAGGTTGTGCCCTCTGCTGAACAGAATAAACCAAAGCACCACAGGCTGCCCAGAGAGGTTTTGGATTCCCCATGCCTGGGACTGTCCTGGGACAGTGGGAGGTGTGCTGTGACACAGGCTGGGACTGGATGATCCTTCCAGCCCACACCATTCCAAGATTTTATCATATTTTATAGTACAATTTTCTTCATTCTGTCTGATAAATCTATTTTTCCTCCCTTTATCTAATTCATTAAGCCACAAAGCAAGCAGAGATTTTCCTCACCAGTTTCAGAGGGTTTAGGAAGATCCTCAGTGAGGCCAGGCAGGAAACCCTAATTCCTGTGTTAAATCCCACTATTGATTTCCTGAGCATGAACATTCCTGTCACCTGTGCACTCCAGCTGGATCAGGTCAGATCTGATTATTCAGGGAGGCAAAGTGGAAGTGTCCCTGGACAGCAGGGAGAGAGAAAGGATTAACTGAGCACTTGGACTGGGAAATGGCTCAGATTTTACCTTCTTTTAGTTTAAATATCTGACAATTCTTACAGGAAAATGTGTTTGAGAATCTTCTGACCAAGAGGCCAGCACTGAGGTGCAGATGCTCCCTGCAAGATCCCCAGGTGCAGAGCCTTCAGAAATGGCTCATTGACCAAATTCCCCTCTCCCAGGTCACTTTCTGGGCCTTTCCTACATGATCAGTGCAGCAGGGGAGGTTTGGCACTGCTTCTTGAGCCTCTCAGCTGCCACCCCAGGTCCCTGAGCCTGCCTGGAGCTTCTCCCCCTCACTGCAGAACTCTCAGGCTGCTGTTTATTTATTACATCCACAACAGGCCCAAAAAACCCACAATTAAATCCAGTAATTCATCACTGCCCTGGGCCAGCCAGCACTACAATGACACATCCATTAGCAACCCCCAAACCAGAATTAAGTGAGAGGAGGAAACTTCCAGCACCGGCTTTGAAGCTTCTTTAAAACACAAATTTAGGGCGGATGGGGCCGTTCTGAGCAGGGGCTCTGTGAGCACTTCTGAGATGGGAGTTTGGCTGCAGAGGTCATGCAGAGGGTCTGGAGGGGGGCTGCAGGCAGCTGTGCATGATGCAGGCTGGAGAGTGCTCTGGGGCAGGACTGGGGCACAGGAGCGCAGCAAATGCGTTTGTGCTCGCGTCAGCCAAGGGGAAGGGGGGGACTCGGGGTGATTTTCCTTGTTTTTGTAAGAAATGGGAGAGCCAGGCTCTGGTTTGCAAAGGGATTATGGGCCAAGGGAGGATTTTCCCCCTTAACAGGAAGGTAAAGGATGCACCAGTGGGAAAATCCAGCACAGTGACCACTGTTAGACCTCCCTGTTTTAGCTGCGATAGGAATCGGTCAGGAAACAGCTTCTGGAAGGATTTGGGCCTCTCTCCCTGCAAATTCCATTTTCCCTGCCACCAGTGGGCCAGTACATCTCCATTTTCCCCTCAGTGACACCAACAGTCCATCCCTCCATGTCCATCAGCACGAGTAATCCTCATTAAAGCTGTGCCCATCCCCATTAAAGCTGTGCCCATCCTCATTAAAGCTGTGCCCATCCCCATTAAAGCTGTGCCCATCCTCATTAAGGCTGTGCCCATCCCCATTAATGCTGTGCCCATCCCTATTTTCCCCTCAGTGACACTGAGACCCCATCTCTCCATGTCCATTGGCATGAATAATCTTATTAAAGCTGTGCCCATCCCCATTCTCCAGGCCTCCCCTCCCAGCTCCCACCCACTCTCTCTGAGCCAACAGTCACAGGATCCCTCTCCAGCAGCTCTGGCTCATTTGCTGCTCCCAAAATGAGGATTTTCTCTTGTCCCCAGTGCTCTGAATGCAAGGCTTGGATGCAAATATGCCCAGCCCCTCCCTCCTGGAGAGAAATATGGACAACTCCAGTTATTAATTCCCCATTGTTGTTCCGACTTTAAACTGCTCTTTAAAGCCACTGCGATCCCTTCCAAGCAGTGGAAGAAAAGAACTCTTTAATCACTAAAAGTGCATTAAAAATTCAACACTTGAATCCTGCCTAATAGATTGATATTTCCCATGAGCTGGCAGGGGAAGATTAGCTATTAAAAATTCCCCTGTCCACTGGCATGTTAAATCCACCTGAAATTGGGCCCTGCTTGTTTGCTTGTTTGTTTTTCTGGTTAAAGAGACACTTAAATTCTGACCTCTTCACACTTTAAATAAATCAGGGAAATTTACTTCTGTGTTTTTACAGGGTTTTAAGGCTGCCTTCCATTTCAAGAGCTGCAGACACTGGATCCTGCCTGTCCTTCCCAAATTCCCAAGGCTGCCTCGATGTTTGCAGGACTGGATGAGGAGCTAGGTGCATTTAAACCCTAAACTCTGCAAATTCTGTTCTGTCACCCCAAACTCCATTAGCTGGGATGAGGGTTAAGCTGAAGAAACACAAACACTGCAGAGAATCAGGAAATCGAGTGAAAGATTAAATCAGCCTCTGGAAATGCAAATTCCTCTCCACTGATGGATTTAGGGGACACAGGGAGGAGTTTATTCACAGGCTAAAACCAGGGAAAATCATCAGCTCCTTCCTCAGTTCTTCATTCCTCCCATCCACCCCTTCAGGGATCTGCAAGAATCAAGGCTCTAGTGTTAAAATTATTATTTAAGAGTCAGACTTGATGAGCTCAGAGCTCTTTTCCAACCTCAGTCCTGGAATGGTTTGGGTTGGAAGGACCTTAAATCCCATCCAGCTCCACCTCTGCCATGGGCAGGGACACCTGCCACTGTCCCAGGGTGCCCCAAGCCCCATCCAGCCTGGTCAAACCCTTCCAAACCCTCCAAATGTGGGCTGGAAACTGCAAGAATTTGAAGTTTGAGACTTTCTCAGGAGACAGCACCCACCCAATCCAAGTGTTCCCTGCTTTTTGTGGCTTTAAAAACAACAGGGCTGGAAGTGCCCTGCATTTCAGGGATGAGGAAAAGAGGGATGGATGGGTGTGACAAACAGATAATTATGGGAAGACATTGCCTGGTTCCTCTTATTTCCTACAACTTTTTTTGGCCATTTTTTTGCAATTTTTGGCAATTTTCAGGGGTTTGCTACCAAACCAAATGACCTGCACATGTCTGGAGTATCCCTAAGGACAACTGAAAGAACAGAAAGAAGGACAAAGCTTGTCTGGATGCTACTAAACCCCAAGCAGTTTGCTCTGCCCTCTCTCCTCAGCCCTGCCTGCAGCAGAGGAGCTGCAGAGCCTTTGCTGCCCACAGAGCATTAACCCAAAAATCTTCCATGGCTGCTCGCAGAGCCCCAGGATCAGGCCCAGGGATGGACACACAGTGTTTGGACAATGTCCTGGGTTGTAAGATAAGTGTGTATTCCTTTCCCATCTGTCAGAGCTGGGACAGTTATCTCTGTTCACTGGGCAGTTTTTCTTTATCTCTCCCACAGCCAATCCTCCCTCCAGGAGATCTCTGCTGTCCATGGCCACTGAGTGTCCCTGCATGGCTGAGAAAATTCCAGCATCCCATGGGAGATGCTCTGCCCAGGGGAGGAGCCAAGCATTCCTACCTGGATCCAATCTGACCTTGGGAACAGCACAGCAGCCTTTTCCCCCTGCATTCCCAGAGGAGCAGCTTTCTTCTCCTCTGCATTCCCAGAGGGAGCCCAGGCCCATCTCCAGCAGCCCTGGAGCTTCAGAGGAAAACTCCCCCCTTGTCCAGGATCCCTGTAGTGTCAGCCAGGGGTCTGTGTACAAACCAGGAACAGGATTTGAGCTGATTTGAGGAACGCCTCTTGAGCTGTTTATTTTCCAGCATCACTCTCATCACATGGTTATGACAATGGGAAGATGCCAGCAGCTCACATCCCAGGCAGCAGACAAATAACTCAATGTTACAACTCACTTTAAAAGTTTTTTGACCAATCACACAAAGCAAAAGCACATTGACAGTCGTTCTATCCAACCACTATAAGCACACGTACCTTTGGTTAAAGCAATGCTTGCTTATTTCAAATACAATACCTGCTTGTAAGCCTTAAAACACAATGCACAGAGCTCCATTATTGAGCTCAGAACTTCCCAATATCTCACTAGATATACTTTTCTGTATCTCAGGGAATTATTCTATCCAAGCGTTAATACACAGACCATTGTTCTATTTGTCCTTACTTTCTACTTCTTGTATAATTTTTCTGCTGACAAATCTTATGGCTACTGCTCAGCTCTAATCACTGTCCTGCTGTCTCTGAGGCCTGCCTTTTGCAGCTTGCCCAAAACCCTCTGATTTTAAGGATTCCCACACACTGCTCCAGCAGAGCCACAGCTGGCACTGCAGGAGGGCTGCAGCCACCCCTGAATGGCACTGCTGCCACCACCCTGACACACAGGGGCCAGGGCCTGCTCTGACTCTGGCAGGGTTGTTTTGCATTATTGCATTTTTATTTTAATTTTCCTAATAAAGAACTGTTACTCCTACTCCCATATCTTTGCCTGAGAGCCCCTTAATTTCAAATTTATAATAATTCGGAGGGAGGGGGTTTACATTTTCCATTTCAAGGGAGGCTCCTGCCTTCCTTAGCAGGCACCTGGCTTGTCAAACCAGGACAGACAACAAACCCAAACCCACCAAACAAAACCCCACAATTTTCCCTTTGCTCCAGGCCTGGCTGTTGGTGGCAAACCCAAAAATGCCGTTTGCAGAATCCATGGATGATTTTTTCTGGGATGTTTACCACCAGCTGAAGGAACTCAGCTGGAACAAGGAATCTCCTTGTTCAACTCACGTGCAACAACCAGAGACCTCAAAAAGGGCATAAAAAAACTTATCCCAGACAGCATCAAAAACACTCAGAACTTCATCTCAACGCTCTGGTTGTGGTCAAGATTTGGGTTTTTTTGCCTTTTTTTCTCATAAAAACAACCCAAATGCCTTGAATTTCACCAATTCTGGACACGTCAGAGCTTTATGGTCACAAAAAGTAAGAAAAAAATGTAATTTATAGGCAAATCCACCCTGTCTGTGCCAGCTGAGCGAATTCTGCTCTGACAAGATCCCGTAGATAAATTTCTGTTTCATTTCATGGTATTTCTTCCAGCGTGATGTTCCAACCAGAAACCACACTGGGAACAATTTGGGATAGAATAGAAAATGATAATGTCTAGACAGCAAGGCTGCCTGAAGTATTTTCAGGGAATATAAAAAACAAGCATTAGCAGCAGCTCTAATAGCTACAAGTTAATAATGACAATGTTAATTTTAATTTTAATGATTCGAGGTGGGCACTTAAAAAAAAAAAACCCAAAACAAAACCAATGAGCTGGAATAGGAATTTTAATTTGGAAAGCTGGACAATTATTAATCATTTGTATTATTCAATTAATAGTGACTTTTCTAATTAATAGGATGCTTTATGTCCCCATCTGGTATTTAAAGACATCATTCATTTTTATTCTTGGGAAATAAACAGCTGCAAAGGGGGTTGATGCACTAATGGGAGAGGGAAATTAAGCACTGGATTTGCTTTTCCATTTTAGACCAAATAATTCCCTTGGAAAATAATATTTTTTTTAATGCTCCAATGATTTAATGTCCTCTATCCCCACCTACACTCCCTCCCTTTTTTGTTTTTTCTATTCACAGAACATTTTCTGTGGAGAAACCCTTAAAATTGTGAAATCCAGAAAGTGTTTTCACGCAAATATTTACACAGGGAGTGACCCAGAGTGGAACTCAGCACTTCAGATAAAATACAAATATAAAAATATTCCTCCTAAACTTCTTTTGTGTCTCAAAAAAATGCAGCTGGGACTCAGGAGGAGCCTTTCAGGGACTTGTCACATCCAAATACGTGCAGGAGAATTTAAAATTCTGGTTCTACTGAGGTCAAATTCAGTCAAACTGGCGGTATTTGGTCATTTCCTCTGTTTTGTGAAAAAAGAAATTACATGGGTTTGGGTTTTTTAAAAGAAATATGGAATGGAAGGATAAGAGTGGCATTAAAAACATGATAATCAGGTTTTGTCAGAACAAAAACAACAGCTTGGGGGATCTGGATCCTGTAGGGTTGGGAATAATCGGAATCTGTTCCTTTCTGTCTCAAAAAAAACCACATTTTGAAGAGCTCAGCTGAGTTTTGCAGCTCAGCTTCCCCAGCCAAAGTCGGTTCTTGGCTTTTCCAAGAGTAAGAAAGAAAAATGGGGAAAAAAATCCAAAATTCCACACTGGATGGGGGAGAAACCTCACACAAAACACCATCTATTATTATTATTATTATTATTATTATTA
>VXBC01001963.1:44345-54604 GCA_013399945.1 Ploceus nigricollis | reverse complement strand
TACTTTATAAATTTCTATTTTATATATATTTATATATTTATTATAACTTCTAGCTAATTCTATATTATTATATTACTATACTTTTTTCTATTTTATTTATATAATAATGGACCAAGCAGCTTCCAGCACCTTCCTGGGGAATCCAACGCTGCCCTTTCCCTAAAAATGCCCTTTTTCCCTGTGGAGGAGTTAGGTTACTCAAGATCTGTAATTCCTTTTTCACCTTTTTTCTCTCACTGCCCTTGAACCACATGTTGGGCACCAAAATCCATCTTGGTTTGCAAAGCCAGGTGTGTGCTAAGGGAGGCAGGAGTTTCTTTTGAAATGGAAAATGCAAACCCCCTCCCTCCGAATTGTTATAAATTTGAAATTAAGGGGCTCTCAGGCAAAGACATGGGAATAGGAATAACAGTTCTTTAGTAGGAAAAATAAAATAAAAATGCAATAATTTTTATTATTGCATTATATAACAGCACTGCCAGAGTCAGAGCAGGCCCTGTCCCCTGTGGGTCAGGGTGGTGGCAGCAGTGCCATTCAGGGGTGGCTCAGCCCTCCTGCAGTGCCAGCTGTGGCTCTGCTGGAGCAGGGATCCTGGACAAGGGGGGAGTTTTCCTCTGGAGCTCCAGGGCTGCTGGAGATGGGCCTGGGCTCCCTCTGGGAATGCAGAGCAGAAGACAGCTGCTCCTCTGGGAATGCAGAGGGAAGTGTCACCGTTGGGTCAGGAATGGATAACAAGTGACACAGACTCTGGGTCCTAAGGCTGAGGCTGGAAGCCCTGAGTTTATTGGAACCCTTCTTTTAGACACTGTTCTGATACAAGGGGACCTGATTGGTCATTTAATCAACACATTGCACATGATTGGCTAATTAAGAAGACACCCTTTGGTAAACATCTTATGAGAAATACAACTTGTTCAAAACACCACCTGCAGATTGTTTGCCATTTGTTCGCCATTCTTTCTCCCTGCCTCCCTAAAACTTCCCAGACCAATTCATGGGAAAGCTTATCTGGCTTTCTCAGACCAGACTATTGTATTCACAGAGAAGAAAGCTGCTCCTCTGGGAATGCAGGGGGAAAAGGCTGCTGTGCTGTTCCCAAGGTCAGATTGGATCCAGGTAGGAATGCTTGGCTCCTCCCCTGGGCAGAGCATCTCCCGTGGGATGCTGGAATTTTCTCAGCCATGCAGGGACACTCAGTGGCCATGGACAGCAGAGATCTCCTGGAGGGAGGATTGGCTGTGGGAGAGATAAAGAAAAACTGCCCCATGAACAGAGATAACTGCCCCAGCTCTGACAGATGGGAACAGAATGCACACCCAGCTAAATCTTTCAATTTAAGGCATTGGATCTAACAATCTGCCAATGGATCTGCCAATGGATCCATGCAGGATCCAGCATCCTTCCCTGGAGCCTGCAGCAGGCACTGCCGGGCAGGGAAGGGAATTGATGACTCCAAGATTATTGATATCCAACTGATAACTGGAGTTATCAATTCTCCTCCCAGCCAGAGCAGCTGCCTCAGTTGATCCAGGGGGAAAAAATGGGGAAAGGGAGAAGAAGGAGGGGGAGGAAAGAGAAGGAAGAAGAAAAAAAGAGTGGTAATAGCGAAGGGAAGGAGAAAAGAGGGGGAGTGAGGAAAGGAAAAAAAAGGGGTGGGAAAGAGAGAAGCAAAAAAAGAGTGGGAAAAGAGAGGGAAGAAGAAAAAAGGGGTGGAAAAAGAGAGGGAACTAAAAAATGGGGAAAAAGTGAGGGCAGAAGAAAAGGGGAAGAGAGTGAAGGAGGAAAAGGGGTGGAAAATGAGAGGGAAGAATAAAGGTGGGGGAGAGAGGGAAAGAAGAAAAGAAGGGGAAGAAGGAAGAAGAAAAATGAGGGAAAGAGATGGAAGGAGAAAAAGGGGGGAAGAGAAGGAAGGAAAAAGGGAGGGGAAAGATGGAAGTAAACACAGGGAGGAAAGAGAGGGAAGAAGAAAAGGGGAGAAGAGAGGGAAGGAGAAAAAAGGGGCAGAAAAAGAGAGGGAAGAAGAAGAAGAAGGGGGGAAAAAAGAAGAAAAGGGAGGGAAGGAAGGAAGAAGAAAGGGGGATGGAAAGAAAGAAGGGAGAAAAGGAAAAGAAGGGGGGAAGGAAAGAAGGAGGAGGAAAAGGAAAGAAGAAGGGAGAAAAAAGAAAGCAGAAGGGGGAAAAGGAAAGAAGAAGAAGGATGGGGAAAGAGAAAGAAGAATGAGGGGAAAGGAAAGAAGAAGAAGAGGGGGAGGAAAAGAAAACACCTTAACATTAAAAATTGGAAATAAAAGCCCCAACCAGAAATAAAATTCCATCCTCCATCCATCATCTGCTCACAGCATCATCCATCAGGCTGGAAATGCTTATGTGGAGGAGACTCACACTCCCAGCCAGCTGAAGATCCTGATTCCCTGGATGAGATCTCAGGTAAGATTTTTTCCCTGGTACAATTTCTCATTCTTCAACTTCCAGCCCAGGGGGCTGGACAAACTCTACAGGTATGGGATGTTCTCCCTCCAGGCCAGTGCCTGGCCCACTGTCTGTCCATGAAATATATTCCATTTAACACTGGCAAAATCAGTCATCTCACAGCCTGAATTTCCCATTCAAAAAAAAAGAATTTTAAAAAAAGAATTAAAAATCTAATTATTTCTGTAACCAGGCAATGAGATAGGAGAAAATTGCAACCAGAGCTCCAGCTCCTCAGAATTTGCTGGTTTTGCTTCTCTCTCCAGTGGGTTGGGGTTTAACACTAATCCAGACCCTGCTCTGGTTCAAACATTCCCCAGAATGCTGGGCTGGGTCAGATTTTTACTATTTTCTCCAGGGCTCTGTCACATCCTGACTGTTTATCTCCAAAGAGAGACGCAGATCGAGACTGGGCCTAAATAAATTGATTATTTTAAGTATTTTCAGTATTAAATCAGGACAGCAGTTTGCAGCCCAGGCATGGTTTAGAGGGTGAGGATGTTCTTTAATGTGTTTGCCTTCATAAAAAGGGCCATAAAACTGTATTGAATTAAAGCTCTGAGAAAAACGGGGCAATAAACACAACTCACCCCCTACAACCTCCCAGACAGAGCCTACCTGCATTCCCTAAAGTTACTCTGAGAGGCAATTTTCAGGGAAGCAAATGGGATTCAGGAATACTGGCCACAAATTGAAGGTTTAATCTGATTTTTCATCCTGGGGTGAGCAGCAGGGTGTGTGCATTTATCCTCTGGGAACTGAGCTCTCCATGGGACCTTCCCTGGGCAGGGAAGTCACAGGGCAGGACAGGTGACCCACACACCTCCAGAGAATGCCAGGAGGGTTTGGCTTGGGAAAAACCCTTAAATATGATCCTACTAAATATGGTCCCATGGGCAGGGACACCTTCCCCATCCCAGGGTGCTCCAGGCCCCATCCAGCCTGGCCTGAGACACTTCCAGGGATGCAGGGGCAGCCCCAGATCTTCAGGCCAGCCTGTCCCCCTGTGTCCAGGACCTGGACACACCCAACTCCCTGTCCTGGCAAATCTCTGGAATCAACACTCCCAGAGCTTTTGTATTTCATTGTTTGTGCTTTGGGATTTGTTGGGTTGCAAATGAATGAACCCATCAATGGCACGGAATGGATAATTGGACAATTATGTGGGGTCTCCAGGAGGTCCTGGGATATTCCCTGGTAGTGAGGCAGGGGGGAAGGTGCAGATATTTCCCATTTAACCATTCCAAGTGCCAGCTCTGGGCACAGGCACCACTGAAAGGGAGGAAGGAAAAAATAAGGAACTCCAGGATAGATTTATTCCCAACAAACAGAGCACTTGGCATTCACACAGGCAGCTCCAGCTTAATGTCATATTCAATTTAAAGCTTGGGCTGCTACACAAACACTCCCAAAGTTATTTTGTCCCACAGAATCTGACTTTTGTTTGAATTCCTTCCCATTAATGCTCTGGGTCAGTTCTGAACAGGCCAAGTGGAAACTGAACACAAACACCAGGACAGCCCATGGACATTTTCACCTTCTTTATCTCCTGTCCCCTTTCCAGGACTCCTACTGAAGCAAATTTGGCCTTTTTACCTGTACCCAGGTAAAGATTTCCATGGGCTTATCCCTTTCCCTGCCCATTGGGAGTCAGGAATTTTCCTAAGGAGCCAATGGAGTTAAAGGATTCTTCCACCAGGAGCTTTGACTTTGAAATGGAAGCCGTGGGATCAAGACAAATGCATCACTCCAGTGCCCAGAACGGAGCTGCTGGAGCTGCAGGAAATGGATCCAGGCCTGGATCATTAGCCATGTGTGGAGTGCTGCTCCCAGAATTAATGGATGCTGTGGCACGCCTTGGGACTGCTGCAGCCTGTTCCAGTCAGCTGCAAAAGGACAGAGGCAAAATTCTGTTCTATTTTTTCCCCTTTCTCTCTCTCTTTTCTTCCTTCCTGCCTCCTTTGAGAATCCACGCTGCTGGGAGCTGCTCCATGGAGTAATTCTTGATCTGACTTGGAGTAATTCATGCCCTGGCTCTAAGTAAGGGCTGCTGCTCAGCATTAACCCAAAGCTGAATTAGCAAAATTATAGAACAATACTAATTAGGAGCTGCCACACCTTTCCAGGCATGGGACATTCCTGAATGGAATGTCTGCCCACTCCCTTGGAGTCAGGGTTTGGGCACCTGCATAGGAAAACCACAAAAAAATTCTGATTTTATTGCTTAAATGTCAAACTTTGGTGCTTCTGGTTTGAGACTGGCCATGAAATCCAGGGATGCTGCTTCCTCTTGATCCTGCAGCAATAAAAAAATCCTGGAATGGTTTGGGTTGGAAGGGACTTAAATCCCATCCAGTGCCCCCCCTGCCATGGGCAGGGGCAGTTTCCACTATCACAGGATGCTCCAGCCTGGCCTTGGGCACTTCCAGGGATCCAGGGGATCCAACCACAGCTTCTCTGGGAATTCCATCCCATCCCATCCCATCCCATCCCATCCCACCCCAGAACTCCTTCCCCAGGTAATAAACCCTGTGCAGAACTCAACATTCCCTAATTAACAATTGCCAGACAACTCCTAATTAACAACTGCCAGACATCCCCTAATTAACAATGGCCACGTGCAGCCTTTCAGCTGAGGGTTTCCAATACTTTCTAAACCTTGGGATGCATCCCAGGGACTCAGAGAACAAACAGCTCCTTCGGGACTGGGAGCCCTGTCAGAACCTGGAGAAATGAGGAGAAATCCAACCCATGAAACCTCCACTGGCACAAAGCAACCACGACCCAGCACCAGCTCCAAGCTCAGGAGGGACCCCAGGATACTGCAGCTGCTCAGACAGGCTCTGTCCCTCCTTTGAGGCTGAAAAACATAGATATAGATAATATCCCAAGGAATCTGTGGGATTCCTCACTTATTAGGCATTTCCTAATTCTTTTCCAGAATCACTTCCCTGCACAGATGTTCCAGTGGCTCCCTGGTGACTCCAGGCCAGAGGACTTTTCCATCCCAGCTCATCCCATTCCACTTGTTTCTCCAAAACATCCAGCAAACGTTACAAGGACAGCTGTTCATTTTAAGGAAATCATTCTTGGCACATAAAAATACTGAGCTGCCAAGAGATTTTCTCTTTTACCCAAAGCCCTTCCCTGACCTGGGACTGAGGTGGAGCAAGGCCCTGATTCCCTCCAGTTTGAAATGAAGGGAGGAGCTCAAGGAACAGCAGGTCTTGGATCCCCACTGGTGACTTAGGCAGATTCATCTCCCCAAATCTGCAAATATTCATGTACAGGTGGTGACTTAGGCAGATTTACCTCCCCAAATCTGCAAATGTTCATGTACAGGTGTATTTTTATCTCAGGTGCCACAATGTCAGTGCCACTGAGCCCCAAATGAACTGATTTTTACAGCTACTCAGAAGACCCCCCCTTAAAAAGAAAGAAATAAATAAACAGAAGGAGCTGTTGGAAGGGCAACGGATGCAAATTCAATATCTCCTGATTTTATTCCAGGCTTTTGCCAGTGAGTTAATGAACAATCACAGACAAGCCACTTCATGTTGTTTCTCAATACATTAATTAGGAATAACAACACTCATCTCCCAGGCAGCTGAAGGTGCTGTGTGGCAAAGATTTCCTTTTTATTGTGTTTAAAAAACCCACCCCCACTTGGAGACGGAAACAATTTGCCAGAATTTTCCACATCCAAACAAACAGCAACTCCTCCAAAACACCACGAGCAAGAACAACAAAGCTTTGTGCACGCCCAGGGGCACTGCTGAGGATCCAAATTCATTTGCCATGAAAAACTACAGATTTAGGGTCATGCTCCACTAAATAAAAGGCAAAAGGCTCAGGGAATTTTGTAGCAGGTTTTTTCCATGCCTAGCTATCCCATTTGGAAGACTATATAATATATATTTAGAAAAAATAGACTTTCAAGTTGTCAACGCTCCCAATTCTTGCTGAATTTGCTTTTCAGATGTTTTGGAGATGGCAGAGGAGGGGGAGGAGAAGCTGAGCATCAGGACATTGCTGTGTCCACCCCTCTGGAGTGGGGAGCTCAGCAGCACATCCTCTCCCACAGCTGGGACCCACCACAGGGCCCCACTCACCAGGACATTGACATAAATATTTAATTAATTTAATTAATTCAATATCCCAGCAGCTGGGAGAAGGAGAGGTTCTGCTGGGATTCCCTAGGGAAGAGGGGAGGCACAGAAAAATGGCTTCACTTTCCACACTGGACACACAGCACCTGGGACTGGCTTTGGAATTAAAATCCAGAATGGTTTGGGTTGGAAAGGACCTTAAAGCTCATCTGGATCCAACCCCCTGCCATGGACAGGGAATAATTTTGCATTCAGTTTTATGTTTTATAGGCAAAGTAAAGATGATTTCACTCTTGTCACATTGTTTTGGGTCCTGAACTCTTGAATTCTGTGTCTGTTGGAAATTCAGGAATAGAACAGCCACGGCTGAATTGGCTCAGCATGGTGACAGCTGCAGAGTCTGCATTGAAAATCCCATTTTTCATTGATATTTTAGAAATCCAAACTTTCATGGACTCGCACTGGGTCAAAACTAATTCTGAGAGCTCCAGCCTGGCTCCAGCCAAGGACAATGCCAATGTTTGCATCAGCTCCCAAAGAACCAGGTGGGATGGTGACACATTTCTGCTAAAGAAGGAAAATCTGGGGAACTCTGAGTCAGGAAAACCTGAGTGATTTGGGTAACTTTGGGGAATTTGAGTAACTCTGAGTAACCCTCAACACCTGTAAGAGCCACCAGGCCACAGGAAGGTTTGGCCACCCCCAGGTCTCACCTTGACTGCAGGGGTGTAGGGTCAGACAGAAAGATAATGTCCTTAAAATGTCTCACAGAAATGATGGAAAGAGCCAGAGTTTAATCTTAAAAGTCATCATTGATCATTTTAAGGACTCTTTGACGTCCCTCTCTTGAAACAATGTAATTCTCTGTAATTATCCATGCAATCTGGGAGTTTGGCACAGCACACTGGGAACCCCTGGGAACTGCTGCAGTGAGTTCTGGGAGCTTTGCAGGATTTTGAACAAATAAAGGGGAGTCACCAGAGCAGAAGGANCACTCGAGGTGTGCCCTCACCAGTGCCCAGCACAGGGGCAGAGTGACCTCCCTGCTCCTGCTGGCCACACCATTCCTGACACAGGCCAGCAGCCAGTGGCCTTCCTGGCCACCAGGGCACACTGCTGGCTCATGTCCAGCTGGCTGTTGACCAGTGCCCCCAGGTCCCTTCCTGCCTGGGTTCTGCATTTTTCTGTCACGTCACCAGCTTGAACCAGGCAGGTGACACAGAGCAATCCTCCCCTGCCACCAGCTCTGCCCCAGGTGGGCATCCCAGGCACTGCTGTGGTGCTGGGGGAAGCTCAGGAAAGGGCAGCTCTGCCCACACAGGGCACAGGGGACACCACACAGGCCCTGCAGGGGAGCCAGGCTTCCCTTGCTGGACCTGCAAGCTGCTTTTCTCACTGGTGTTCCAGATGGTTTGGGTCCTGAGGCTGCCAGTGTACCTGGGGTTTCCTATGACTCGGTTTCTCTTCTTCCATGCTCACAAAATCAGACAGATCTGTTCTCCAGGCCCATGAAATAGTCCAAGTCCTATGCTCATCTCTGAATGTGCCATCACTTGAATTTTATGACAAGTGATAAATCATACAAGCAGATGGAGTGCTTAAAGTGAAACAATTGACCAAAGGCAGTGGCCTGACTGCCCCTGGAGCTCAGGCCATTTTCTGGAGCAGTGGCATGCCCAGCTCCTTTAAGAATCAGTCCCAGTGCAACTTTTGTCCAAGACTAAATAAAGAGATGCATTTTCAAGATGAACTTCTTCACTGCTGCAGGTTTTGACATCAATTGTGGTGTCCGTGGGCAGTGTCACGGGAGACCTGGGGCTCTCTGCAAGCCAGGTTTGACAAAGACTTGGTCACTGAGATGGTCTGGGCTCTGCAGAGCTGCAGTGGATGTTTCCTTGCAGGAGTTCTCTCCTGACACCAACAGCTTGGCTGGTGCCACCCAGCTGTGCCATCTGTTGTGGCAAAAGCACTTCCAGAGGACTCATTTGTCAGTCCAAGCCTGATGTGAGCAGCCTTCCATGCCACTGCCTCCTACAGGTGCTCAGTCTTTACATCCTACAGCAACAATCCCACAGAAACTACCTTATTCCATGAGAATTTATTAAATTCAGCAAGTCCCAGCTACCTCCAGTTTCTGATGTACAAACTGCCACTAAATTGCAAAATAAACCCTGCCAAAGGAGTAAAGCTGCCTGGCCAAGGAGCTTTTTCACTGCTTATTATAATTGCATCTGGAAAAAAAAGATCAAACAGGATCATTGTAGGACATGGAGAACATGAAACTGATAAAAAGTCAACCCCAATATCCTCTCCTCTGACCCTGGAGTTCATTTAACAGGTATAAGGACACAATAGAAACAAAAATAATTGAAGGAAGTATTTGTAAGATGCACAGAGCCAGGCAATGGTCGTGTAATGGTTCTCCAGGTGCTGCTTTTGCCTGTGACAAAATATCCCCTGGATGGGCCATGGCTGGGTGACACAGCCCAGGTGTCCTTTGCCTTCTCACCTACCTGGACACACTCCAGGAGAATGATGGAAATTGTTCTTTTCCTAAAATCCAGGTAGGCACATCCACAGCCTTTCCCTCACTCACTCCACAATTACCTGATTCCTCTCTTTCAGGTCATTCAAAGCAGATTTATTAATTGTACAGGATAGAAAGGCACCTACAATATCTTCCATATTTCCTTTATTAATTTCAGTTATTTTCTCTTAATTATTAGGACCCACTCTGCAATGTCCTGGATGAATGCTCATAATTAAAGTTCAAGTATTTGCTCTAAATTAAATCTGATCTCAGCTCTTGGGCAGAGGGAGGTGTGTGGAGGGATTTTTTTTCCCTTTTGAACACGGAAAATTGAGGAAACACATTTGTTTCTGCCATCCACGGACGAGCTGCTTCTTTTCAAGACAAATATTCCCCCAAGTTAATTTGGAGGTGGTTACATAATGCAGAATATCAATTTTGGGGTGGCATATGGGCAGAATAACAATTCCAACGCAGCTCTGGAGTGCCAGTGACCATTATTGCTCCATCAAGGACCTCGCTGGGCCACACGTTCATTCCATTCCCTGCAGCTGACAAAAAAACCAAAAAATGACAAATGCTTCACATTTTCCCACGTAAATACTTCCCTCAAGGCCACAGTCCCTCACCTCCTGGCGTGGCTCTGAATTTATTAATCCAGCTCCACTGCAATGAAAAAAAATTCCATCGTGGGCATTGCAAAGTCGCTTTTCCTCTGCCCCATCCAGCAGTTCCCACATAAAAATTGGGATGAGCACCATGAAATACAGCCCTGAAAGCCCTTCACTCCCATTTTAGTACAGCCCAGAAGTTGCCTGAAAACACTCCCTGAAAATTCCCTATCCAAGAGAAACAAGCCCTGAAAATTCCCGATCCAAGGGAAACAAATCCTGAAAATTCCCAATCCAAGGGAAACATGGCCTGAAAATTCCCAATCCAAGGGAAACAAATCCTGAAAATTCCTGATCTAAGGGAAACAAGTCCTGAAAATTCCCAACCAAGGGAAACAAGCCCTGAAAATTCCCAATCCAAGGGAAACAAACCCTGAAAATTCCCGACCAAGGGAAACAAGCCCTGAAAATTCCCTATCCAAGAGAAACAAGCCCTGAAAATTCCCAATCCAAGGGAAACAAGCCCTGAAATTTCCTGATC
>VXBC01001963.1:32576-43599 GCA_013399945.1 Ploceus nigricollis | reverse complement strand
AATAAAAATAAATATATTTGTATCTCTGGACCTGTAATGCTGTTCATTCCTCCAGGTTTGATCCTGCAGGACTGCCCAGCCATTCCATGGCTTGGAAAGCACAGAGAACTTCGTTTACATCATGAATTTCAGGGCTGCACATGTCCAGAACACAAACCCACCACCTTCCTCCACTCATTTAATGTGATGGTGATGATTTATACGGCTCTGAATGCCAACTTGCTGGTTGGGCAGCCCAAGAGTGAGCACACAATTTACATGTCTGGGCTTAGCAGTGGAACTCTGAGCTTCAGAAAGGCAAGAAATTCACCATTCCATGTAAAAATTCCACTCTTCAGCCATCCTTTCTTGTTCCTATCTCACGTGAAATTCTCTTACACGGGCGTCTGACACCCAAATTGTTTCTCAGAGACCTTCCACAGTGTGAGGCCCCCACAGTGTTTGAAAACAATGGGAGATCTGGAAAAACAATCCCAAATCAGAGTGCTAAACCAAAACTGCTTTGGGGGAGATTATCCAGAGTTAGAGATCAGTGGTAAATGCAGAAGGACTTTCTCCATGCTCCCTCCAAGCATCATTCCCGACATTTCTGGGAACTATTTTCAGCATTTGATCTGTGCTGGCGTCAGTTGTTGCTACCCAGAGTAATCTCCTTTCACAGGAAAATAAAAAGGCTCCCTGAGATTATGTAAAAGCAGCCAGGAATAGCAGGGAATAAAAATACCCACGGTGGAGGGGCTGGGAGCAGCCAGACACGGAGGGATCTTTGGGCAGCACCAACTTTGGGTGCCCCCAGCAGAGCTCAGCCTTTGGGCAGGACCTGCAGCGTCTGGAGCTGATCCTTTGGGATGTTTGGGGCTGGGACTTGGGGAGCTGGAGCAGCTTTTGATCAGTCAGGACTGAGCTTAACCACAGAGGCTGAAATCTCTCATTTCTGGCACTGGAGTAAAGCTGGGACCCATCTAAAACTGGGATCTGTCTAAAGCTGAGTCAGGTCTATGGCTAAGGCCTGACTAAAGCTGAGACCTCTCTAAACCTGAGTCAGGTCTAAAGCTGAGGCCTGTCTAAAGCTGAGTCAGGGCTAAAGCTGGGACTTGTCTAAAGCTGAGACATGTCTAAAGCTGAGTCAGGTCTAAAGCTGGGACCTGTCTAAAGCTGAGTCAGGTCTAAAGCTGGGACCTGTCTAAAGCTGAAACATGTCTAAAGCTGGGTCAGGTCTAAAGCTGAGTCAGGTCTAAAGATGAGGCCTGTCTAAAGCTGAGTCAGGTCTAAAGCTGAGTCAGGTCTAAAGCTGGGACCTGTTTAGAGCTGAAGCCTGAATAAATCTGAGGCCTGTCTAAAGCTCAGTCAGGTCCAAAGCTGAGTCAGGTCTAAAGCTGGGGCCTGTCTAAAGCTGAGTCAGATCTTCCTGTTTGTTTCTTAGGGGAGGAACATTTTATTTCTCAGGGGAGGAACCAGTTATTTAAGGCCATTTCAGTTTTACCCGTTCTCATGCTTTTTAAACAGCACTTTCTCTGTAGCTTTTGGTTGTTTTGTTGGTTTTTTCTCTCTGTGTGTGATTTTAGTTCTTTTTCCTCATCCCTGTGATTTCTCTGTTCCATGGAATGAAGAGCCTGAAGCAGAACCCAGCTCTGATCCTGACCCCAATCCCAAAACCCCCTGACTGCAGGGGAAAGCTTGGCAGGAGCCAGCTGGAGCTCCCATTTCTACTGAACCAGCTTAAAGTGAGGGCGTTCCCAAATTCCCACTGCTGGCTCCACATGAGCTGCCCAGGGCCCTCAATTCCCTCTGGGCTGCAATTCCCAGAGTTTAATTCCCACCTTTGTGCTGGACACGATGAGCAGCTTGCAGAGAAAATCGAGGGGGAAGCAGTCAGGAATTTGGAGTGATTTTTTTTTTGGGAGCTCACGATTTCACCTCAGCATTTTGGCACTTCCAGAAGGCTGAGAAGGTAAATTTTCACGTTCCCCTGATATTTCCAATCCTCTATTGCAGTGTTTTGCAGCTTAGCTGGAAGAAAAGCTCAGGGAAGAGGGATGGCACAGGTCACACACACACTGGTAATTCCAATGAGAACCTATCCCAGAAAAGGTGTGATTCTGTTGGAAAGGATTCTTCATTGAGGGGAAAAGACTGTTGGATCCAATGCACACATTAAAATAACATGGCCAGAGGAAAAAATTCAAGATTTTTATGGCAAGAATGTATGACAATAACCCTCTTTAGGCAATGATGGATACAGGAGTCTGTCAATGAAGTTTACAGAACTTCCCTGGTAAATTTTTGTGTTAGCAGTAAATTCTGGGTGGGATACTAATTTGGTGCATTAGAAAACTGTGCCAAAGCACACTTTTGTTCTTGTCATGAAGATATGGAGAATATGGTCCACATATCACTGCTGTGGCAAGCTGGCATCCAACGAGATTTATGCTGTTTGAAAACCCCTCCCAGCACCCTCAGAAACCCTGAGGAGTGAGGAAGTTACACCTGGTTTGCTCTGAGGGACAGGAATGACAGTCCTGACCCTTCCCAGCTCCATTCCCTGCCCTGGACATGCTCCAGCCCCTCCGTGTTTTGGGGTAAGGGCTGAACTGAGCCCTGGTAGCCCTGGGGAGGAAGTTACACCTGGTTTACTCCAAGGGACAGGAATGATCAGACTTCCACCAGCCCCAGTGAGCAGGGCACACAAACATCTCCCCACCCTGCCATGAAACTTGCAGGGAAATTGCTCACAGGGCCATTTCCCCCAAACCCTGTGCTGCAGGGCCTGGGAGCTCCTCTGAGCCCCACAAAAATCACATTTCTTGGCACCAGAGGTCACAGCCATTCTCCAGGTGCTGCTTTTGCCTGGATATCCCCTGGATGGGCCATGCCAGAGCAGGGAACAAAGCAGAGCAGGGAGAAGCAGTGCAGCAGATTAAGGCAAATCCAGAGGAGTTCTTTTCTGAGCAGAATGTGCACGAGCACTTCCCTGAGTGACGGCTCAGGATCTCCTTAAATCAGACAGAGCTGCTGGAAGGACTCCCCTGGCTTCAGCTCCTGCCTGTAATCAACCCCTCAGGCACTTCCCAGCTCATCTCCTGTCAATTCATGGCTCCTGGCACCCCCAGATCTCACCAGCCTTGGTCCCACTGTCCTGCCCTCACCTGAGAGCTCCCAGCCTGTGGGAATCCAGGGCATCCCTGTGGCTGCCCTGGAAGGTCTGGGACCCTGGCAGGGGTCAGGAACCCCCCTGTACAGAGCCCTGAGAGACACTGTCTGTGATCCCTGTCCATGGAAAAGAGTCTCCAACCCTACAAGATGAATTACAAGCCCTGAGTGTCTGATATAAGCAGTAATTAGTGTGGCACGGGTGCAAATGTAGAATTTTAGGGTTTTAGATAAGGAGTTCAAGGGGGCCAGATGGAGGAAATTGGGCGTGCCTTGTCCTTTTTCTCTCTCTCCATGCCCTCCATGTCTCACTGCAGTGTTGGCACTGTTCTGTTGGTTCAGACTGGGGACACACTGTCCAACACAGGTGACAGATATTGGCAGTTACTGTAAATACAGCACAGGTAGTTTTTAGTGTATAATGTTTGTAACATCCCACTGAGGGCAGAGCCCCGCACACCGTCCTGCAGGACAGAGCTGCTGCAGGGCAGAGAGAACATGTTAGAGATGAGCAAGAATGAACAACCTTGGAAACCAGCACAGACCAATTACAACTTCTTCTTTGGCACGGGGCTGAGAGACAGAGACTTTCTACAATCCAGGAATCACTTAAATATCACAGATTCCGACACCTGTCCATGCTGTGAGGCCCCTGAGACCCAGGAACTTGGGGACAACGTGGTGATTCCATTGTTCACAGAGAGCTGCCACTGGAATTCCTGGTGGCAGCCCCACTGCAGGCCCTGCATCCTGCTCTGACACATCCAGGCTGCATTTTCACCCTGAGCTGCACTGAACAGCTCAGGTCTCTGAGCATGGCTCTGCACTAGAAATCAATTTTATACTCATCTTGTTCAGCACAAGATCCTCCAGTGTTTACAGGTTTGGCCATAAGTCACAACTGAAAATATTGTCTTTTGTCCCTCCTGCTCTCAAATCCCTGTCTGTCCGTTAGATCCCAGCAGAAATTCCAGATAATGAATATAAAAAGTGCCACTGCCAAGCCAGCCCCTAAAACCCTGCAGTTTTATCCTGAAACTCTAACACAGAGGAGAATAAAGTATAAAACAGATTTCAAGAGATCATAATTAAGAAATCTGTGACAGTGTGAACACGAAAAGCCAAAGGCACAAGCTGCTTTTAATTCATTGCACTCCTCACAAACAATGCAGATGCTCCAGAGCTGGGAATTGCGTTCTCTCCCTGGGAGCAGGGGAACAATGGGATGTGAGGATGATGGAACGCCAGCCTCTACAGCTGATCCAGCCCCGTCTACCACTGCAAGCTCAAGGACTGCACTGCTCCCTGGAAAGGAATTAATCTTCCTCCTCCTGCCAGCCTCTCATCTACCAAAGGAGTAGGAAAAATCCCCGTGCCTGCCGTGGCTGCAGCAGGAAACTCCAGGGCTGTCTGCCTTGTGGCAGGGAAAAAGTGCAGGTGAACCTGAGATGGGAAGAGATGATGCTGACTCCAGTTCAGAAGGCTGAATAGTTTCTTTATTATAACTATATTTCAATACATTAATATATTATTTAAAGAGGAGATACTAAAACTACACCTTAACTTCTAACTACCATATCTAACTACCAACTGTAACTTCTCTCCTGACTCCCTCCCCAGAGGGAGCCCAGACCCAGGTGCATCCATTGGCCCTCAGGGCCAAACAATGCCCAGCATTGTCCACTCAACCAATGATTCCAGGTAAACAATTCCCCAATGCATTCCACATGGAAAAANGAGGATGATGGAACGCCAGCCTCTACAGCTGATCCAGCCCCGTCTACCACTGCAAGCTCAAGGACTGCACTGCTCCCTGGAAAGGAATTAATCTTCCTCCTCCTGCCAGCCTCTCATCTACCAAAGGAGTGGGAAAAATCCCCGTGCCTGCCGTGGCTGCAGCAGGAAACTCCAGAGCACTGGTGATGAGGTGCCTTGTGGCAGGGAAAAAGTGCAGGTGAACCCGAGATGGGAAGAGATGATGCTGACTCCAGTTCAGAAAGCTGAATAGTTTCTTTATTATAACTATATTTCAGTACATTAATATATTATTTAAAGAGGAGATACTAAAACTACACCTTAACTTCTAACTACCATATCTAACTACCAACTGTAACTTCTCTCCTGACTCCCTCCCCAGAGGGAGCCCAGACCCAGGTGCATCCATTGGCCCTCAGGGCCAAACAATGCCCAGCAGTGTCCAATCAACCAATGATTCCAGGTAAATAATTCTCCAATGCATTCGACATGGAAAAACAAGGGACAGGAATAGAAATTGTTTCCTTTTCCTTCCCTCTCTGCTCATCTATGAAAGTCTCCCGAGGGAGCAGAAAATGTGGGTACTACAGTGCCTCGCATCTTTTGGGGGATAAAATGCCTCCAAATTTAGGGTTTCTGAAGATTTTCTTTGTGTGGCTGATACCTTGGGTTCTAAGGTTCTCTGCTCTGTTTTGGTGTGCAGCTTTTAGCTTTGTATGAAGTGTTACCGGGATCTTTTCACAGGGTGGTGAAGAGAAAACAATCCTGTTCTAGCTGGAGACCCAAGGACAATCCCTTCAAACTTCAGACCCAAAGCATAAACAACGTGAGAAGAGGGGGGTGGGCAAGCAAGCAAGGAGGATGAAACTTCATCATTTGAAGCTGTTAATTGGACAGTTAACTCCTATATGCATAGGGACTAAAACTTGTAAAAATGTGCGATCTTGTGACCAAGCCCTCTTTTGCTTCCATCTTGGAGCCATCCAGGCACTGCCAGGGTGTGGGCTTTGAAGGCACCTCAATAAATATCCTCTTTCTTCCTCCTAACTCCCTCTAGCCTCTGTTCCAGCTCCTTCAGGCATCATGGCTGCTCCAAACAGTCCTCCAGGCCTGGCAGGCTGTGGCACCATGGGCAGCACCGGTGACAGAGCTGTGTCCAGGGAAAAGTGGGGTCCCACCCCATTTGTAAAGGTGTTTTGTCACAATAAAGGGTTAAAAGCTGCCAAGGGCAGCACAGTTTCCCCAGGCCAGGCTGGATGGGGTTTGGAGCACCCTGGGATGGTGGGAAGTATCCAGGGGTGGCACTGGATGGGATTTAAGGTCCTTCCAACCCCAACCCTTCGGGGATTGTAAATAAACAAACAAAGGATAAATACTGCAATATTTACTGCAAAGGATAAATACTCAGGATAAATACTGCAATTATAAATACTGCAGCCACGTTAAAGGTGCTGCCACTTTCCTGCTGCCAAAAATCTCAGGACTCCAGGAGCCAACCTGCTTCCTAGAGCAGGAGGGAACATTCACTGCTCATCCTACCCCCAGCCAGAGCGGGTTCCTGGAGGCAGCTGGATCCCTGGGAATCACTGTGTACCCCAGGGAGAAGCCAGATCCTTGGGAATCACTGTGTATCCCAGGGAGCAGCTGGATCCTTGGGAATCACTGCTTACCCCAGGGAGCAGCTGGGTCCTTGGGAGTCACGGCCAGGAGCAGCTGGATCCTTGGGAATCACTGTGGACCCCAGGGAGCAGCTGGATCCTTGGGAGTCACTGCCAGGAGCAGCTGGATCCTTGGGAATCACTGTGTATCCCAGGGAGCAGCTGGATCCTTTGGAATCACTGTGGACCCCAGGGAGCAGCTGGATCCTTGGGAATCACTGTGTATCCCAGGGAGCAGCTGGATCCTTGGGAATCACTGTGGACCCCAGGGAGCAGCTGGATCCTTGGGAATCACTGTGGACCCCAGGGAGAAGCCAGATCCTTGGGAATCACTGCCTACCCCAGGGAGCAGCAAAGCTTTTTGGCTGACCTGGTCCCTTCTCTTCCCTTTCTCTGGGTTCTGATCCCCAGCCAGGGCTCAAACCTTGCAGAATTAAAATTCAGCTCCTGCAGCTTCCAATTGCTCTCCCTTTCCCGTCCCAGATCATCCTGACTAATTGCTGTGAGTGGACAAAAACAAGGAGCATTTGCCAGGCAAACAGTGAGGGAATCACAGCAGTGCCTGGGAGAGAGATCTCAATTTCAGCCCAAACAGAGCCCCCAGTGAGCCAAACCCCACCAGCACGGGGATGAGGATCTGCTCTGCACGTCTGGAGCTGATTCACGGAGCTTCGGTGATGTTCTCAGGGAACTGAAATAAATACATCTGAAATTTGCATGTGTCTACTTCATCCATTTATATCAGCAGGGCTTCCAAGTCCTTTATTAAGAAAGCACAGCTAATGACAGAAGGCAAATGCTAATTTTGTTTGGTGGCTCTTCCTCCATTCAAGTTCACTGATCAGGCAGACAAATTAAGAAAGATTGTGAGCTGATCCCAGAGCCATTTGTTCGACATCTCCCCGAATCAATGCCTGACACAACGAAGCATCTTTGTGCAACAGAATTTTATTTGTCATGTTGGGCCAGAAGCAGCAGTTAATAATTCACTGCACAGCTCCATGAAGCTCCCTCGCTCTCTTTCACACAACCTTGCAGTTTCACAGGCTCTTGTTAGGAGCAGCTTAAAATAGTCTGTTATCAGAGCTGCGGTCGCTGTCAGAGCCCCGGCAGAGGCACTGCTGTGATCGTTCTGACAAGGGAACAAAATAAACAAGCCAGGAATTTTGGGAAGGGCATGGACACGTAGAATTCATCCCCACGGGATGGCTACACCAGAGCTCAGACCCAGAGAGATGGAGAAAAAGGGCAAATCACCAACACTCAGCTGCTGTCCCAGCCTTGTCACTGGAACCATGGAATGCTTTGGGTTGGAAGGTGTTGTAAGAGCAGCGACCCGATGGGATGAGAATGAAGGATGTCTGCCTCCATTTCAGAAGGCTTTGAGATGCTGAACACACTCTTTATTAAATCTATACTAAAATACATTAATAATATTTGAAAAGAGGCTATTCTACATACCTATGTCTAACTTACCTATCCAACTCTGACTCAGAACTCGTGACCTTCTCTCCAGAGCCCAGACACAGCTGGACCCGGATTGGTCACTGAAGATAAACAATCTCCAACTCACATTCCACAGGGGAGAGCAGGGAGCAGAGATAAGAATTGTTTCCCTTTATCCCTGCTGCTTCTTCATGCTTCTCCCAGTAAATCTTTGGGAAAAGTTGTGCCTTGCTTTTCTCTGTGAAGAGAAATGAGGCAACAGGAAGGGGCCTTAAATCCCACCCAATCCCACCCAATCCCCCTGCCATGGGAAGGGACACTGCACCAGACCAGGCTGCTCCAAGCCCCATCCAACCTGGCCTTGGAATCATTTCTGGTTCAGATTTGGATTTTCTGCTTCCCCAGGTCCTTGGCTGCTGGCACAAAATCACCTGCTCGGGTGCCTGAGGTCAGAACAGTCATGCTCAGGTCAAGGTGCCTGGAAATAACAGAGTGGAGAACATGGGTAAATATTCCAAGCAGCCAGGCTCGGTAATCTGTAGTCACCAAAGGAACTGCAAAAGCAGTGAATAAACTCTCAAGTAAGAGGAGTAGTTCAGAAACGGTGCCTCCTCTGAGTCCAGCACACTGCGCTTCATCCTGCATGGTCAGGACCCTTCCCGTCCTCAATCTCCAATCTGCCAGATCTGATTTAGCTCAGCTCCCTGATTTCCAAGCTCATGGACCAGGGTGCCAGTTCCAAGTGTCACCCCGGACTTCACTGCACCACAAAAGCAGCAATTCACACACCCCCAGGTCTTCAGGACAACAAATAATATTGTTCTCTGAGGAAACAGAAAAAACCCAGAGACAGAGCTGCTCCTCTCAGGAAGATGTTTCTTTCTCTGGTTTTAAACTTTGCCAGTGTGTGAATAACCAGAGAGTCCCAAAGAAGGGGGTGTCAATATCACAATTCTGGGGATTTCTGGCTAATAGATGTTTTTATGATTAGGGCAGGAATGAAAAAAGAAGAGCTGGGGAACTTTTATCCCTGTTGGAGTTGGGGTGATGTTCCTCAAAGGGATTTATAAACATTTCCTGGTTCAGGGGAGTGCCTGGTCCCACATTTCACTACAAACACTGCAATTCCATTATTTAGCCCCAGGACAGGGGTGACTCCCTATTTTTGGTTTTAAAAGTGGTTGTTTTCACAAATATCTGCTGGAAAGGATCTCCCTGGGTGTGGAGGAGCAGCACCCCAGCAGCTGCTGCTTCCTCCTGCCTCCTTTTCTCCCCCTGGATGCAGCCAGCAGTGGGAATAACATTTCAGGGATTTGGGAATGATCAGCAAATTGCCCCTGGGAAAGGCAATTTGTCAATTACATATAATCTCTATTTATTAGAATAAAATCTTTATGCTAGAAATACTTTTTCTCTTAACCAGCAACAATTCCTTCCCCTGCTCACTGCAGTGCTCCACAAATGAGCTCCATCCCGGGAGAATCGCTGGGATTTTATGGGGGAAAATTCTGATTTTCCCTGCAAACACAGCTCTGCTGCCACAACCTGTGTGACAAAACAAACTCTTGGTGAAAGATACCCAGGGCAGCTTTTATTTTACATAAAAGCTTTTAATGCATTTCCAGGTTTTAGGGAATCTGGGAGGGGAAATTGGATTTGGATTTACCAGCACCAGGAATCTCTGGGTTTGCAATGGAGCACGGGTTTAATGCTGGAAAACAGGGCTGGCCATGGTGGTTTAGGAGGTTTGGGAATAATTAAATATCCTCCCACTTTCTGGGAAACTCATGACTTGAAGTGCTCAAAATACACCCTTCAATACTTGTCTTTTATACACTTATGAATATAGAAATAGAAATATAGAATATTATATGAAATATATAAACAGAAAATATATTCTATAAAAACATATATTTGCATTCTATATGAATATAAAATATATTCNCAATAAATCTGAACTGAAAATACAGCAAGTGTGGGGCTGCCCACGTCTCACAGCTGGATAGAACAGGATTCTCCATTTCCTGGTTCTTAACTGCTGCTAATCCCAGAATTAACCCATTGTTACAGGGTGTCCCCAGGACCTGCTAAGTGAGGAGATTCCCTGTGGGATGGGGTGTGGGGCTGTGGAAAAGCACCTCAAATGTTCCTGAAGAGCCTGAGCTGCTCCAGCAGCGTCATCAGGGAGGAAAAGCAGAGTTTAAAGCTAAAAAACCCCAAATCTTTCCCTTCTTCAAGCCCTCTCTGCCTGGGGCCGTGTGGGCAGAAGTCTGAGGGATCCCAGGAAATGGGGGATTTGGGAAAATGAGGGATTTGGGAAAATGAGGGAAAACCCTGACATTTGGCTGTGCAGTGTCCAGCGAGATGAATGGGGAAGGACAGGTGTGGCATTCTCATTAAATCCCTGTCTTGAGTAAGTTTAATTAATGTCATTGTTCTATATCAGATCGGTAATTAGGCAAATGCCTAATTCCATCCCTGATTTTTAATTCCTGATTAAAAACCAAAGAGATTGTAATTAAAGGCTGGGAACAAGGAGCACTGG
This sequence comes from Ploceus nigricollis, assembly GCA_013399945.1. Taxonomy (NCBI): domain Eukaryota; kingdom Metazoa; phylum Chordata; class Aves; order Passeriformes; family Ploceidae; genus Ploceus; species Ploceus nigricollis. The sequence goes on along the minus strand of VXBC01001963.1, from coordinate 33,045 downwards.
AGTTGGCAGCAGCGTGTCCAGGTGGTTCTGAGTCTGTGCTTCAACTCCGAGGGGATTCATCCTCAGACCCCAGCTGGATTTGGGCCACGTTTCCCCCAGTAAATATTAAATATGGGGCTAAATATTTGAAATCACAGAATCCTGGAATGTTTTGGGTGGAAAGGGACCTTAAATCCCACCCAGTCCCACCCCTGCTGTGGGCACGGACACCTCCCACCATCCCAGGCTTCTCCAAGTCCTCCCAACACTTCCAGGACTGGGGCATTAAATCAGAAATCTAAATTGCAGCTGGGTAAGTGCTGCAGTTTAAATTCCTGGTTTAAAACTGGATGCCTTGCAAAGGTTAAAATTTCCCTCCCTTTTCCATGGGAAGGGTCTGTCTCCATCTTTTCCTTTGAGCACTATCAGGTTCAGCCTGAAAACTGGAGTTTAGCAGATTTTCGTGCAGCACAAATGTATTTATTTATAA
>VXBC01001963.1:2093-15593 GCA_013399945.1 Ploceus nigricollis | reverse complement strand
CCAGGCAATTCCAGGATAATGCCAGAGAACACCAGAATTCCAGGCAATTCTGGGATAATGCCAGAGAACTCCAGAATTCCAGGCAATTCCAGGATAATGCCAGAGAACACCAGAATTCCAGGCAATTCTGGGATAATGCCAGAGAATTCCAGAATTCCAGGCAATTCTGGGATAATGCCAGAGAACACCAGAATTCCAGGCAATTCCAGGATAATGCCACACATTTCTGCTGCTGCCATGAATCCCTGATGTCCAAACACCTCCTGCTGATGGGCACGAAACTCCAGCTCCGAGGAGCCTTCAAACCTGAGGAACATCCTGCAGGGAAAGGGCTGTCAGTCCCTGGATCATTAACAGCTGTGGATATTTAACCCAGGGAAGAGGAATGAATTCTAAACAAGGAGCCACAAATGCTGAGAATCCTTCAATTTAAGCGCTCACCCGTTTTTTTTTTTAACCACAATTTTTTCATTAGACCATTTTCCCCTCTCCCCCCCCAGCCCCTGGCAGAGATTTTATTGTTGGAGGATGTCATCGGGGCTGTTTCAGATCTGTCAGAAATAATCTTCTCATCTGCCAACTTCTCCCGGGGAGGAGATGAGCTCATGTTCCGACTGACAAGATGTGCTGAAGAGCCTGGGCTTCTCGGAGCCTGTGAGAAGCTCAAGTTCCCCCATTGTGTGAATCCTGTCAGAGTTGGCCCTGCAATTTTCCTAATGACAGCTGCTGTCAGCCGAGGAGGGGAAATTATTCTGTTCAGCTGGGAAGGCTGACAGGAGCTGCAGAAAGGGCCTGGGCGCTGAAGGGAAGAAAAAGGGGCCAGGTATCTAAGGGAAGGTGTAGCAAATTCACCAAGCACACGAGAAAGACTCAGCTCGAGGTATTTTCAGCCTCCTTCCAAAATCCTGGGGAGTTATTTACTCTGGCAAGAAAGGAGTGACACAAAATTAAATAAACCAGCTCAGGAATACTGTTGGAGACACCCAGCCGAGTTCACAAAGGTGTTTTGTGTCTGAAATTACACATTTTGATGCCATTTCCAAGGGCACGATGCAATGGAGATTGTCCAGCTCCCACATGCTTTCAGGAGGAGATCTGAAATTATCTGAGATAGTTTTTAGAGTCATTAAAAAAGCTTCATTAGGTGCCTGTGTCCATTTTTTGGAACCTGTTTCCATTCTTTCCTATGGTAAAGGGGACTCATCACAGAAATTTTGCAATTTCTTCCTTGCCCTAGAGCCAGAGATCCACCTTTGCAAATACATTTTTGTGGAGATCCATCAAGTCTGGAGATGGACAGAGGGACAGAAATTGCAATTCCTCCACATTCTGGAATGTTTGAACGTGGAAATGAAAACAAGGAGAACAAACAGAACAACAGGAGAGCTCAGGGCTCCAACGTGAGCCATTCCTGCTCTGCCAGCACCTGAAATTCTCATTCCAGATCTTCCACCTGCTCTTCCACCAACCTGAGCAGGTACAAAGGGTGGGAAGCAGCAGCAGAAAGGAGAGACCTTCCACCATCTGTAGTTGTATTTCCAGTTTCCTCCTGGACCTGGTGGAACAGCTCTCAACAACCACCCTGTGGGGTTTGCCACATGTTGTTAAAATATTACAAAAAATACACACATAAATTGCACAGGGGGGACGTGGCTCTTTGAAAATGGGTTTATTTCAGCTGAAATGCATTAAATCAGGTTGGAATAAGAGAAACAATTATCATTACTCTCCAGCAGCTTGAATAAAGCATTGTTTAAAGCCATTCCAACCTGCACCATCTATTATTGATTACAAGTCAGGTTGAGCAGCTACAGACTCAACGTGGGTTTGTGCTCCCTGTCCCTCACTGCCACACTTTAGAACTTCCACTGTAGACCCAGAGTGATGCAGATTCAGCTCTGGAGGAGATGTTTTACCCAGACTATGAAAGCAAAAACTGTTAATGAGTCCCCCAGTGTTATCTGCAGCGTTTTTGAGCCACCCAGGTCAAAGGAGCCCTCCCTGTGCAGAGATTTTTTCCATGCCCTTGGCCATTCCCTAAGGAAATCTGCAGCATGTTCTCTGATGAATCTCCCAAAAATGACTCCAAGCTGAGGAAACTTTCAGAGCAGGCCTGAAATTCAGTTTTGTTTCTCCTTGTAGTTTGTGGGACCATAATTTCCTGGGAATACCAGACAGCCCCAGCTCAATTTGCTCCCAGTTTCTCATCCAGTGCTTCCTTCAACCCCCTCAGACTCTGAGCTGTTCCTTCAGGACCTGAACATCACACTGATGATGATGGTGGGGGTTTTTTACCTGGCTCCCAGAGTCACTTTAATTTTGTGTTTATAAAGCTGTGCTTAATCTGCAGGTTAATTTTCAGCAAGTGACTCGTGTCTCCTCTTTATCTCTTGATATCTCTTGTATTTTAAATATAACCATCTTTTCAAGGGTTATATGTGAAATTATCACAAACTTGTGTACAGAAATGCCTTTGCCACATGAGGCCAACTAAATTATCCCAAAAACTCAAGAAGAAAACAGACTTTCTGCCATTAACCAGTTGTTTTAATGACCCTCCAAAGCTGCATCCCTGCAAGCAGGGCTGTGCTCAGAACACCTGAAGTGTGGGGAGGAAACAAATGGGACAGTCTGCACAAATTCCTTGGGTCCAGGAGTATTTCAGAAACGTTCCCAAAGAGGGAATCAGTGATTCAAGCCCTCACTGGGTGAGGGTCTCACACAGATCCACCTGTGTGCAACACATGGAACTCCAGCAGGTTTTCTACTGAGGGTGCCCAGGTCAAAGCACAGCTCTGCTGCTGAGAAAAGGGAAAAACCAATCCCAGAAAAAAAAAGAAATAAATGACAATTCAAAATTCATCATCTCCTAAGGAAGAGATTAAATGTGTTACGAGCAGGAAACTCTTTTCCCAAATGGGGAAGGAGACTCAAGTGCAGTAGCCTGAGGTTCCAGACTTGTATTTGTTATGCAAAACTAACTAAAAACAGACCTCAAAAATCCACATGATCACAAAGTCTGGAGTGCTTTTTATCTCCTAAACAGTTTTCCAGCTGTTGCACTTGTAATTAACACCATAACAGCTTTTTGCCTTTCTAATTTCTACTTCCAGAGGAAGAAATGATAAATCAAGAAATGAGAAAGGGAGGCTTTGCTGGACAATTAAGAACAGCCAAACCAAACAAAACCCCTGCAAATTATTTCCAGCTTAAAATCTTGTCAGTGTCTCAGTGGCTTTAAATCCTATTCAGGTGATTAGTCAGTTCCACTGTCAGAAAGATTAAGAGATTGATCTTTGAGGAGGATTAGAAGAAGATTTTAGTAATTTTTCTGAGCACGGTGCATACTCTTAATGGGAAGTTTCCCCTCCTGGCCCTGGCTGTTGTATCATTAGGAACAATTCAGGTCCTTCTCTCCTTTCACAGCCTCCTCCCGTGGATGATCAGGTGACAGAGCCATGCACAGAGCACTTAGAAAACATCTGAGATAAACACAGCCCCGTGGATGGGGTGGTGTTGGGGAAAACAAGGAGGAGCAGCTGATCTTGTGGGAACAGCCAGTTCTCCATGAGCCACCCGTGACCCACAAGCCACAATTTAGGGAGCTCTGTTGTAGAGGACAAAACCAGGGTGATGTTTGCCCTTAGTCCATAAAGATCCTGATAAGACCATCCTGGGGATGGTCCCACCAGCAGGGTGGGTGCACCTGAAATAAAGCCAGGCTGCCAGGAGCTGCAAGAAAGCATCAGTCCTCAGAATTCTTTTCCATTCCTACCAATTCTTTCACATCATTTTGTCCAGAGCAGCTGTGGCTGCCCCTGGATCCCTGGAAGTGTCCAAGCCCAGGCTGGACAGGCTTTGGAGCAGCCTGGGATAGTGGAAGGTGTCCCTGCCCATGGCAGGGGTGGAATTGGGTGAGCCTTAAGGTCCTTCCAACCTAAACCATTCCGGATTCTGTGACTATACCTCACAAAAAGCAATTCAGGTTGGGGAAAGCCCAATAAAAGCCCTCTGTACCTGTCAGGGCTTCAGTGAAACCGCTGGGAGCTGAAAACCTCCCCAGGAGGAGCCTGGAGGAGGTACCAGAGGTGCCAGTTTGGCAAAGCCCTCCCTGCTCCACAGAGCCCAGGGCCAGCTGTGATTTACAGAAGGTTTTATGAGGTCCCTGCCCTCAGCTCTCCTCCCTGTCCTCCTCATCCCATTTGCTGGAGCTGGAATGCAGGAGCACCGAGCAGGACAGAGATGAACATCCCTCCCTTCATCCCCAAGGGATGCTTTGAATTCTCCTAGACACAGCTTTGGCTCCTCCACGCCATCCCTGTGGGTTCTGAACTCCCTAAGGGAACTCAGCTTGCCCCCAGTCCTGTTTTTGTTGTGTTTTCAGTGGTTCTGGCCAAGGGGGTCATGGAGAACATCCAGCTCCAAGCAGACCCTCCTGGAGCAGCTCCACCCCAGTCCCACTTTTGCTGGTGCCTCGTCTCTTGATTTTAATTCCTCACCCCATTTCCTTTATGGCTTTTGAACACCATAACAAAACCTTTAAGGTTTCATTCCCCATAATTACAGTATTTCATACCAAATAACTTCATTTCAATGCAATTTGAAGTGTTCTCAGCACCACATTATTTGTATTTCCACCCAATCAGAAGTACAAAGCTAACAGCTTTATTTTCCTGCGACACCCACTGCCTGCTACAGGGTAATTCCAAGCACTGAAAGCTCCAAATGGATGAAACACCACTTTCTTAAGCACCTACTGTGCTTAAAATTTCTGGTTAGGCCAAAAATCTCATTTATTTCCCACCCAGGGACCTTTATAGAGAGATGGGAAAGGCCATGGCCTGAAGGGAACCCTCGTCCCACCCTCACTGGTGAACAGAAACATCACAAAGGAGTTGTTCCATTTGATTCCTATAAAAGATCCTTTAACTTTGTTGTAGCATCTGCATGAAGCCTTTGACTTCTGCCTCAGAATTTCCCAGCTCTGCATTTTGTGTTTTTTCTTAATTCTGCACTTTCAGAAGCTGAGAGGAATTCCCTGTTTGTTCTCCCTGAGTCTGTATTTTCTTTTCTTTCAATTCACTGAATAATGGTTGTATAAAGAGAAGAAAAGAGTGGGTGAGAAGGATCAGAATTGGGATTTTTGAGCTCCCTCCCTGCCCATTGCCTGAGCATCACATGGGGCAACAATTTAATTTAGAGCAAGATTGACAAACAGCATTCAGATTGTTGGATGCACTGAGAATTGTCAACTCCAGGCAGAGGAGATCAACCAGGTGGGATTTTGGAAATCCCATCTTCAATATCTGCACCAGGATGCTTTGGCATCTTCTGGAGGTGTGGAGAACATTTAATTAAAGCTGATTCACCTCAGAGCTCCCAGATGTGGAAGGCAGTAGATTGAGGCAAAAATTGTTAATTAAAGGCCCCCTGTCCAGACAGCTTTCAACAACTTGCCCTCAGAAGAGGAAAACAAAAAGTTGCAAGAAGGCATTTTTATAATGAATTTCCTGGGCATCCCAGGGGAGCAGCAGGTTCCAGGGCTCGCTGCAGGCTTTGGTCCCACTGGATCTAAATCTAGATCTGAAGCTGGATCAACATCTGGATCTGAATCTGGATCAACATCTGGATCTAAATCTGGATCGAAATTTGGATCTGAATCTGGATCTAAATCTGGATCAATATCTGAATCTAAATCTGGATCTGAAGCTGGATCTAAATCTGGATCCAAATCTGGATTGGAATCTGGATCTAAATGTACATCTAAATCTGGATACAAATCTGGATCTGAATCTGGATCCAAATCTGAATCTGAATCTGGATACAAATCTGGATCTAAATCTGGATCCAAATCTGGATCTGAATCTGGATCCAAATCTGGATCTGAAGCTGGATCCAAACCTTTCACACGGTGACTTTTAGAGAGGAACAGACCCTGCCCTGGAGAGGCAGAACCTGTGCAAAGGCAATTCTGGCTCTCCTGGGGGCTGGAAATTCCTGACAGGAATTCTTCCATCTTCCTCCTTTAATGCACAAAGAAACCAAAGCCTGATGTACTAAAGGACAATCCAAGGTCGTGAGGTTTTTGTGGGGTTTTTGTGTGGGTTTTCCTGTTTGTTTGTTTTTGGTTTTTTGTTCATTTGTTTGGGGTTTATTTTTGGTTTTTTGTTCATTTATTTGGGGGGGGGAGGTTTGTTTTTTTGGGGGGTTGTTTGTGTGTTTTGGTTTTATTTTTTTAAACACAGTGTTCCCCCCAAGAGTTTCTGCTTCTCCTTCAGACAGCTCAAAAGCACATCTCCAAAATGCATTTAGGACATGTCTGCACCCTGGAAAGCCTTGTTAGCATCCTCCTTTATTTGGGGAGAACAAAGCAAGCTTGATTCAAGCAGCAACTTCAACAAAGGGAAAAAAAGAAATGTTATTTCAGTTAGTAGGATCAAACCCTCTGCAAGGGCTTGACAGCTGAGAGGAAGCATGCAGGCTCAGAGAAACGGAAATAATTAAAGGGGGAGGGTCAGAAGGCAAAACCACTTTGAGGAAACTGAGGTGAGCTTCAGTGTGGACCAAAAATTCATCCAGGCCCAGCTCAGGGCTCGGGGAGGGATGGAATGAGCAGAGAGAAATAAATTCCAAGTGACCCAAGACTCATTAGTCATGTGCAAAGCTCTGTGTTAAACATCACCCCGAGGGCTGGGCAGGCACAGCCAGGACAGTGTGGGATTGGTGGGGAAGGAAAGGTGATCCCCATCCCTGAGGGAGTGGGAAGGGATGGGAAATGATCCCCATCCATGAGGGAATGGAAAAATGATCCACATCCATGAGGGAATGGGAAGGGATGGAAAATGATCCACATCCATGAGGGAACGGAATGGGATGGGAAGGGATGGGAAAACGATTCCAATCCAGGAGGGAATGGGAAGGGAAAATGATCCCCATCCCTGAGGGGATGGAAAATGATCCACATCCATGAGGGAGTGGGAAGAGATGGAAAAAGATCCCAATTCATGAGGGAGTGGGAAGGGATTGGAAAATGATCCACATCCATGAGAGAGTGGAACGGGATGGGAAGGGATGGGAAAATGATCCTGATCCATGAGGGAGTGGAAAATGATCCCGATTCATGAGGGAATGAGAAGGGATGGAAAATTATCCCCATCCATGAGGGAATGGGAAAGGATGGAAAGGGATAGGAAAATTATCCCAATCCATAAGGGAGTGGGAAGGGATGGAAAATGATCCCAATCCATGAAGGAGTGGAAAATGACCCCATCCATGAGGGAATGGAAAGGGATGGAAAATGACCCACATCACTGAAGGAATGGGAAAGGATGGAAAGATGTTCCCCATCCACGAGGGGATGCAAATATGATCCTGATCCATGAGGGAGTGGGAAGGGATGGGGAAGCAGCAGTCCCAGCTGGTGTCACCATGTCCTGTGTGAGGAGAGGCTGAGGCCCCCTTGGTGGCACTGGAAGTCAGTGCACAGGGGTCAGGAATGCTGAAATACCAGGGAAAAGGCAAACCCAGAACTCTGCTCCCCTCCTCACCCCTCTCCTGGCTCCGAGACCACAAGACACCGCAGAGAAGGAGACTCCTCCTGAGGAGAGGCTGGCAAACCTGTGCAGGAAGGGGGTGTGGAATTCCACCCTGCTTTTCCTGCTGCCAGGGAACAGGGAATTCCTGTCCCCTGTGCAGAGCCAGGGGAAGGAGCCCCTGGCCAGCCCTGGCCAGCCCAGGGTGAGGCTGCTGCTGGTCCCACCCTGTTCCAGAGGAGTCCTCCCTAAACTGGAGGTGCCTGAGGCAGGGAAGAGGCAGCACCTGGAGAACAATTTCCCCATTGCTGTGAGGAAGCCGTGGGTGATGTCCCTGATTTCCAACCCTTTGTTTTATGGGTCTCCTCCCAGCCAGCCCAAAGCTTCCAGGGGTGTCTGGAATAAACACATCTGGTGTGGTGATGCACACGGGGGTGACGCTGTGCTGCCTCACGTGTCCCCCCACATTCCCTCCCAGGCCCAGGCTGTTCCCAGCTGGGATCAGGCCAGGGAAGCACACCCCAGCTGCCCAGGGCTGAGGGAGGGCTCATCCTGGTTCTTGTTCCTCAGCCCAGCTGGCAGAGCTTCGCTCCAGTGCCCAACCTGAGTGACACCAGTGCCCCCCTACCTGATCTGAGTGACACCAGTGCCCAATCTGAGTGAAACCAGTGCCCACCTACTTAATCTGAGAAAAACCAGTGCCCCCCTGCCCAACCTGAGTGACACCAGTGCCCAACTGCCTGATCTGAGGGACACCAGTGCCCAATCTGAGTGACACCAGTGCCCCTCTCCCTGGTCTGAGTGACACCAGTGCCCCCCTGCCCAACCTGAGTGACACCAGTGCCCAACTGCCTGATCTGAGGGACACCAGTGCCCAATCTGAGTGACACCAGTGCCCCTCTCCCTGGTCTGAGTGACACCAGTGCCCCCCTGCCCAACCTGAGTGACACCAGTGCCCCTCTCCCTGGTCTGAGTGACACCAGTGCCCACCTGCTCAACCTGAGTGACACCAGTGCCCCCCTGCCCGAGCTGAATGACACCAATGCCCAATCTGAGTGACACAAGTGCCCACCTGCCCCAACCTGAGTGGCACCAGTGCCCATCTGCCTGATCTGAGTGACACCAGTGCCCAATCTGAGTGACACCAGTGCCCCTCTCCCCAGTCTGAGTGCCACCAGTGCCCCCCTGCACCCCAGAATGAAACAGCTCCCCGGCCATTGCCAGCCCACAGCAGCAGCACAGCATGGGTCAGACACCGCGGGTCTCTCCTGGAGGGTGACACCTCCTCCAGAGCAGTTTCTTGTTTAAAACCTTCACGCTTGCAAAGCACAGAGCCTTTGGGACATCACCAGAGCCACAGTAATAATTAAAACTCAGAAAAGGAAAGGGGAAAATGATGAAGATTGAACTTCCCAACTGCTGCTGAACGTTTAACAGAAGTTTCTGGCCACTGAACCAATATGGAGAGATTTTTAATGGACAGATTGGAGCAAGTTGAAGTGACAGGACTGGGAATGAGCTGCTGTTCAATAGGAAGTGACAGTGAGAACACCCAGGGGTTGCTGCTTTACTCACTTACTGTGATTAACAATGTTGTCCATAAAGATTGAAACTTAATTAACATTTTTAAATTGTGCTTTGACATTTTTAGCTCTTCCTACAAAAGCATTTGTGCAGCTGTGTGGTTAAAACAGAGCTTTAACTGTTTGAACCAGTCACCCACTGGAGGCTGATTGTGTTTGACTCCTGCCAACAAAACCACTGAAATCCAGATGTAACCAGTGCTGAAAGAACTGCTCCAGGCTCCTGGAGTGATTTGGTCCTGGGATCAGAGCCCTCCTGCTCAAACAGGATTAAAACCCTCACAAAATGTTCTATTAACTTTGGTAAAAGAGTTTTGCTCAAATGGGATCTTGGAGCAGAGGATTACAGTAAGCTTGACCCTGGTGAGTTGATAACACACTATCTTTGGGTGAAAAAAATAAGAAATTCAAGCTTCTGCAAGAACTCTTTGTTCACTGGTCCCACTGAATTTCCAAAGTGAGCTTCCCCATTAAAGCAGGAGCACCAAAGAAGGTGGAATGGGACAGAATTATTTACTCTCCTTGGGAGAGGACAGGGCCTGCAGGAGGAAACAGAATTATGAGTTATTATTATTATTATTAAATTTGACTTATGAGTTACAGTAATGAGTTAAATAACTTATGAGTTAAATAACTCAGAATTATGCGTTATTTGAATTATTATTATTATTATTATTATTATTATTATTATTATTATTTGATTTTGGGGTGCTGAAGTCATAGTTCCTCGAACATTCCCAGTCTCCCAGGAGTTTTCCCTCTTTTCCAGGTCACTCCTTGGCTTTTTCACCAAGGACAATCAATATTTATCTTTCAGTATTAAAAAATAGGACAGAAGGACTCTGGAAAAGAAGGAAATACAATTTTCTGAGGACAGAATTATGATTCTGTTAAATCAGTAAAAGAAAAGATATAACTCCTATATAAAACATGTGGGAAAGTGGGGAAAGAAGGAAAATTTTTTCTGAGTTCTGGTAGAAAATCCACATCCCCTTGAAGTCTCCCACATGCACCAGAGAACAGATCTCATCTTTTGAGTGGGAACACAATGGATTTAATAAAATTCACTCTGCTGAGCAAAGAAATGTAAATATCTGGAATTATATAAACACTGCAGCAGGGCAATGTGGACATGGCCAGCCAAGCCAGGCTGTAGTAAATAACTCTCCCATGTTCCACAGAATATTTAACAGCTTCATTTAGAAAGCAAAGCTGCTTCTCCTTTTCTGTGTGCACCAGGTGTCAAGACACAATCACATATTAATCCATTCAAATCAACCCCAAACCAGAGCCTCTCATAGAAAAACACAATGCAATTAGAAGGAAATGGTCAGCTCAATATTGGCCCAGTAATGAGAACTGCCTCGATGAAATGACTATATTCATTTAATTAAAAAGCCCATTATGGACCCCATTCCAAGTGCTGCTCACTGAACTCTTTCATATCAATCTCATTTGTGTTTGCAGCATGTTTGGGGCATTATGTTGATTTGTGCAAGCAGGTTCTGGAGAACAAAGTCTTGGGGAAAAAGCACTTGGCCCCTCATGAAAGGCTTTTACAAGAGATAAATGTATATTTAGATGAATATGAGCACTAATGGTTATTTTCTAAACTACCTGCAGCTCAGGTTCAGGAGTAGGAGGGATGTAGTAATTCCCAACCCGGAGTACAGCTCAACTCCACGTGCAGCAGTTGCTGAATCACCACAAATTTCACTCAGGTGGTTTTGGAAGCATCGATGGAGGAAGGAGGATCCTGGCTGGGGGAGCTGCAAACCCCTGCAGCAGCCCCTGCCCGCCAGTAAATCCACAGGGCAGCTGCACTTGTCACCCTCACCCACACAGAAATCAGGGGAAATGCAGCAAGGCAGAATTAAGGACAGATACAACAGGAAAGGACATTTTCCAGCAGTTGCATGCACAGATTTTGGCCCTCACTGAACAAACAGGAGTTGAAGCTGAAAGATGCTGAAGAATATCAACCACTGCTGTGTGAAAAGTTGAGGGAAAGCACTGCAGTTATTTTAGACTAAGTGAAAAGGCTTGTAATCAGTCAGATGCACAACTTCTGCTTTGACAAGGCACTGCAGGGATAAGCAGTTGGATTTTTATCCCCTTTACCTCAGAGGCTTAAATACCACGGAGCAAAAGCACCTTCAATATGCAGAATCACTGTTTGGACAGTCAAATTCCAAAAAGGTAACCCCAGCACTGGCAGAGCTGCAAAATATTTGCATGTTCAGCTCAACCCCATCCCTGAGCTGACCCAGCTGTGAGAAACTTGCTGCAATGTAGGAAATTATTTGGAATCTGGAAGATTATAACATAAATCTTTGCTTATCACAGGCACAGCCCTGTGTGTTGGGTGATAACTATCAAATATCCTTCCCCACCAGGCCCCTGGTACCACCAGTTGAGCAGGAGAGGCAAAGCAGGGAGAAAATCTGATTTGCACATCTCATTTCTGCAGCTTTTCAGGGTTTTGGGGGCAAATATTGCCTGTGCAATCTAGATATGCTGAGAATCTGCATTTGGATAATATCTCAACAGAACACAGAACTGGGATGGCCTACAGGTTAAAAGGGGGCTCAGTTCCAGGGCTGAGGGGCTCAGTGCCAGGGCTGAAATATTCAATTCCAGGGCTGAAATACCCAATTCTAGAACTGAGGGGCTCATTCCAGGGCTGAAATATTCAATTCCAGGGCTGGAATACCCAATTCTAGAACTGAGGGGCTCATTCCAGGGCTGAAATACTCAATTTTAGAGCTGAGGTTCTCAATTCCAGGATGGAGGCTGAATTCCAGAGCTGAGGGGCTCCGTTCCAGGGCTGAAACANTTCCAGGGCTGAAATATTCAATTCCAGGGCTGGAATACCCAATTCTAGAACTGAGGGGCTCATTCCAGGGCTGAAATACTCAATTTTAGAGCTGAGGTTCTCAATTCCAGGATGGAGGCTGAATTCCAGAGCTGAGGGGCTGCGTTCCAGGGCTGAAACATTCAGTTCTAGGGCTGAAATGCTGAACTCCTGGGCTGAGTATCTGAATGTAAAAGCTCAGGGGCTGAATTCCAGGGTTGAAATAATTCCAGGGCTGAAATCCTCAATTCCAGGGCTGAATGTCTCAATTCCAGGGCTGAAATACTCAATTCTAGGGTTGAAATCCTCAATTCCAGGGCAGAAATACTAAATTTTAGGGTTGAAATCCTCAATTCCAGGCTGAGGGGCTCAATTTCAGAGCTTAGGGCCTCATTCCAGAGCTGATGGGCTCAATTCCAGGGCTGAGTGTCTCAGTTCCAGGGCTGAGGGTCCTCATTCCAGAGCTGATGGTCTCAATTCCAGGCTGAGGAGCTCAATCCCAGGGCTGAAATATTAAATCCCAGGGCTGAAATACTAAATCCCAGGGCTGAGTGGCTCAATTTCAGAGCTCAGGGGCTCATTCCAGAGCTCATGGGCTCGATTCCAGAGCTGAGGGGTTCAATTCTGGGGCTGAAATCCTCAATTCTGGGGCTGAAATCTTCAATTCTGGAGCTGAAATTCTCAATTCTGGGGCTGAAATCCTCTATTCTGGGGCTGAAATCCTCAATTCTGGGGCTGAAATCCTCAATTCTGGAGCTGAAATCCTCTATTCCAGGGCTGAGTGTCTCAATTGCAGGGCTGAGGGAGCTCAGTTCCAGGGCTGAACTCTGCTGTTAACATTTAGCTGAGGTCCAGCCGTGCCAACACTTGAATTATTTATGTGATTGCCAGTGTTAAGACCCAGCATTTCCAAGAGAGGCCTCGTGCCCCGGCCTTTGGCACCAGCAGCTGCTGCTAATGAGGGCGTGTGATGCCACTGACCTCCATCCCTGTTCCAGCTCCAGTGGAGCACGCTGGGGGCTGGAAACCACAGGCTGGCTGTGCTTCCAGCCTCCTGGAATTCACACAGCTCTGTCCATGGTTCCAGCCTCCTGGAATTCACAGAGCTCTGTGTTTGCAGCTCCTGGAATTCACAGAGCTCTGTCCATGGTTCCAGCCTCCTGGAATTCACAGAGCTCTGTGTTTCCACCCTCTGGAATTCACAGAGCTCTGTCCATGTTTGCACCTTCTGGAATTCACAGAGTTCTGTGTTCCCACCCTCTGGAATTCACAGAGCTCTGTGTTTGCAGCTCCTGGAATTCACAGAGCTCTGCCCATGTTTGCACCCTCTGGAATTCACAGAGCTCTGTCCATGGTTCCAGCCTCCTGTTATTCACAGAGCTCTGTGTTTGCACCTCCTGGAATTCACAGAGCTCTGTCCGTGTTTTCAGCCTCCTGTTATTCACAGAGTTCTGTGTTTGCACCTCCTGGAATTCACAGAGCTCTGTCCGTGTTTTCAGCCTCCTGTTATTCACAGAGTTCTGTGTTTGCA
>VXBC01001961.1:206524-228645 GCA_013399945.1 Ploceus nigricollis | reverse complement strand
GGGAGATAGGGACCAGCGACCGGGAGAATCACTCGCTGTACGGGAAGTTAGGTTCCCCGCCTTCTCCCCGCTGTTTGTCAATACCGTTGGTTGTGGCGTGAAGCTAGCGGAAGTGACGTAGCCCAGGCTATATAATGCCGCGTCACCCCGAAATAAACGCCATTTACCGTCCACCATATTGGTGTCTGTGAGTGATTGGACCGAGCAGTCTGGGTGACTGCCGTGCCATTCCTGAACCAGGTCGTCACGCCTTGCCAGAGGCAACAGGGGGGTTGGACTAGATGATTTTTAAAAGGTCTGTTCCAATTGAAAGCATTCTGTGACTCTATGCTATGGTTGAATGAGTTGCTGATGTCTTAAGGAATGGCTTCATTGTCAGTTTGTGGCTGGTTTCCTCTCCTGAAGGCTTCTGGGCAGAGTGGTTTGCTCTCTTGTGGTTACTGATCACCAAAGAAACTCCTGATCCAGGGCAATGCTGGCCCTTTTCATCTGCAGCATTCACACAAGAGCTCCTTCAGTGCCCACCATCCCAACAGTGCTGACCTTGTTCTGACATCTCCACTAACAATTTCTTATTTATTTATTTATTTAAAACCAGAGAACTAGTTTCTCAAGTACTACTGGGATTTTCATTAGAAGAATTTGCAGTGCCATGTGGAAAATGGGTAATTTGAACTCTTGGAAAATGGAACCATCTAGAACGTGTTTTTGTGGAAATAATTCCCCATCTTTTTCAAACATCACCCCCCCACATATTATTAAATAATTAATATTATTTGTTATTATTTCTTGTTACTCTATGCTATTAATAATAATTGCTGACTGCTAATGATAACTATTATTTATTATTGTTGAGGTAACACCTGGAAACTTTGGGGCTGCTCTGGCCTACATCATGACAGAAGTTATGCAAATATACTGGAGAAATCCAGTCTTGACTTCCTTTTCTCTGTGTCTCAAGTCATCCTGGGCTTGGGCCCAGCAAGTATGTTATCCATTTGTGATTTGCTGACAGCTGTAGAGAGCACAATGAGTCAGTTCCCTACTTGAGATGAACCATTGGTCAATCAAACTTTTACTAAAAATCTCTGGGCATAAGAAAGGAAATGTTTATGAGCTAATGTTAAGAGTGCTAGGGCTAAAGGGGAATAAAAGCCCTTCACAATTGTAAGGGGGAAAATGAGAACCCAATCTCATTAATAAACAAAGAGCAGGATGTAATTAATAAATGCCTCTAAACCTGCCAGAATATGGAACTCCTTTCTAAATATGCCATTAGGAAGAGAAATAAAGAGAAAAATTAAACTGATAAGGACGGTCTTGGAAACTTTGAAAGTATACAAAATGTAGTAGCTGGCTGACATTTATCCTGCTTGTTAAAGGTATTTAACTAAAGAGTTAAGGAATCACTGTGGAGCATGTGGAAGTGTGGCCATAGGATATAAAAGCAAATGTTTCTAGTTTGCTTTTATATGGCAGACGTTGTCTGCTGTGCCTGTCATGGTGCAAATATAGCAGAGGGATATGGCCCCTGGTCAGAGGGAAGCACACCAGTGGATCTGGTCTGTGACACCATCCCAGGGGGAAATTTGTAACATGCAGGGAAAAAAGAAATATTTCTGGATTTTCCAGGATTTGGGGAATAAAAAAGCTCTGCTACAAAACAACCATACTGACCAGATTAGTAGTGGAGAAAAATGGTACACAGAAAACAAATATGGTTTAACAATACTTCTAGCTACTGGTAGGTCAATCACTTCACAACTTTTTCATGTCTTGGACCTCACACTCACTTAAGGTGCCCCTTTCATCATGGGCCTCAAAAGCTCTCCTTTTATCTTCCTGCGGTGCAACCCAGGAGTGGTATGGAAGGATCCACCAGCCCCAGATTGAGTAGCACTCTCTCCTGAACTTCATTTGCTCATGTGCCTTGATGAATCCAGGCTCTGACCAAGAGAGAGCACACATCTGAGGAACCTGAAATGGGCAGCAGATGCAAAACCTGGCATTAGGGAAGGCCTGATGAAAGCAAGGAGAAGCAGCTCACACTGGATGTGGCACAGATGGGGGAGTCTGAGGAGAGCTGTTTGGGGAGTGTTATAGATAAAGATTTGGCAAAGCCAATTTCATAATTAATAACAAAAATTTATTTCACGATTGCTAACAAAAATTTAAGAGTCCGAAACTCCACAACCGCAACTCGGTCGTGAATAGCCACAAATCAAGGAACAGAGCAGGCCCCGGGATCCAGCTCTGGGTGAAACAGCGACCTGACAGCGTCAGATTCCCCCTCTGTTCACACCAGTGTCTCTGTGCAGTGGGTTTTTATACTTTTTATTTTGCCTGCAGCAAAGTCTTTACGTTGGTGTGCACATTCATGCGGTCTTCCTTCCTGTGCTGGGCGGGACAAAAACTGTTTCTGGTAACCGATGATCGCCGGTGGTGGTCATTCATGACTCAGATTATTGTCCAGGTGTCCCCTGAAAGATGGACGATTACTGTAGTGGCCCCGCTCTTTCGCTTGTAAGTGAAGTGGATCTGTCTGCAGTTTCACCATCATATGAATTCATCCGTTCCTTGGCGGTGGTGCTGAGCAAAGCCTGCTTTTGGAAAGTGATTAAATTCTGCTTTGGGACACCTATCTCCCAACCACTTAATGGCTTGGGTGTTTCCCAATTGCCAGTCAAAAAGCCATTATCTCATGCCAGGGAAGCCTGTTGGAATGCTAATTAAGTGCCCCTTTCAGTTCTCTGTCTGCTTCCTGCAACCTGGTGAAACAATCCTTCCCAGCTTCGGTTTTATATTTCTGTAATTTCTAAGAATCTTCTGTATACCCAGTTTATCGTATATATATTCTGAAAATGCACTAATTACACCAAACATACATTACAGGGAGGAAAAGACTTGATCAAAGATACACTCAGGATGAATGTCAGTGGGATGGGATGGCATTTGTCAAGATTAGAGGAAAAGAGGTTCCCACACAAGGATTTGGTGGTGCAGGTGGGTTGGAAAGGGCACACTGCAGAGGCACTGTGTGTAAAACAAGGAGCCAGAACTGAACACAAATGCCAGAAATTATCAGACTACCCACTAGTTAACATATTTAAACCCAACTGTTATTTTTCCCTTCAAAATGAAAGCTCTTGTTCAATCATGAATTATCAATCAGTGTCATAGAGATCTGCAGTAAGATTGCACTGTTGTAGAAGTCGACCACTTGTCTGCAAATCTATGCATTTGCTGAAGGTCATTGCTTTGCCTTAGGTCTCCCTGGGTTTTTTTCCTCACTTAATTATCACTGGGAGAAGAATTGGCCCCAGAACTGTCTAGTCCAGCTTTTTCCAAGTACACAACACAAGTGACACTATTTTGGCAAGTTATCTGTGATATTTTTTTAGCTATTCTTTTTCTGGACTTTAATATGTGTTTCAAATCTTCACAGCAAAAAGTAAAAAGTAAATAAAGAGACAATTCAGATGGGTAATACACAGGCCCTAACAGAAGATGGAGAAGAGAAACAGTAACAGATAAACCTAAACAAATAGTCAAACTCCTAATAAATTATGTCCAATCACCAGACAACTGTAGCAGAGCAGCCAAATTAGCT
Source organism: Ploceus nigricollis (assembly GCA_013399945.1). Classification (NCBI taxonomy): domain Eukaryota; kingdom Metazoa; phylum Chordata; class Aves; order Passeriformes; family Ploceidae; genus Ploceus; species Ploceus nigricollis. Next base: position 225,035 of record VXBC01001961.1, on the reverse strand, counting down.
GCCTGATGCTGATGGTCTAGATAAAAAATTAAAACAAATCTGGACCAAAGAGAGGCTCTCAGCAGTTTGCTTTCTAGCCAAGGTAAAAAATAACATGTAATCATTTAATACCATTTATTCAAATAAACTTAATTTTGAGATAATAATTTCCAGATGGATGAAGGTTTATAAACATCTCTGCCACATGATACATTACCACTGGGCAACAGAAAGGTTAAGAGAGGGATTTAGTCACTGGGTATATACCAGTAAATTAAATGTGCCCAGTGCTGATCTCCTGAGGCCAAACAGGAAAGGAGGGTTGTGTCCACATTGTTGTCCCTTCTTGCTATCCAAAACTAAGTGGCTTCTTCCAAACTGCCTGTTTGGAGTTGTTGACTTGTGCTGCCTTCTGAGCTGTGCCTGGAAGGTGTGCATAGAACAGTCTGATTGTCCAGACCTGAATGGTGCCAAGAGCATCCTAAAAATTAAACCATCTGGAGAAGAGAGCTCTCATGTCTGGAAAGAATCCCAGGCGCTTTTTGATTTTCCTGTATGAACACAGGTGAAAAGAAACTTTGCAGAAAACACCACAGCTCTTTCTGCATCAACTGATATTGAAACTATTTTGGAAGCTCATCTAAAGCTTCAGGGTTGGATTATCATGGCCAGCTTTGACAACATGGAATCCCACATAAAAGATCAAGTCACAAGTAGTCATTCTCAAAAATAAGGCAAGAACCTGTTCAAGATGTCCATATAGTTTGTCAGCTAATGGCTCAGCACTGTTTCTTCGATGAAATACTAGCCTTGATCTCCTCGGAGCCAAAGCTGCTAATCAGGCTGTCAGTGTTACAGATGTGTTTGATTGCTTTGTTGGGTTGGGGCCCTGTAAAATCAGCACCAGGAATGTGAGGGAAACAATGGCACTTCACACTTAGCATGGAGAACTTTGATTGTCATTAATTATTTTTCATTTTCCTGGTTAGCATTAAGAGACAGGGCTGAAACAAAACCAGGCAGAAATCAGCCACAGTTATTAGTGTCTCAAATCTTTGTCTTGTAGGCTTCAGTCTGGTTAAAACAACAGAAAGAAAAAAAGCTGCACATGTTTCAGATGAAGGCCCCTGAGATACATGGGATTTTAAATAAATTACTTGGGTTGGATCCAGCACTAATTATTTCCCTTTTAAAACCTCAGATTTTTTTCCCTCTGCTTACAGGGGACTGTTAGTTGTGAGTTTTTCCTCAGTTTTAGCCATACCTTCCACCATGACAATACCTCCATAGATCCCACAGCTAAATGAACCATGGAGACAGTTGGATTTCATCAAGAGCTTGATGGAAAATTGGCATGTGTCTAGCTCATCCTGCTTCATTTTTCTCCTGGTGGGTTGGAAGAAGAGTCCTCATCTTCTAGGATCTCACATCTTGGGCAAATCGACTGCTGTGCAGCCAAGGCCAGAGGTGTCCGAGTTCTTAAGCTTCTCTTCTCACCAACAGTCCCTGCATTCCTTGGGTGTCTACATGTTGCTGCATTCTCTGCAGCTCATTTGCCAGGCTCCTTTTAGCCTTTCAAAGCAGGAGCTGTGGAGTCATGTAGCTCCAGAATTTCCCAGTCCTTTGGGGTTGCATGTTTCTGTGGCTCTGGAAAAGCCCCTTAATGGTGAAGGTGTTTCACGGACTCTTCTGCACTGTTCCACATAAAAGTATGAAACCCAGCACATTTTGAAGTGTTTATTGGAAGAGCAGATAGGCTTTGGGATTATATTTTTGACTTCATGAACAAGCATAAAAGGTAGATCTTGAAATGAAAGTTTAGTAGTGGATTACATTCCTGAATGTTTAGATGAGATGGTGGTACCCAATGTGATTCCTCTTGATTCTGAGCAACAGAGGCTCATCAGAAGAGGGCATCACTGCAGAAACCTGCTGAAAGGTCAGAAACTCATTATAATATATGTTATTTAAGTGGAAAACAGGAAAACATACAGGAAAGGATCCAATTTTGGTTAAAGGCCCTGCACAGTCTAAAGGACTACGAGGTTATTGAATGCAATTATCTTTGGGCAAAACTGAAGATCTGACTTCAGGGACTAAATGTTGATGTAAATGACATAGGTGCTACTGTGGGTGTCGTCTTTTTAATTTAGCGCTTTCAGCTCCAAACTGGAAATTTGGTGGGCCTGACAAAAACGAAAAGGGAGAAATTGGGATTTTACAGTGCACTGACTGTATTTGCCTTTTCCATGGTAAAGGATGTCAATCCAAAGGCACCTGGGGGTTCCTGGGTATCTGAAGGGAGACTCTGACAAAGATTTTCAATGGCTGAATCTCCTCTCAGCTAGTTTTCAAAGGCTGCATGTCTGGAGGACTTTACAAATATCTACTGTCTGCTCCTCCTTCTCAACTGAAGAGATGACAGGCTGAGCCAACTCATTTGGGGCAAGATGGGACCCATGTTCCCTGTCTGAAGAGCAGAGCATCACCAATTCCCAGTCTGAATGCATGCTGAAATTCAGGATCATGCCTAAACTGTTTCTTAAAAACATTTAATCTTGACTGTAAGAACAGCTGTGGATGAGTTTCTGTTACTGGTTGCTCAATATGTTTCTGATGAGTTGATATTCCAGAAACATTAGACAACTGTCTCATTAACTGTTAAATCCTGCATGGTTTTATCTCAAATCCTTTCTGAGATATCAAATCCACTGCTGCCAAGTTGGATGCCAGGTCTTAGGCAGGGAGGAGAAGCCATGAGCCTGTTGTGCTGCCCTTAAACTACATAACCCAGCAAATAGTGTGAAGATCCTGCTCTATCATCTCTGCCTGTCAAAATCTCCCCAGCCTTTCTTCTTCACCCTCCGTTATTGCAGAGAAAATGCAGTTGAACCCAGAATGGGAAGAAATTATGTTGACTCCAGTTCAGAAGGCTGAATGATTTCTTTATTATATCTATATTATAATACATTAATATCCTATTTAAAGAGAGATACTAAAACTACGTACTTCATTTCTAGCTACCATATCTAACTACTAACTGTAACTTCACTGTGACTCTCTCCCCTGAGAGAGTCCAGACACAGGTGGATTTGATTGGCCATCAGGGCCAAACAATCTTCACCAGTATCCAATTAACCAATGACTCCAGGTAAACAATTCTCCAATGTATTCTACATGGGAGAAACAAGGGACAGAAATAGAAATTGTTTTCTCTTTCTTCGCTTTCTGCTCCTCTATGAAAATTTCCTGAGAGAGCAAAGAATGTGGGGACCACATTCCATTGACATAACAGATATTTCTGGACACCTTCCCAGTTTCATCAGGTCAGTTCTCAGTAGGTTGGAAATCTCTGTTTCCCACATAGTCCCCTCAAAAGAAAAACAAATATCATCTGTGGTGGAGCTGAGCAGTGGAAAGGTATATATCCTGTTATAGATTCATGTTTACATTACTACTCGGAGCAGACTAGGTGGTTTCATATTTTTGGAGTTTTTTAGTTCTCTTGCACATGCTATAGTTTTGTAACCCAGCACAAATACTGGGACTCCTTTTGAAAAGGAGTGGCTTAGAAGGGCCTCAAACCTTCCCTACTCTCTCTGTATTTTACAAGCCAAAGGCTATCCGTTTTCCACTCCAAAATTTCTTCCATGACCAGGATCTCTCTTTCATGTCCTTCTCTACAGGTAATCTCTGCTAGGTGTGTAGTCCCATCTCATGCTGACATAACAAAGGAGAGTATAGAATCACAGAATAGTTTGGGTTAGAAGGGGCCCTTAAAGATCATCCAGTTCCACCCCCTTGCCATGGGAAGGACATCTTCCACTAGACCAGGTTGCTCCAAGCCCCCATCCTACCTAGCCGTGAACACTTTCAGGAATGGGGCAGCCACAGCTTCTCTGCCACAGCAACCTGTGCCAGGGCCTCACTATCCACAGGGAAGAATTTCCTCCAGTATCCAATCTAACCCTGCCCTCAGTTTGAAGCCGTTCCTCCTTGTCTTGTCATTCTATGTTGTTTTCACAAGTCCCTCTCCAGCTCTTTTGGAGCTTGTTTAGGCACTGGAAGAGGGTCTAAGCTCTTTCCTGAAACCTTCTTTTCTTGAGGCTAAACACCCCCAACTCTCCCAGCTTGTCTCCAGAGCAGAGGGGCTCCAGTTCTTGAAGCATCTCCGTGGCCTCCTCTGGACTCACTTCAGCAACTCTATGTCCTTCTGATGCTGGGGGCCCCAGAACTGGAGGTAGCTCTGCAGGTGGGTTCTCACCAGAGCTGAATAGTTTGGGACAATCACCTATCTTGACCTGATGATAACAAGGCTCCGAAGTGATTACACTCTGCTGCTGCAAATGCACAGGTGGACTCTGCTATGTGTTTTATGCTACTCCTTTCTGTCATTAGAAACTGTCTCTTCAGTAACACCAAGCATGTGAAAACTTCACAAAATGCATATACAACTAACCCAATGCACCTGCTAATCCAACCAGTCTCAACTGTTGGCAGAAGAACTGAATACTCTTGCTGATTTGGCATGTGGGTCATGAATATTACTTTCCTGCTGCCGAGTTTGGGACAGGTCTACAGCACCGTTGAAACCAGACAAGTATCTGAAGTAAGATTTCTCTTGGTGGGCAGTGTCCTGCAGAGCTTCTTGCTTCATGTTTTGTTTTTTTCACCAGTGAACCACTAAGACCCAGAAGTGACCTTTCCAGTTGAAAAAAGGACTCAATAGTTTGTGCAATAAAGTTTCAACACAGAAATTGGTGCTGCTTCTGCCTGCTGAGTCAAGCTTATAGCAGAACAGAGCTTGTTGTGCTGTCACAGCAGTGTGGAAAAGGGAGGCTTAATATCTGCAGGACTGCTGTGACCTCAGGAGAGCCTGAGAGCAGGGAATGGGTGGCATTGTTTTGTTTTCATTGGAAATGGGGAGAGTTGATTTTGTCTTGACACTCACCGTGCTACCAAAGGGCTAAGAAATTTTCCAGCCAAACTTCACTGGAGACAGGGGGGAAAAAAAGTTTGGTCAACCAATGTGTGAGATTTGCAACAGAGTGATGGAAGCCTGGAGGGAAGGTGCGCATGGTGAAGGTAGCACAGCCAGGTCATGCTTTGAGACTGATTTTTATGGCTGTCAGCTAACCTGTCTGTGGGCAAATCTAGCTCATGTTACCAGCAGTAGGATGCAAGAATGGCCCATAATTAGAAGCAGACTATGGCCCATTGCTGGGAATTAGGATTTTTCCTGTTGTTTCCTTCCCTCATGGAATTTTGTCCCACATGTTGCTAGGAAACAATAACTTCCGATAGTTAAGAAGACAAAGACATAACTGGGTGTCACAACATTCCATTGAAATGGCCCTGGCTGAGGGCAGGTTGCAAGTGATAACAGGAGAGAAAAGGCTATCCCAGAGGTTTGGGGCTGGGTTTTTGGTCAGTCCAGTCTCCTTGTTCAGAGGAGAAAGGAGCTGTTTGCAATTTTCCCTGCCACCTAGCTTCTTGGAGCTCAGAATCAGCATGTGTTCTGCAAGACCCTCTGTACACACTGTGTCGCCATGGCCACTCCTGTGTGTTGGACTCTGAGATCCTGGTCAGCTGCAGTTTTCCTGCACTGCAAGTCTGCTTAATTTTTTTTTTTTTTTTGTTCCTCAGCCATTTGTGGGTGGGAGGGGTCCAGAGCTGGCGTGTGCCTCTGCGTGGTAGCCAAGCAATTGCGACCCCCTCTTTATCTCATTCCTTTGCTTTGTCTCCTGGATTTATTCCCATTCTCTAGATTGTCTTATTAATTTTACTCTCTTTTAAAAGGAAAAAAACCCCAGTCTTGTCGGCTAAAGACTTTACAATATTCTCTCATAGTCCTGGATTTAAAATGCCTCACTGGGGATCTATAATGTACTGACATGGAAAGACTAGACTTATTAAGCTAATAATTGAGGAATTTTTATGAACTTCAGAGCTCTGAAATCTTTTCTAACCACATGGCATGGATTGTTGAGGCATTAGCAGCCACTGGCAAAAAACTACTGTGGTTGGACACACTAGCTTTGTAAACATCTGGGAACAGGGCTGCAAAGATGAATGAGCCAAGGAGCTGGGTGGAGAGAAATGGGATGCATGCAACAGCAGTTGGTGAGATCTACCTGCTTCTTCCCAGCTTTGTACCTTGTGCATTGGCCAGGTTAGAGCTCCCAAAGTATTAATTGTGGTATTAGAAAATATCTTAAATGAAACAAGATTGCTAGGAGGTGGGATGGAACTGTATACTTACCTTAGTCTCTGCTTTGACCACTGACACGTACTGAGTTAGAAGGAGATCAAAACTAACATGGCTATGCTGTATTATTATGACAGACTGGTCTGGTTAAGATGCTGCTGCAGCTCTCATTTTAACACCTCTTTTAATGTTGCTTACAAATATCTTTTGCCATGTAAAAGTGTATTCAGTGTATGGCATTAGGAAATCATTAGGAAATTAGGAAATAATGTGTGACAAATTTGGTGATCTTCTATGATGGGGATACAGAGTTTGTGGATAGGTGCAGAGTGACTGACATCATCTGCCTGGATTTCTGCAAAACGTTTTACACTGTCCAACACAACAACCTTGTCTCCAAATTGGAGAGATGGATTTGATGGATGGACCATTTGATGGACAAAGAACTGGCTGGATGGCCACACACAGAGTTGTGATCACACGTGGAGACCAGTGACAAGTGGGGTCCCTCGTCACTGGTGCTGGGGGTGATACCGTTCAACAGCTTTGCTGGCAACATGGATAATGGGACCCAGGCACCCTCAGCATGTTCACTGACTACACTAAGCTATGTGCTGCAGTCACACACTGGAGGGAAGGGATGGCATCCAGAGTGACCTAGACAGGCTGGAGAGGTGGGTTTGTGTGAACCTTATGACATTCAACAAAGCCAAGCGCAAGGCTCTGCATCTGGGTCATGTCAGTCCCAGGCACATCTGAAGGTAGGACATAGAAGTGATAGAGAACAGCCATGCAGGGATGCACTTGTGGGTGATGGTTGATGAAAAACTCACCATGAGCTGGTAGTGAATGCTCCCAGCCCAGAAAGCCAACAAAATCCTGGGCTGCATCCAAAGAAGCACAGCCAGCAGGTCGAGGGAGGTGATTCCCCCTTCTACTTTGCTCTTGTGAGATCTTACCTAGAGTACTGCATCCAGTTCTGCTGCTCCTAACACAGAGAGGGACATGGAACTTCTGGAGCAAGTCCAGAGGTGTTGTAATAAGTCAGCTGTGACTCCATTTTCTTCAGGCAGGAAAAGCCCATTCTTTGTTCACACAACTCATTTTATACAGTTTTTACAGACCTCGTTGTTGGAATCTTGGATGCTGAGAATTTTAAACTTTCTGTGCTGAAAGGCACAGACTTACAAGAAAGCACTGCATTTGACCTGAGGCTGTGGAGAAGACTTCCAAAATTGATTAATAGCACTGGGATTACGGATGTGTAGTTGGTTAGAAGTGTGTAATATCACAGGGTGGAAAACTTAGAGTTTAGGTTTTTAGAATATAGTAATAGATATGAAGCAAGATGGAGGTTTTAGGGCGGAGGCAGGTTGTTCTTTATCACCTTCTTCCTTCTTCATGAGTTTGGGTGGTATCTTGTAATTGGGCAGAGAGGTCCACATTGCGGGCCTTGAGGGATCAGTTATTGGGTTAAAAGGGAAAATAATCTAGGTGTCATTTCTTAATTGGGTAGTTTAGTTTTAGTTCAGTCTTAAAAGACCTTGAAACTGTACATCTGGGGCCATTTTTGTGCTGTTTTCCAGCATGAGAGGCCTGGTGCAGACAGCATGCTGGAGTTTTGATAAGATAACAATAAAACAAGAAGCTAAAGACTGAAAAAGTCCAATGCGTCTCTCGTTCCTGACACAGAACTGCTCCAGGAGGGCTTCCCCCATCAGGGGAGCCCCCAGGGAGAGACCCAATGTGGGGCCAGCAAAGCCATACCTCATGTGCAATTTTATTTGGTTAATAGCTTTCTTGCCAATTAATCTATTGGTTAGTAAAAGGTATTTTACTTGTCCATCAAATCTCTCTATTCTTGAAATGAGATTTACAAAATTTACGTATTTTCTTCACTGATTCTCATGGGACAGATCTAATGTTTTTGCAGGTGCCAGTTGTTTTTCTCCCCAAAAATAGGTTGTTGTCTTAATGAACCTTTCATACCAAGATTGTTTTCGCATGGAACTTAAAAAGTACTTAGCTGCACTTAAAGGAAGTGACAGGCCAGCTATTTAATTTAGCAGAGCAGGCCTGATTTTATGAGGCCTTTCTTTTATAATTTCTCTACCTGTCTGTGACACAGAGGAGATCCTAAAGTTGATGAGGGGGCTGGAGCACCTCCCCTATGGAGACAGGCTGAGAGAACTGGGGCTGTTCAGCCTGGAGGTTGTGGGGCAACCTCATAGCAACTTCCAGTATCTGAATGAAGCCAGGAGGTTCATCACAAACTGTGGTGATAGGACAAGGGGATATGGGTTCAAATTCTAATAGGGGAAATTTAGATTAGATGTTAGGAAGAAATTATTTACTGTGAGAGTGGTGAGACCCTGGCACAGGTTGCCCAGAAGCTGTGGCTGCCCCAACCCTGAAATTGTTCAAAGCCAGGTTGGACAAGGCTTTGAGGCCTTGACCAGGTCTAGTGGAAGGTGACCCTGCCCATTGCAGGGGAGTATGGGACTAGATGGTGTTTAAGGTCCATTTTAACCCCTTAACATTCTATGATTCTATCATTAGGAGATGAGGATGGCATTCAGTAACTGGCATTCATTGCTCTCTTTGCTGCCCAGTAAAATGCAATCCTCCAGCTTGATGCTGCTCATTACAATCTCAAAGCATAATTTCAGAGAGACATGTAACACTTTCGCTCCTTGCTCCAGACACCTGGATAGCTGTACTGCTTGGTCCTAGGCAGTGTCATGCTTCCTTTATTAGGTGGAAGTACCATCATTGTCATCTGTGCATGGTTTTGCAAAGGTTTTTAATGTCCTTCAGGGTGAAAGCTGACAATAGAAAGAAGGACACACAGGTATTTGAGCTGCATTTTAAAGCTGACCATCCATAATGTGATTTATATCATTGTGGGATCTGCCATCATATGAGATACTTTTTTCCACTGCAAGGCATTTGGGAGACCTCCTCCCCTCTCATTTTTCACCTGCTTGTCAATCTTCTTATCCTTCCATTTTATTTAAATAGAAACACTGGGTTTGATGATATTTTTCCTCAGAGACAGAACACACCAGGACATTCTCCATGTAACTCAGATGGTAGAAGTGATGCCTTGAAAGGCTACCTAGAACAGAGGCTAGACAGTGTTAAAGGAATAAAGTAAGTATTTATTAAAAGGCCTTCAAAGGATAATAGACCTTGGGTAGTACAAGAGCCTGGCCGAGGCTACACCCATGTTGGACAACAGGTCACATGTTTTCACACTTTTGTAAGTTTTGGTCCATTTGCATATTAGGGTTAATTGTCCAGTTACAGCTTCAGGTTATGAAGTCCTATCCTCCCAGATTGCTCTCTCAATTTGCTGTTGTTTATACTTTTTTTTGGGCCTCAAGCTGCAATGGTGTCCTTGGTTCTCAGGCTGGAAAAGGATTATTTTGTCTAACTAAACTGTGAAGAGAACTTGCTAACACTTTATATGAAGTTCAGTTATATACTAATGCAGTACAGAATCTTGAAAATATGAAAGCTAAAACTTAAGGTACTAGAAGTATATTGGCTGCTCTGAAATCACCTGCAGAAAAACAAAGAGGAGGAAAAGTTCAGTATCCCTCTGTGCTGGATTACTAACCCAACCCTGGGATGGTTCTTTAGATAGAACAGACACTCAACCCATGCTGGGGATGAGTTACTGGATCCTATTATAACAGGAGGTGTGGAGGCATCAAAAAAATAAAAGAAAAACTTCTCCAGATAATCAACATCTGCTGCCATTTCCAGGATACGCCCCTCCTCCAGGCAAGCCACTGCTGTGATTCATGCCACGTCCCACACTGTTGCCCGCCCTTACCATCTGAACAGTGTACATACATATTTCCTCCTTATGTGCGAGTTTCTGGCTGCTCAACAAAGCAGGCAGATGGGGAAGATGTAACTCATCCGTGAGGAGGATGACAGACAAGGGTGTCAGGGGGAAAAGTTTTTGGTGAGTCTCTGGATGAGAGACATGGATCTTCTTTTCTGTGTCAGCCATATGTCAGGGTAATTGGAAGCAACAAGGCAGTGCTGGAAAACGCTGTCATGGATCTTAAGCCTTTGTGGGAGTCACTCCTCACAATATATGAAGTGCTTACAAGAAGCCATGACAACTCCAGTGCATGGCTGACATGTTGAGCCTTTCACCTAATCCAGTGAGGCAGGAAAAGAAGGTGAAAAGTTTCATACAGTCACAGGGAGAACAGAGCCAGGCTTGTTCTACAGGAGAAGAGGGCAGAGGGGGTAATAGAGTCAGTTTCTAGCTGGGGAGGCCAAAATTATTTTGTGGAATATAACATGTGCTTGCTAAGGTAGCAGAAGATGGGGTTTAGGAGCTTTATCCTGTGTGCCTAAGGTATTCCCTACAAATGGCATGAGGAAAACAGGCACAGTCAACACCCACTGCAGGACAGTTGTATTTCTGTGAGGGCAGAGCAGGAGCTCCTTGTGAAGCTCAGCATCCCCATGGCTCCTCTCCAGAGCTGGTGAGTGCTTGGGATGCCACTCCACATGTAACCTCACAGGCTGCCCCTCTTGCCCCTGAAACATGCCATGGACTGAAAGTAACTTTACCAGGCATTCGTGGCATTTTCTTTTGAAGGGTTCCTTCTCTGCAAGAAAAGCCCCTTTTCCTTCTTGTAAGTTGTGTCTCAGCTGATGTATGGCTTTTCTGTGTTTCTGTCACTAACCATTAGTCCAGCCCCTACTGCAGCCTGCACCACACCAAGAAAACTTATTAGGCCCAGACACATAGTCTTCACCTTTCAAGAGGAAAGGACCTATGCAAAGTGGTTTTTTTCTGCCAAGGAAATCCCAAGTGGAGACTGAGGAGCCCTAAACCCAGCCCAGGGAGTCATCCCTTTCCACCCAGTTACTCTCTAAGGGCAGCCACAGAGGACCAGTGCCTGGCATTGTCTTGCCTGGCATGCAGGACAACCCAACACAAATGACATACCATGAGATAGAAGCAGTGTGTGCTTCTGTTCATCTGTCTCAGTAGAATTATTCTGCTGTAATTTTTTCTGAATGCTTTTTGGTCTCACCTCACCTTTAAACCTTATTTAGAGTTTAGGGTCTGAACATTAAATTTGATGTAGATTTGTTTCTGTGTAAGGACAGCTGCTGCAGAGGGTGAGTCTTACACGCCACCAGTTTACTGCAGGCTTTTGGGCTGGAAGTGCACTGTTTACTCCTCCCAAATCATCCCTACTATGCCTCTCATGAGCTTTGGATGCTGGGCACAGCAGGAGAAGAATTAGAATTAACCCAACCCAGAGGGGGATGAAAAGGAGGATTTCTCAGTGTTACATGTTCTGGCTGGGCTGTAATCCCATCCAGGAAAGTTTACGCTGTTCCCAATTTCACTGTTTGATCACTTTTAGAGAGACCATGTATCTGGGGCCTTCACTGGTGACTTGCCGCCAGGGCTCAGCAGGGTCGGTGGACAATGATGAATTGGTCTGAGATAAGATGTCCTACTGCAAAAGGTGTTACATATCTCCCCTCACTCCTGCTCCTTAAAAAACACTGCAAGAACTGGTTTTCAGCCCTTTTTGGCTTGGAACCAGTGGAAAAAACCCTAACCCCCAAAGCTTCAGGGGAGAGTGTGATTGTGCCAGCATGCTGGAGGGATGCTCAGCAGGATTGGGCATGCAGCAGGTGAGTCGTGCTCAGGAATTGCAGTTTCACTCCTCCTTTCCAGGACTAACTCTTGGCCACTGAAACAAAAGGGGATTTCTTCCTGACTGTGTTGGAGTGATTTATGATGACAGTCTATTCCATGATCCTCTACTTTATGCCCAAAAATAGTTGTTGTATCTTTAAGGCCTGGGATTGAGTGTGTGTGGGAGAGGGGGAGAGGGAGCTTTGGGCTCTTTGGCAGGATTTTTCAAGGCCTCACCACCCAAGTGTTGTGTGATGCTGTGCAGTTTGGTTTTGCTTGGCTAGCTTGGTTTTGTTGGCCCAGGCAAGAAACTTTTCCCTTCCCTGCCCTTGGAGAAGCTGCAGCAGCAATCTTTCACCTGCCTCAAGGTGAACAGCTGCTGATCCACGGCTGGAGGAGCGGGGCCACCCCATTGCAGCCCCAAATCTCAGGAAGTTGAGCCAGGGAGAGAAAGCACACAAAAAGGCTCCAGCCCAGCTGCTTTGTCTGCTGTGGAGAGGAGGTCGATGCCAGAGAGCCACCAGATTTTTTTGCATCCTGCTGGAACTCTTGTGGAAGCTCCACTTTCCTCAGCATGAAAGCTGGCACCATCTCACACCATATGTTGGGAAGGGGTATTTCTCCAACATTTGCCCCATTCTCCAGACATTTTTGGGTCTTTGCTCCTCTGTGTGTGTGGGGTAGGGGGTGAGTTCTGTGAGCATTCTGTTGTTAATAAACTGTTGGTTTTGGCTTTTTCCCACCTTCCTCTATTAGTATTCATCTTCTGTTGGTGGAGGAGAATTGTTGAAATCCTTTAGAGGAAAGGGTTAGAGAAAACTACTCATTGCAGGGTGTCTCCTCCTAAATTTGTCTCAAAACAGACACAGTGACTGCTGCTAAACACCTCCACTTTCCTAGAGGAAAAGGAGTACTTGCAACTTTGCTCATTTGCCTTCGTTCTATGTATCCCAATACTCTGACTCAAAGGAGTCAATCTCATGGTAGAGATGTGAGTAGAAGTCCATACGAAGGGGATTTCTGTAAATGTGCTTCTGTCTGACTAGAGTGACATTATTTTTGCTGCAATGAAGCGTGCAAGGTCAGAATGTCATGGTGTTAAGCACTAGGCATGTAGGCTGAGACCTACATGCTTGTTGTCTTGACCAAGCTTATTATCTTGACAGATAGCAAGAGTAAGGAAAGGAAATATAACAGTGGGAAAATGAGGCTCAGAGAAACTAGACTTCTTGAACAAAAGCTTTGGTTTGATTAGATTTGAGCAGTCTAGGTCTTCAGCACCATCATCCCAGTGCCTCCCTCTGGTACTCAAGTGTCCTGAAATTATTTCTTTGTAATTGTGGGTTTCCCTAATCCCTTGTGTTATTGCAGTTCAACATGATTTTCTCACTGCAGAGACTTCTGTGGAGCCATGAAAATGAGCAAGGGAGAGAGACACAGATAGAGGAGTTCAAGAAGTGCTCTTCATGTGGAAAAGTGGGCTCTGTCTGAGGTTAAACAGGAGTGTGAAAGTGGTGAGAAAGTGCTATGGCCATGGAAGGCAGTGCAAAGCTCGGGTGCAGAGGAAGTAGTTAACAGTAGAAGGGCAGCAAGGAGCTGGGAACCCCTTCCAAGCTCTGAAGTATGCCAGCTTCCATGGAGAAGAAGCAGCAGCAGCAGATTCTGTGCACATGCCTTTCTGGCAGGCAGATATTTTTATCACATGCTTGGCAACCATCAAGTGCCCAGATTTTGGCAGGAAAGATGAGTGGAGAGAAAGAGGCTGAGTGACAGCAGAAGCCTGGTGAGGCTCAAGTGTCCAGGTGAGCTTTGAAGACATGAATCTCACCTCCAAGCATATAGTTATAAAACAGCTGGCATTCATGCTCACACATAAACACACACACCATCTCCCATGGCAGATGTCCCAGAAGAGTTGCCTTGAACTGATGGGTAACACAAGTAATAAAGGTGTTATGCAATTAGTCTCTTCCGTGTACCCTTCGTTAACTTCAATGCTGCTTTGTAAAACCTCTTAAGGGTAAAGGCTGTCACTTTGTTATGTGCCTGTGCCTTGTCACACATGGTGTCAAGCATTCAGTCAAGTCTGGGATGTTTATATCACGGGATTTGGCCAGTAATCCTATGAAAAGGAAGGGATAGGCTAGAAAATCCCAGCCATTAATATGGTTTGTGCTCTTCAGGAGAGAAACCACAAACCAGAACAAAATGGCAAGTAGGTCAGTGTCAGAAGAGCAATGTTTCAAGGGCTTGGGGGTATTTTTAATCACCTACTCACTACTAGACAGATGCATTAATACAAATGAGAAGGAATACACCAGTTTTACTATAATGCATTCAAAGCAAAGATAAATAGCATAAACTTGTGTGCTGATACTAAGCTAAATAGAAGAGTCAAAAGTAAGAAGATCTGAATCTAAGGGTTTTGTGGTATCTTCCTTCTATAACTCTTCCTTATGGTTTTGTTTCTTCAAATAACTTACACTAATTTATTTCTAGCAAAAGCCTCAAAGGTCTGCTGAGAAGCTTATAGAGGTCCTTACCAGTTAACCACTTGTTTCATGGAAATCTTGGGCACTTGTACTACTTGGGCTCCATGTACTTCTGAGATGGATTGTATGACATGGCACCTGAAACAGCAAGTGCTTAACTCAGTGTTTGTGTCTGTGCAAATAAATTCAACGTGCACAAGATTGTCCTGTGACTCAGGTCATCTGGTGTGGAAGAACTTGCATCCACACCTTTAAATCTGAGTAGGTAAATTTATGTGAACTGCTCATTGGGAATGGTTCTTGGCCTTTGTTAGATCTCAAACCACATGTGAACATGTCTCCATGCCCAAAAAAGTTCTCCAAAACTTTTCAGGAACAGGTAAGAAATCAGTGTTGACTCCAGAAACCCCTCATTGAATTATGTCTTCTATCAGGACCAGAGTGACTAGTAGTTTCACCTCCATGCATTGAGTTGTAATCAAACTGAACCTTACTGGGGGAGTCTCAGAAACTGTGGATTATCTGAGTGGTGTCTTTTTGTCCCAGGTTTACATTTGGGTCTCATGACTTGTTTTCTCATACCAGGAACATGTGAATTTCCCATTCCCAGCACTTTATAGGAACACTGGCTTTTGTTCTCAGATTGCCCCATCATCCAGTGATGAGCTGGAGTGCAGATGTAACCAAGGGTAGATGGGACAGGCTTTTAAGTCCTGCTAAAGACAGATGCAGGGTAAAGCCTACATCACCCAGGAGATGATGGTGACCTTCCCAGAGTACAACATATTCTTGTTTTCTCATCTGGAGCCATTTTATATGCCCAGTTGTGAGATGAGGTCTTTGAGGGGCCTGCCAGTACCTCTGACAGGGAAAACCGAGTGCAGCAACCAGTCTGCAAGGCAAATAAATTGTAGGAATGAGGTCTGCTGTGCTTCCCACTCCCTGCTGGCCTTTGAAGTAAATAAGCAGTCTGGGAACTGGAACTGGAACTCCTGCCAGGCAATGCAGACTGACACAGAAAGGTACCAAACTCTTGATAGGAGAGGAATGGGGAGAAAAGGAATTACACTCTCTGTGAGACAATACTCTGTGGCTGCTCTGACAGATGACAGCTACAGCAAGTAATTTATGAGTCGGAAATGTCTCCATCTGAGAACCCTTACAGACAACAGCAGCAGGAACAGCTGTTGGCCTCAACCCAGATCATATATTACGGTCTTTAGGACCTGCTAGCAAGGCTTGGCTGCTTTTTCCAGCATGAAATGTAATGAGATTCCTCAAGGTTTTGCTAATTCAGTCTTCCATTATAGAAGGAGATGTGGCTGTGGACAAACAAGCTGGAATTTTGTCTAAGGAATTCGGAAGTGCTCAGGGAGACAGGACAAGGGATTAAATGATAACTACAACATGCTGACTTGTGAGGGTCCAATTATGGCCACTTCAGGCAGTCTTGAGGGTAGAAAGAAAAAGAGAGCACAATGAGAGCATCTATGCTTGCTCGATATGCTCACCAGTCATTCAGCAAACCCTCAAGTTTTTGGACCACCTCAGCTTAACCGAGTTCCCAAATGGAGCAGACTTTGAGTAGGTTTGGTAACCTACCTGGAAGATAACTCAGACTTTTGCAAGATACAAATATCTTACACGGATGAAACTACAAAACTCATTAGGCCATTCAGGTCCTCAGTGGATGTTGATAAGAGCCAGAGCAACAGCATGGGTTCATGGGCAGAAGTGCTGGGCAGAAAGCACAAAGGAAATTATAAAGTTTGATCTTCTGTTCATGTGGTGGTTGCAGCTGGCAATGGCAGTTTTTATGGGGCATCAGTTCAGAAGTTAGAATAAATTTTCAAGGACCAGGAATCGCAAAACCCACTGGGACCACTAGGGGAATAGGTGTTACAAGCTGTTGTAGGCTGGCCAGGAATAAGATAGTGAAAGAACTGAGTTTAACCATTCTGTAAGTGAGCAAAAGCCCCACAGGAATGTATGGGAGCTCCTCACAATAGCTGAGGTGGATCAACAGAGTGAACATCAAATATGCAGCAAGAGGGGATCATCCAAGGTTGCCCTCAGCAGCCTGACTATATAAAATGGACCATAAATACAAAGGGAATAGGCTCTTCTCCATATCACCAGGGAACCAGGAATGAAGTCATGGTCTTAAATGGCACCCTGGGAGAGCTCTGTTAAGCTTGAGAGGCAATTTCTAACAGTAAATCCAGTTAAGCACTGGCATTGATTGCCTGGGAGGCTGTCATTTGGAACCAATCATCTTTAAAAACAGATAAAACAAACAACTGTCAGAAATGGCTTAGGAAAAACTGATCCTTCCTTAAGGCAAAACAAAGACCTTGATCACCTCTCCTCATCCTTCCAGCCTTCTTTTTTATGACTCTGACTTGACTTTCCTTCTAATTGGCACAATATTTCATGCTCAAGAAATGCACCACTCAGGACTGAAGAGATGTGTGTCTTACAACACAGGTGGGCAGCAAAGGTATTCAGCAAAATCCTTCTGCAGAAGTTTCTTCCTCACTTACATGTTCTTTGCAATATTCTTCAAAAGGAGAGTATTGATACTATGGCATTGCTGCCATGATGTTTAAATAAAACCAGTTGTGTAGTGCTGTGCTATCAGCATCCCTTTATGATGACATGAATATGGACCAAACTGTTCCACTTCTTTCCAACTTTATGATGTTGTTACCAGATGATAAATGGCCTACACCCGGTGAGCTAACACGATGCTTGTTCTCCAAAATTACTGGCTTGTGGAAACTACACAATGCCCGTTGTGTAAGAAGGGGAACTGGAAGTTCCCCAGCCTCAGTGTCCTGCCAACTCAGCCAGGTCACCTGGAACACTGTAGTGGCTAACAGCTGGCCTGAAGGCCTCAGAGTTATAATGCTAATTATAATTTTATAACTGAAACATAACTAATTATATAATTACCTTGATTATATATCTTGACCAGTTGGGGCTGTTGGCGAGCAGGCCTAGGCCACTGGGGACATGGGAAACTATTGGCTGGTTGGCTGGGTGGCAACTGGTTCAGCCAATCAGGATTAAGCACACAGACCTTCAATGCAATATAGGGAGAACAGTATTCAATAAAAGTTGGCTGTTGTCGCACAAACCTCAATGTGTTCTGTCGCATGCCTGTCTCCAACATCAGCAACAGAACACTGGGGTCCACAACCATCAGGGACCACCAGCGAGATGCCCAGGACAGAAGGACACATGCATAAAGGGCAGGGGAAATATGTTAATGATTTTGGGGAAATTATTATCATATGTATGTTTAGTCTGGGACAATCAATGAATATGTACGAAAAATACAGTATATAAACAGAAACTTTCCTGTACTCAGCATGCACAGCTTTCGGGAGGAGCTATCCTCTTGTTATCCTCTTGTGCATCCGCTCGAATAAAGAATGCCTGCTCCTTAATACTACACTGGTGTTAAGGAGTTTTTGGTAACAAGATCACATCTTCCTTAACAGGAACAGTTAAGGATGTTCCTAAATGCTCCTCACTGAACATCTTGAGCTTAAAAGACACTAAACTCAGTTACCAGTCACTGTTAGCTCAAACCACCTTTGTGTTTTGAACATGAACAAAGTCAGGCCAGGAGTCAATAGGAATTATAAGGTGTGTCTTCCACCATTAGTGTTTGTGCAAAGGAGTGGTCTTAGAAAAACAGCTGGTAACCTGAATGAGGGTTGAGGCCATGGTGTGCAAAGAACTACATCCTGGGAAAAAAAGAGAATCTCTAGCATGTCTAGATATGGGAGGCAGGGGAGTGAAGAAAGAANCTTTCTTTTTTATTCCTTCTTCCTTCCTTTCCTGGTGAAACTTTCCGAGCTAGGAAAGCCTCGGTGTTTTCAGGAACAGGATCAGTACTGAAGGACACTTGAGTAGAAGAGAATTCCAGACCACCCCACACCAGAGCTGTGCTCCAGCAAATTTGTTGCTGTGTCTCTGCTCGAGATCAGTACCAGATGCCATGAAAGTAGCTACAAGAAGCTCTAAAGTAGGGAATGCTGAAAAAAAGGATACATCTGAAGATAATTACCAAAACACCCTGCTATGGTTTGTATTAAAAAAAAAAAAAAAGGGAATTGAAGGGAGGGGAAATGG
>VXBC01001961.1:186663-206482 GCA_013399945.1 Ploceus nigricollis | reverse complement strand
AATGCAATATAGGGAGAACAGTATTCAATAAAAGTTGGCTGTTGTCGCACAAACCTCAATGTGTTCTGTCGCATGCCTGTCTCCAACATCAGCAACAGAACACTGGGGTCCACAACCATCAGGGACCACCAGCGAGATGCCCAGGACAGAAGGACACATGCATAAAGGGCAGGGGAAATATGTTAATGATTTTGGGGAAATTATTATCATATGTATGTTTAGTCTGGGACAATCAATGAATATGTACGAAAAATACAGTATATAAACAGAAACTTTCCTGTACTCAGCATGCACAGCTTTCGGGAGGAGCTATCCTCTTGTTATCCTCTTGTGCATCCGCTCGAATAAAGAATGCCTGCTCCTTAATACTACACTGGTGTTAAGGAGTTTTTGGTAACAAGATCACATCTTCCTTAACAGGAACAGTTAAGGATGTTCCTAAATGCTCCTCACTGAACATCTTGAGCTTAAAAGACACTAAACTCAGTTACCAGTCACTGTTAGCTCAAACCACCTTTGTGTTTTGAACATGAACAAAGTCAGGCCAGGAGTCAATAGGAATTATAAGGTGTGTCTTCCACCATTAGTGTTTGTGCAAAGGAGTGGTCTTAGAAAAACAGCTGGTAACCTGAATGAGGGTTGAGGCCATGGTGTGCAAAGAACTACATCCTGGGAAAAAAAGAGAATCTCTAGCATGTCTAGATATGGGAGGCAGGGGAGTGAAGAAAGAAAGCATTATCAGCCTTACTTTACAAAGGGGGCTCTTATGCACAATGTGTTTCCTTGTTACTTGACCTCCTTTTGGAGTTGCAGTGCATCTCAAGAAGAGCTTGGGCAGGGACTGAAGGTAACAATAGTGACACTGAAGTTTCAGTGTGTAGTGGATAGTTTACAGTCTGAAGTACTCACAGAAATCTCCCTTCATTGTTCATAGAGGCAAAGAGACAATTCCAGAGTGCAAGTCATCTGTCTGTTTTCATATACTTACATTAGGAAACTGAGAGTAGATTGTTTTACTCCTCTACCTAAAAATGACACAGTCTTGAAGTACCTATCTGTGACCACGGACCTCCACAGGTCAGCTACAAATGTAGAGGCACTGTATATACTATTAATGCATAAATTATTTTCCCATGTCTTCTATTCCCCCAAACTGAGAAATGCCTGAAACTCTTTATATTGCTTGTATAGCTGTGCCTGATGTCTAAAATCTGAGTGAAAAAGAGGAGTGAAGATGGAGTGTGGAAAAACTGTAACTGTCAGTTATTTTATAGGTGATGTTTTCTACAAATGGGAGATTTGTGGTTGTCCTGAAGGTCATGCACACAAGCAATAGAGGTGGTTCCCAGCTATCCCAANAAAAAAAAAAAAAAAGGAGATTGAAGGAAGGTGAAATGGAGCAAGTATTTGTAGGATATCTGAGTGCTCAGCCTGACGTGGCAAAGTGAAGGAGTTAGTCACATGGAGTTTGAAACAACTTCAAGAAGCCTCAGAATGGTCACACAAAACTTTGAGGTACCCCAATTGCTCTGCATTCTGACAAATAGTGGCCAGTGCTTTTTAATCCCCAAGATTATCATGCTTTTTAATCCCCAAGATAGTTTTCTTTGTGCTTTCTCACACATAATTCAGCAAGCAGGAAAGAGCTAGGCAGGGCCATCAGAGCATCAACAGATCTCTGGTGGGGGAAAGAAAACTATTTTAAATTTTTTGTGCATTCTGCTTCTGTCTGCTAGGTGATTTTTCTCCCTTTTCTCCTCCTTTTTTTTCTTATTTTTAAATTGAGATGGGCCAATATGTAGGAAAACATTTAGCATGAAACATGAACATTGTCTCAGTGACTTTGAAATGGCAGCTCCCATTAGGAATTTCCCAACATTTCCCAATGTTTGCTGTTGCTTTTGATGCTACCTAATGAACCTCTAAAAGAGTCTCTCTAAGGGCTTTGTATCTGTTAGTATATGCCCAAGAGGGTGTACAGCATCGTGGCCTCTGCCTTCACCCACTATCTTNCTAGTATATATAACAAGGCAAACAGCAAAACCAGCAACCAACAACAAACAAAACCAGAGAGCCAGTGACAGCCTCCTCTCGGCTCTCAANGGAGACAAATTTAGGAGAAAATGCCCTGAAATGAGTGCTTCCTCTAAAGAGAAGGGCTCCAGTAATCCCTTTTTGCCAATGAGATAAATTAATACCAGTGGGTGAAAGTGAAAAAAACCCTGTTTCGTAAGAAAAAAAAAAAAAGGGTGCCTGCAAGGCATAGAAAAAAAAAAAAAAAAAGGAAAAAAACTGAATAAATGCTAGATATTGAAATTGTGGAACCTTACTTCCCGCCCATCCCCCTCAAAGAAACCTAGTAACACTCTTCTCTCGGCTGCAAGCACTTCTGCCGGGCCGGGCGGGTGTGATGATTACCCTGCAGCTGCAGGGGGCGCTGTGGCAAGAGTGGACAATGGCGGACGCAGCCGGCAGAAAGGGATGGAGACGGGGCTTCCTTTACAAACCCCCAGGGGCAGCCGATCCGGTGCCCCCTCTGGATAGCGAAAGGAGCTGTAGCGGGAACCTTGCAAGCAGCCAGCTGGAATGGCAGGGCGGGTACAGCCGGGGCAGCAAGCAAGAACCAGCAGAATCTCTGCAGCTGTAGCTGGAACCTCCCAGCAGGCAGGGGGTAAAAGGCTACAGTGTAGCAAAAAGGAAATCCCCGGAGTACTGCCAGAGTGGGTAGCAGCAGCCTGGCTCTCGAACAGGGCAGGGAGACGCTCCCCGGGATTTCTCACCGCTGGCTGGTCCCTGGGTTTGGGCTGTGCGGGGTGGGGGCAGCCCCCGGCAGGAAACGAGGGTGCTGACGTGGCACGCAGTGGCTCTCGGCTTCCCAAAGCAGAGCAGCAGAAAAAGCAAGCCGGTAAGCCCAGTCACAGTGCCGAAGCAAAAAATAGGTAAAACTCACAGAAAGTAGCATTATCCCTCGTCAGAGATACCAGCCGCGTAGTCAGTTGAACATCCCGCCCGGAAAAGGACGGGGCTGCCGCTCCCCCCACCCCCAACTCTCTCCGGAACCCCCTGCCTGGCTCCCACTCATCACGGTACTCCTGGAGCCATGGAGGATGGGGGCGGGGGCGGGGTGTGGGAAGTAGCACCCAGGAAACAAGACAAAACAAAACATAACCCCCCAAAAACGATGTGCGATAATAAACCATCCCCAAGACACCCACTCATGTGATGTATTAATGGTCTGATAAAATTCACTCTGTTGTGTTTTATTGCTATGATAGAATTTTAAAAAGGGGGAAAGCAATAGTAGTTTATTGTTTTAAGGGAAAGACCACTCGAGAGGAGGAGAGAAGGCCAAATTATGACAAATAAACTTCCCTCAGGTCACTCCCCTAAGACACAGAAGAAATACCAAGCCTGCCACTTTGGGGTGGCCACCATGCCTGGCAGCATGAGCTGTCTGCAAGACATCAGTATGGCTGTCTCTGCTTGCACTTCAGGCTAAATGTATCCAAAAATCATTAGCATCAATGGTATGCTCAAAAAATCTTATTGATTGGTCTTGCGTCATCTCTGAGTTCCACTTCTCTCTGACATGGACCATGGCAGGGAAGTATTTTCAAGGGCTTTGAATTGGTTGGTTTAGGACTAATCTGCTGCAAGATATTGAGAAGTCACAGATTCTGCTGAGGGAAGGGCATGGGAAACATGCAGACCTGATCTGGTTGAAGATATCCCAACTCTTTGGAGGCGACTTGGCACTAGATGGTCTTTAAAAGTCCCTTCCAACCCAAATCATTCTGAGATTATGATTCTATGATTCTTTGTTAAGCTGCTTTCTGCCACAGACTAAAGACCAAACCCCAGCTGGAGGACATGTGTGCTGGCAGCAGCCTGTGTGGGAAGCTTTTGAAGGTCATGCAATGTGTCTGAGAGCTGTCCTACCAGCAAGGACATGGTGAGGTGAGCAGTTCCACTACGTGTTAAGCTGCTATACTTCCCTGTCTTTGAGAGAACACAGCTCTGATGGTGAAGTCCGTGTAGTAGTCCTGAATACAACACTGGATTTAGTTTGTGATATGGGAAGTGAAGTTGTAGCAGAAATAACAGATCAGGCTGAGGGTGTTAAATTCAGGCTCTCCAGGGCCCTTCTGGCATTGCTTTCAAACCCCTTGTTTCTCCTGACTATTATTTCCATGAAAAATATGGTGAGGGACACAGGAGGTCTTCCAATCCAGTTTACTCTGCTTTATGGAGCCTAAGGTACATAGCTGCAAACTGTTACTCATCTCAGAGTTGAGGACATGAATGAGCTTTCTGTTTGGGAAAGCTTTCAAAGACGTGCTGAAGCTGTTCTAATACAGCCAGCAAAGGGAACCATCAGCACAAAACATGCCTAAAAAGAGAAATTTAAAACAGCCTTGGAAGAAAATGTGTATACATGTGGCATGACATTTATTTATTATCCTGTGCTATAGACCCCTTGCCCAAGCTGAGTTGAAAGCTTAATGAAAACAGTGGATTTTTCTAAGCTCTACCAGGATTTAGACCCTCCAGCAAATGTATAAACAAGGAACATTTTCAAAGTCTTCTCCTACTAATGGTTATTCATAACTATTTTAGTGACCTGTTGTTTTATATGACTGGCAGCACTGAAAAGAAAAAAGATCTCAAATGTGGTCTTTCTATGCCATGATTTGCCTAACAGATGGACATGATGCAAAGCCCATTTTCTGTTCCTGCCACAGCTGGTCTGACGTCTGTCTAATGGAGCAGAAGCAATGGGGATTGATTGGACTGGTGAGAATAAAGGTACTTGCTTTTTCTTCCCATGTCTCTGAGAAAGAAGGTGATGGACCAGGTCTTGCTATATGAGAGAAACTGATTTCACAATTTCTGTTGGCGTGCTGAAACCTGACTTGAGAGAGAAACAGAGATAAGGAGACACTGAATGCCGAGATCTGGAATCACTGTCTAGGTGAACATCTCTCAGAAAGATCTCTTAATTTCCCTGTACCTCCATCTCCTCCAATGACCCATGGAAAATCACTCCTCATCACCCTCAGAGGAAGATTGCAATTCCCAGGTCATTGATATTAACTAATCAGTAGTCAGGCATGAGGAAGACTTGATCCTGTCTCAGTACAGTAGGATGAACTAGGCAAAAGCTGATGTTTTCCCATTCCCATCTTTTGTGTTAGTGCAAAAATATCTGAAGACAGAAAATTTTCAAGATTAGGCCTTTCAGAGCAGCTCTAAGACACTTTGAAAGGTTGCCAAGGGTTTTCTTTTCACACTCTGTGGGCATTTCAGCTTCTGAGGCTGGAAGTCCAGCATGTTTTGAGTTGTTCAGGAGTTATTTCAAGAACTTTGTAAACATGATGAGCTTGGTTTTGAGAATGGGCTCAAAGTGTCCCTCCAAAGATGTTGCATGACATACCCTGAATACTAACCAAGATGCTGGGACTTAGTCGCTCATCTCTGTATAATCAGAGCCTCAACACACTGGTTCCAGCAGTCTCTTTGTGAAAACTTTGTAGCAGGACGACTCCCTACGTGGCTTTTTTTTTTTCTGCAACCAAACCCAATGCCAGGAATACAAAGGGAGGATCTGCAGGTAACTGCTAAGGCCATCATGTCCATATTATCAGACTGTGGTGAGCCTGTGAATGATGACTATTTTATGTCCTGATGTTCAGCCATCTCTGCTCTGCTACACTTTTGTGGCTGATGCCTTTTAGTGTATTACTGCAGCACAAATGAGGTCTGTGATACAGGAGACCCTGCCTTTTTCTTCAAGTGGCTCCTTACCTGTAGCTGGAAGTGCATGTAGCCCCTTGCCAGACTTATATTTGCAGCTGAGGAACTTCTGCTATCATCAAAGGTTTAGCTTTTACTGACAAGTGAGAAGAACCATCCTCATGTGATGTGTCTCAAATGCCTACAAACAAATTTGGGTCCAGTCCCCTCAAAGTCGCTGAAGATCCCTGTCTTCTGTGTACTTTTCCACATTTTCTTTAAGTTGTCCTATACACTTCTTCAAACACTATCACCACAGAGAAGGGCAACTTTGTTCTTTCTAGCAATCGTGAAACATCTTTGGATCCAACATTTCTGTGCTGGTACTTGTTGCCAGCTCTCACTATGGCATGCCAAGCACATCTCAGGTCAGCTCTGGAAAACCAGGCAATAATTTCTCATCCTCTTGCCTTATTTTTGTCCAAAAGAATCAGTGGATATCTCACATATATTTATTTTTTTAATTTATTTATAATGAGAAAAAACCAAACAGCACTGCACAAGGGAGGGAGAGCATTTGAAATGCATTTCACAGAGGTTTCCTTCCTTGCCCTTGACTCCATTCTAGGAAAATGCTTGGCTGAGATGATGCAGATTAAAATGATGTGATTTTATTAAAAATAAACCAGTATTATAGGAAAGGAAGCCATGAGTTGTTGCTAATGCCAGACAAACCAACCTGAGCACTAGGCAATATAAATATGATCTACATACGTTTTCTATCTATCTGCTCTAAACTTCAACAGCCTATGCAGGCTATAAAACAAAACAACTTTTTCTGTTTATATGCAGCACATGTTTGGGTTCTGGATACTCCACAGGTTTGTACAGTTGGAGATGCCAGTTTTATCTCTTCTGAATAGAAAGTAAAACCAATATGTGAATCAAAGCTGGGTTAATGACTTGGATGATGGAGCAGATACCTCCTCATCAAGTGCATTGATGACACAAAGCTGGGAAGAATGGTTGGTACCCCAGGGAACTGTGCAGCCCTTCAGAAGGACCTCAAGACATTGGAGAGTTGGGCAGAGGGGAACCTCCTGAAATTCAACAAGGGCAAATGCAGTGTCCTGCACATGGGGAGGAATCATCCCATGCTGGGTACTGACCTGCTAGAGATCAGCTCTAGCTAGATCCCTAATCTAGAGACAAGCTGTCCATGAACCAGCAGTGCCCTGAGGGCCAAGGAGGTCTATGGTGTCCTGGGGTCCATTGGGAAGAACACTTCCCAGCAGGTCCCTGTCCCTCTATGCAGCCCTGGTGAGGCACATCTGGAGACGCATGTCCAGTTCTGAGCTCTTGAGGACAAGAGAGACATAGACCCCCTGGAGCAGGTCCAATGGAGGCTGTGGAGATGATCAGGAGACTGGAGCATCTCTCTTATGAGGAAAGGCTGAGGGGGGGGATCTGGGGCTGTTCAGCCTGGAGAAGAGACAGCTGAGATGAGACCTCATCCGTGTCTGTCAGTGTCTGCAGGGAGGGGTCAGAGCATGGACCAGACTCTGCTCTGTGTTGCCAAGCAAGAAGCCATGGGCAGACACTGATGCCTAGGAAGTTCCACCTTGTCTTGGTTTACAGCTTCTGCCGAGGAAGGCAGGAACCTCCCTTGGAATGGAGAGTATAACCGCCCACTCTCCAAAATATTATAACTTTGAAATTACGAGGCTTTCAGGCAAAGATTTAAGAAAAGGAATAACAGTTCTTTAGTAATATATATAACAAGACAAACAAACAACAACAACAACAAAAACCAGAGTCCCAACAACAGCCTTCTCTCGGACGTCAAGCAACATCCTCTTCGGTGTAGTTACAGCCACAGCCGGCAGGGGCGCTGTTGGCTCCCGGCCAGGCAGGGCAAGTGCGATGATTCCCCCGCGGCTGCAGGGGGCGCTGTGGTGCGAGCTCAGCCGCCTTGCCACGTGGTAATGGCTCGGAGGGCAGGTGAGAGAGAAAGAGGGCTTCCTTTGCAAACTCACGGGGAGCCACTCTGGGTGGCCAGCTGGACTGTAGCAGGAGCCTTGGAGCAGCGGCTGGAACAGCAGAGGTGAGCAGACCCCCATGGGGGCGGTGAGTCAAATTATAGCACTAAACCCTAAGCGGTGGCCAAAGCAAGGGGGTCATGGCAAATGCAAGATGTCAGGCTAAAGTGTAGCAAAAAGCCCTGAAGCAGCAGCAGTAAACAGCATGGCTGGGTGAGAGTTTGCTCCTTTGCACAGCTCATGGGTGTTATAGATGAGTAATGATGGTTGACTCTCACAATTAAAGAGTGAATATTAAGTATATGTTAAGAGAAGTTTTGTAGATGTATAATTATGTTTCCCCTCCCCCTTGCATTGTTATCGTGGGATGGCCTTAGTACTCAGGGGATTTGGGAGGGTCGGCTTGTTACTATGGTAGCACCTGACCTCCAATCAAGATGTAAGAAAGTGATGTCCACCACTGGACAGTGAGGAAGGAGTTGATTGACAAGTCTTTGGGAGGGGGCTAGAGCTATAAAGGGCGGAATATCCATTTTGTGGATGAGCACATGGTGATAGAATCCTTTGCTCCTGGTGGTGTATTTTTCCTTATTCAGTCTTCTGTTGTATTTTTGATAAGGTTTTAATAAACCTTTTTAATTTTTTTGAAAGTGAGTATCATTTCTCACACGGGTGATGGCTGGTTTCTGGCTGCCACACAGAGGGAAGGGCCTGGCAGGGGAAGGTGTGCTCACAGCTCCTGGGTCCTGGCACAGCATGCACCAGCTCTGGGCTCCTAAGCGGCAGAGGAACAGAGAAGCAAGCTGGCAAGCCCTATTCACAGTGTCAAAGGAAGAAAAAAAAAAACAAGAGGGAAAAAAGAAAAAGGCAAAAACCATAGGGCAACAGGATCTCAAAGCAGATGCATCATTCCTCGTGGCTTATGAGTTGATCACCCCCACTGGAAGGAAGAAGTAGCTCCCCAGCCCTCAACCCCCATAGGATCCTGGGCTGCCCCTCACCCATTGTAATATTCCTGGAACCGGGGGAAGCAGTGACCATTCTGAACACAAAACAAAAACAAAACCAAAAATGGGTATGGGATACAAACTGTCCCCAAGACACACCTGAACATGAGAAAAAACTTTCCTGTGTAGTGACCTATTTGAATGCAAGCCTCTCTGAGTCCCACAGAGAGAGAAATGAATGCAGGGGTTGAATTAAAGCCTTTAGAGAAATTAAGATATATTAAGTCATATAGATATGAAGTAGAAGTGTAGGTTTAAGTAAGTAGAAGAGTAAGTTCTAGTTTTAAGTAAATAGAAATATATAAGTGCCTTAAGAGATTATGTTAGCTAGAAAAGGTGTTAAAGCCTAAAGTTCAGTAGTGTTATTTTTCACAGGATTAACTTAGTTCCAGACATAACAAAAACGTAGCAGAACTTTGCTTGTGTTTCTAGAACAGATAGAACTATATGTGTAAATGGATAGAATTATTCATGTAAATAGATAAACTTATATACATAAATTTTAAATAAGAAAACAGTACATTTGCGTAAATAGATAATATTATATACGTAGTTTTTGGGTAAGAACTGACACTACTTTCCTACTACTTTTGCACATTAGAATTAAGCTTTGATTGGTTTAGAAAGAATGTTTTAGAATTGTGTTTTTAGCTGAGTGGATGATTTATGTATAAAAATCCCCCCTGTATTGGGAACACAACACAACAAGAAGAAAGAAGAAAAAAGGCTGTTCCTGCCTGCATTCTCCATGGACTCTATGCCAGGGACTTTGCACTGGGGAGCAGCTGTTGCTGCTGCTGCTGCTGCTGTTGCTGCTGCTGTTGCCACTGTTCCTGCATGGAACCTGGGACTCTATGCCAGAGAGCAGCCGTTGCAGCTGCTGCCTTTGCTTGGAGCCTTATGCCAGAAAGTTTTTAGCACAGACTTTAATACCTTGAACTCTTTGCCTTCAAGACTGATGTATTCATGCAATAAACACCTTTATAGCAACAAACAAATGCTCATGTCTCCTTGAAGACCCCAGACCCATGCAAACCTCGACAGTGACCACACACTGGAACAGATCACCCAGAGAGAGTGTGCAGTCTCCCTCACTGGAGATGTTCCAGAACTGCCTGGGCGCAATCCTGTGCCATGTGCTCTGGGATGACCCTGCTTGAGCAGGGAGGTGTGACCAGATAACCAGCCGTGGTCCTTTCCAACCTGAACCATCCTGTGATTCTGTGATTAAAACATGGTATAAAATGTACTAAATGTTAATGTGTCCTAAGAGAAAAACACCATCTCATTGTGGGAATTCATCTCACCTGACTTTAACAATGGGATTAATCTCAAATAAATGCAAATGTTTTCAATGTACTCTTCCCTCAGTTGAACATTCAGACTTTTATGACAGTAAATGGAGATCTAACCAGTACTGGGAATCAAGAGCAGTACTAAATAACGTAAATACAGTAATAAAGAAAGATGATGTTAAAAATCTATAACTTGGCTGAGTTGCCCCCTAAGACTCCATTGGTTGTATGGATTTTGCACCGTTGCCTTGAATGGAACTTAGATTTCTATCTCAGAGTAAAACGTGCACTTTGTAAACATAAAATACATTTTTAAAATCCCATCCTATATGTTTATGTTGCAAGTCAGTGGAGAGAAATATTTGCAGGATATGATTAACCTTATCTCAAGTAAATATTTCAAACAGACTAAATAGTCTCTCTGTGACATGTGGCAAATTCTCTCCTTTGACTGAAATAAGAGGTCAAGGCACACAGATGGGATGGTGGCTTCTGCACTTCATACATCCAAACACAGGTGAGATGAATCCCACACAATCTCTTCAAGTTCTTTACTAAATTTCATTATGTACTTGCATTTCTTCCTGAAAACAGCTACATGACTGGCATGGCTTGGCTACTGCCCTCTTCCCCAGCTGAATTACCAAAGAAAATCAACAACCACAGTCTGAGGGTTGAAGCACCTCAGCATATATAATGCAGCATGAATTTAAGTTATTAGACAACATCTCCAGGAATCTCCTCAGTTTGACTTGACAGATCTTTTTGACTTTTGACATTGACATTTCAAGGATTACATCTCTTTGACCTCATGATGCTAAAGAATTTGCCAGCTTCCTTTACTCATTCTTTGGCATTGAGGGGTTCATAAAATAATGTTAACTATAGGCATTCCTGTGCAAGTATGTGTATGTGAGTGTTTGTACGTGAAATATTTAATAAGCCATTGAAAGACACGGTAGGTGAAGACATTCTGCATGCCAGATTTAATTTTTTTTTTTAGTTGTTTGGGCTTGGCAGTAATAATTAGAGAAATCTTTGGTTTCAGCTTAGAGAAGGGGTGTGAACAGGAAGGAAGGAAACAGAACTCTTACACTAAAAAGAAAATGAGCTTGTTTTATATGACATGATGTTAAGAACCACTGCCAGTTTTGTCAACAATGACTTGCAGTTATGACTTAATTTTTTTTCTTTTTTTAAGTTTTAGGCACCAAATCTGAGTTTCTCAAATAGTATGAAGACTAAAGTCCTTGCAATTCTGGAAAAGACTTTTAGTGGCATTAAAGGTGTGAATGGGAACATATGGCAGAGTACCTGTGACAGCAACATTTTGATCAGATGTCTCAAGAAGTCTCTCATAGGCTTCTTTCATGCATTGAATTATAGCATAATGATTTTCCTTTCCTCCTGTCTCCTCCATTAGCAATTCCAAATGGACTCTGTAAGGTATAATACTGGGACTTTAATTATTTTCCTGTGCTGGAATTGGAATTTGTAGACCCTTAGCATTTCTTCAAGATTGGAAGGGAGAAAAAGGTGCTGTGGCCATGCAGTGCAACTATTGGAGCACTGAGATCTTGAGCACTGTGGCCCTTAAGCCCATCATTGAGGCCTCTGGACATGAAGGATCAGACTGTGGTGACCTTAATTCTATAGATGGGCTCTGCCTCTTGTCCTTCACAGGTGACACAGATAGTGTTGTTGATAAACTGAGGAGCCCCTGATGGATTTTTTCCTGGAAGTACTTGCCTTTATTCTTTAGTTAAAAGGATGCTGGGCAGTCAGTTTTGAAAGCCCATTTGCACAGTGGTCATTCCAGAGGTCCTGCGATTTTAAGTCACGCCAATAATGGCTAGTTAAAGAAAGAGACACCCCATCTTTCCTAGTTGGAGGTATTTTTTAACGTTGAATATCACCCAGCCAGGGATTAAGTAAATGTCCTGGCTTGTAAGATAAGCATGTATTCTATTTGCCATCTGTTAGAAGTTAAGCAGTTTTCTTATCTCTTCCAAGAACAATGTCTCCTTCTGGGGAGATAGCTTCTGTTAATAGACTATTAAATGACTCACTGCATGACTAGTAAAGTTACATCATCCCATTNGGCTTTTGCCTTCTTTCACAGACTCCTGTCTTTCTAAACCAAGACAGTAAATTTTAATTTTGTTTTTAAAACCTCACAATGTATCTGTCTTCAAGTTTATAATTTGAATGTGTCAAAAAAACAACATGGGCAGGAAAATGGGGTTGCTTTGCACTGGGACTTGTGCAGAATTTACGGTCCATCTTCTTCATAAATGAGAGGGAGACTGAGTAACTTATCTGGGGTTCCTTCCTGATGCGCTTGGACACTTACTGTTGAAGAAGAAGGCTTAAGAAAAAAAACCCACAAGCCTCACCTACAGAGATGGATCAGCATTCAATAGCTGCTTCTGGCCAGACTGCTCTGCAATAATTGTCAGAGTCTAGGAAAATGAGAACAGGAAAGATGCGAACACTGGCTCTCAGCCCCTGGCCACAGTGGACAAGGCACAAAAGCTGGAATGTGCTGGGGCTTTGAACACAGTTCTTGAGCCAAACTCCAGCTTCCTCTGTCTCCAATACACTCTGAATTTCTTCTCAATCCCCTGTGGGAAGCAGGGTCCTTTTCACAGTCCCTTCCTTCATGCCCCTTCTTGCTCCACTCGCTTGTCAGGGTGCCTTTCCTGGCTGTGACAACAGGGACGAGTGTGCCCTTAATCAATCCCAAACCTGCTTACTTGGATGAAAGCGCAGCATGATGAGCATGGCAAATCCTTTTTCTTAGATAATGCAAACCCATACTTCTCCTGATTTCCCAGAAGGTGCTCAGAGAGGCTATGTGTGAAAGATAAGCAAAAAGTCGACACTGGAAGCTTGCAGAGCAATTTTTCAGACTGAGTGCAAACAATCTGGTTCACATCAGTCCTCTAGCTTATTCATTCCCCTATCTACAACTAGATGTTCAATGCACAGTGCAAAGGCTGGTGAGTGACTCCATCTTCCTGGCTTACAGAAGCTGCTGTCTGCCCTGTGGCAGTGAGGGAAGTGCTATAGTTGAATGGGGAGGCAACCAAACTAATGGTGTTTTCAGGGACCTTTTGCAGAAGCTATCTTGGCTGGTATCTCATGTGCTGTAATCTACCCTGAATCCCTGAAGAGTTCAGCTGCATTCCAGAGGGGCCATGTCCTTGAGGGAGAAAATATGTTGAGCTCTGTGGCAATCTAATTAATTAGCAGGTTTGCAAGGAAATTGAAGAAAGCCTGACCATGACTGTCAAGCCAGTAAGTTTCAGGCTCAGGATAGACTGGCCCAGCAAGTTGGGACACAGCTCCAAGCTACCTGAGATAGATGGTAAGAAAGTTCAGCTACCTGGAAATAAAATGTGTTGTGCCAGTTGTGCTCAGGGTTGGGAAATTGTACCTAGTTTATTCCCTGGAGCTAAACATCTGTAGCTATTGGATTGTTCAGTGTGGAGTCATAAACCATGCAGCATGTGGAAATGGGATGCTGCTAGGAAGCATCTATCCCATGACCGGCTCTTTGGGTTTAGACATTCCCTAGTCAATGTTTAGAAGCAGGTTTCTTCATTTTATTTTTAAGTTTTGCTTCCTAAAAGGCCTTTTCAGAGACCTATCTGACCCCCTTACCTCCAGTCCTCTTCTGTCCCCTCCTTAGCCCTATTACTGCCTTCCAAATTCAGGGCCTGTGCTTGATGCTTCCCTATCTTCCTTTCTCCAGTGCACACCACCACTCTCCCAAATCCTTGTTGGGCACTCTTTTTTGAAAGCCCAACACTGCAGACTGGAGAGTGCAGAAAGAGCTGCAAACAGCCAATGTGCCAGGTGAGTGTAAACAAAATTTCTGCACACTATCCAGATGACTTAGTCTTTCCCCTGCATGGAAAATCTGTCAGTCTGACCACTGGGATTACAGGAATGCATAACAACCTACCTGCTTCTAAAAAGCTCCTGAAATAGGGAATTGACATCTAAAATATGGAATAGAAATAATGTTCCTGGGGTGGAGGAGGTATACCTATATCTTAGCGACCTTTTGGAGATGGTGGCTTATATCATGATACCTATTTACTGCCTCCCCATCTCTCTAGCTAGAAATGTACACTGTCAGCACAGTGTCTTGGTCCAGGCCCAGGGCTTTGAAACCTTCAGTTCAGCCCTATGGGCTTGTCAGCAGCCATATATTGTGGCAAGAGTGTGTTCACTTAGCACTGATCTTGTTCCACTACTGGGATAGCCAAATATGAAGGCAGTTTTCTCAAGGTGAGGTGGATGCATCAAGCCTTTCTGTATTGTCCAAATTCCAGTAAATGAAAATCACAGATTCCCACTTATGCCCCCATGTGGTGAACACAAAATAGAATGAAAGATGACCCAGAAAATGAGAGATGTGGAGATTGTTTCCAGATAGACTGTGTTGTCATATCATGAGAAATAAAATTAGTGGAAAATCTGATAATATTAAACCTTTTCTTTTTGTGTATAATAGCCCTGAAGACACTAGAAGAAATAATACCAAACGTCACTGTGCCCTGTCCTCAGGTGATTTAGAAGGACTTTAATCTACCAGGGGTTCTTGCAGCTTTCACAACCCAGAATTCTGGAGCAATTCAGCCATGCAAATTTCCCATAGCCAGAGACTTCTGCTTTCATAGTCTCGCTGCCTGTTGGCTTCCCAAAGTTGAAGGGATGAGTAGAACAGTTTTGGAGATCTCATAGTAGCAGATTGTCTAGAAAACCCCACTGAAGAAGCTAGAAGGTGTCGTTNTCTGTCTCTTTTCTCGAGGACTGAACTGAGAATACCTACAAGAAGGTTCTCATTTCATTGTAGGAAATGTGGGAGTCCAGGAGGGCTGGCCCAAGATACGTCTTGGGAGTTGCTGTCATGGGCTTTTCAACCGTCCTTCTGTGCATCTGCAAATTTCTTTTCCTACCTTGTCTCAATATGAAGGCCATCAGCTATGCCAAAGTCCCATTTATGCAATTCTTGAAGCCTGTAGGAATGAGGAACATGGATATGTAGAACAGCAAATAACCAACTTTAGCTTTGGTGCCCTTTGTTCCACATTAAAGGCAAGCAAAAGTTGTGCTGTGGATCATCTCCAGATCTAGAAATGAAGCTGCTGCTCTCTAGGCAGCCACTATGAAGAGTGAGAAGGTCCCCCTGATCCTCCTTCTCTCCAGACTAAGTCCCCCCATCTCCCTCAGCTGCTCCGGGTGCTCCAGATCCTTCCCCAGCGCCATTGTCTGGACCTCCTTCAGATCCTCAATTTCTCTCTTATCATTAAGGGCTGAGAACTGCTCCCAGGATTGGAGGTGCCTTGTTGCCCTGGTTTTTAAAAGTGTTAAGTTTTCCTTTATAGTTCTTTTGAAAGTTTTAAAGTTCTCTTAAAACTCCGTCAGCCTTCTGTTCTGTTTACATATTTTAGAGTCAGATTCCCATGCAATGTCATGTATAAATAGAATAGTTTACATTCTTCTCTGTGGGTGGAGAAAGAATGATTGACCAATGCTTTGACCAGTGTGGTTGGAGAGGTGCTAATTGCATCCTCCAATCCACGGTCATCTTTAGAATTGTATAAATTGCAGACTCAAAAATAAAACACTCTTTTTTCCTTCTTCAAACTCCATCAGACTTCTGTGTGCTCATTTCATGTCAAACAGTGACAGTGCCTCACCAGTGCCCAGCCCAGTGGGATGCTCACTGCCCTGGTCATGCTGCCACACCACTGCTGGTACAGGCCAGGCGCCCTTGGCCTTCTTGCCCACCTGGGCACACCTAGGTTCAGTCTGTCAATCAGCATCCCCAGGACATTTCACAATGGACACTTTTCAGCCACTCTGCCCCCAGCCTTTAGCTCTGCACAGGTTGTGGTGACCCAAGTGCAGGACATGGCACTTGGCCTTTTTGAACCTCACACAATTGGTTTTGGCCCATGGGATTCAGCCTCTCCAGATCCTTTTGCAGAGCCTTCCTGCCCTCAAGCCATTCAATGCTCCTGCTCAGCTTAGTTTTGCCTACAAACTGACTGAGACTAATAAAGACATTCAGTGTCTTTACAGTCCCAGCAGCTCTCTGACCCATGCTAGAGGCTGCCTAGATCAAAGCAGTTTTCATGGTTGGGGCAGACAACTGAGTTGGTTGAGTACTCCATGAAAGTGCTAATAGGCAACCATCTGGCTGGATGCTCAGGCTGGAAGCTGTGACAGGAAGAGCAGAGCCATGTTGCAGAGTGTCATACCATCTGTGTTGTTGTAAAAAATGTTAACATTTTAAACCTCAAAGGTTGTTCACAATCTTGAGGCAATTCTCCCTTTTGTCACTGTATTAAAAGAGCAATGAGTTTTTAAACAGAATAATATGCTTTGGAGTTAATTATTATAATTTTGATTTCTGATTCTTTAACTAGGTGCTTCTTAATAAGGAGCAGTTTCACTATAATGAAAGAAGTAGCCCCAAAGTAATTGGAGGATGTCACACTGAGGTACAAGACAATGTGCTTTGAAAAAAAAGAGGACCCTTTATTTTTTTCTCACAGAAATGGTGATAAACAAGATAATTACTATTATGAATCAGTATAGCTCCCAAGATCACATCAGTTTCCACTGGCTGGAGATCTCTCCCTCAGTCTCTGATGTCATGTTGTTTAGGTNCTTTTGTTTTTTTTTTCTCCCTTTTCAAATTTTTGTTTGGTTTTTGTCCTAGTAAAGAACTGTTGTTCCCATTCCCATATCGTTGCCTGAGAGCCTTCTAATTTTGGAATTCTGGTAATTCCGAGGGAGGGGGTTTGCCTTTTCCATTTCACGGGAGGCTTTTGCCTTCTTTCACAGACTCCTGTCTTTCCAAACCAAGACAGTGTTGATGCACTGTACTCTTCTAGGAGGCAAATGCTGGCAAGTGACAGCATGGGCTTCCTGAATGCCTTGGAAATCTGTTTCAGAATATGCTCCCTGGTTAGTTGGAGAACTTCAAGGGTGGATTTAATTTCCCCTAGCACAGAGATCTATAAATCAGATATGTAAGTCTCACTTGTGGCATTTGGTAACAAAGGACAGAAGTAAGCAGCTCCAGAGGGCAAATGTCTTGATGTCTTGATATCTAGACATCCTCTTAGAGTGAAATGGTCACTCCATGTGTAGGGTCCCTTCTGTTCAGTTCACATGTGTACTGACATGCACACCTAAACACAGGAGTGCAAATCCTTGTCTTCAATTTCTACCCCTAACTTGCTCAGGTCTGTGTAAAAGCTGGGGGTTTTTGTGCCAGCTTTTCCTTCAACTTGAATGGTTTTTGTCCTTAGTTAATGTGTAAGCACTGCCAGGAACACTGAGTCACTGAGTTCAGTCACTGGTACATCAATAGCAAAGTTTGAGCTGATGCCACCTGGAATGCTCTCAAACTCATGATGTTCCTGAAGTCTGAATGGACCATGGACTGCCCAGTCAGCAGGATGCATATACCTATCCCAGGCATTTTTTAGTCCTTTCTGGTTAATCTCAGTGTCATAGAACCATCTTTGGAATATTTAATTTACTAGTACAGATGTATTTTATGAACCTACTTGTATTCTGTAGTTGAATAAGCCAACATCTCATGCTGTTCATGAGATGCACAGTCTGGCCTCTGTACATCTTCCACTTTGAACTGATTTTGCTTGAATTTGCGTGACCAGGACTTAACTGCAGTTTAGATGATGTCTCAGCTGTTCTCTGTGCCATGATATGAACATTTCCCTATGTCTGTTGGAAACATCTTTCATGATATATATTACAGTTGCAGCTGTTCTTTTTAAGGTCACTGTTCTCAGATAGACTAACTCAGGTCCTTTTTCCTCTACTGTTATATTGAATCAACAAGCTTCTACCTTAGTATCTAAATGCAGTGTCTTACTCTTTGATACTCTTAAAATTCACCTGTTTCTTTCAGCCTTCCTTCAAGGTCATTGTCTTGGTTTGGAAAGACAGGTGTCTGAGCCTCCCCTGAAATGGAAAAAATGTAAACCNTATAGTTCTTATCAGCCATGCCGTGACATTCAATGGCCCATTATCAGCAGATGTCTCCCTGGGGGAGGATTGATTGTGGGAGAGATAAGGAAAAACTGCCCACTTAACAGGAGGCAACTGCCATACAGATGGCAAATAGAATATATCTTGCTTCTTTCAATCTGGGACAGTCATCCAGCTCTTCCCTCTTCCCATATCATATTCTGATCCTCCTCTGCACTAGCCATACAGTCACTCAAGTTTGTGTCTTCAGCAGATCTCATGACCAGGTGCCTAGTTTTTTCTGCCAAGTTCATTAAGGAAAATAGTTAATAAGATTGGTTTCAGGACCATGATGGAGTTTCTCTGGATTTACTCACAAATAACAGACAGCAAATGTTGGCCCCAGATGGTATTTTGTTCAAAACAAAATAATGGCTTCCATGTGTCTTTCCAAACTGAGGTGTATGGAGCACTTGCTGGTGGCCTATGCAGGGCTGGCCCTTTGCAAAATGCTAGTTCTTCTTTGTTACTTCTAGCTTCTAAATTCTACTAAATTAAGCAAAGCTTACACTAAATGTTTTCCTAATATTATTTTCATGTGAAAGAAACTGTGTGAGTTTCTGGTGGGACTGTATGTGATTGGAAGGGGAACTCACCTGTGGGATATAGTTCAAGCAGATTAGGACCTATGAAATTTCTTAACTGTTTATCAGTACAGAGTGTATTATTTTTGTCACAGTGGCACCAGATAGTTCAAAGAAGGGCTATGACCACAGATACGCTGAAGCCTTGCATGGACTCCCGCTGAAGGCAGTCCTCATTGCAGAAAGATTACAAGGTGGGTTACCAAAGGGAAGAAAATGAGACAATAGGTGAACAAAGGAGGAGGATACATCTGAGGAGGACATATCCATCCAGACACATTTATATTATCATCATGAGAATTTGTGTCTCCTGTGCAGCTGACACATTGCTATCATGCTATGCAGCTGCATGTTCTCCAAATGTCTCGGTCATGTCACAGTAATAAGCTTTGTTTGCCACATTGTTTGTTTGTGGCATCTTTGTATATCTTGAGGACTCAGTTTGCAAACATCCAGGAATTCTTTCACTGGAGCAGAGGCAGGGACCTGCTACTGAGAGGATAACAACAACTTGCCTGGAGTCAGTGTAAGCTCTTATGTCAGAACTTGTAATGCCAGTTTTGAAAAATATATGACAGAATGCAAAGAAAACATGGAACTGGGTTTAGGATAGGGAAACAAGCAACAAAGTCCTCCATACCTTTTGTTTCTTTGATTGTAAGATTGTGGACTAGGACTGAGTTGTTACAGAACCTGTTACAGTGTTTATGTGGTAAGAAAAAGGGTCTTTGTCATGGTCCAGTTTTTAAAGTTTTTAGAAATGCCTCTGCCTGAATTAAGGTGCAAACAAGACCATATGCCAATGTCTTCCAAACAGCTGAGTTCCAGGAGAAGGTCCATTGGCTGGAGATGTTGATCTTTGACATCCTTGAAGGTCCTTCTCAGTCCTGAAAACAGAGAACTGCTGAATCCTGAAACAGAGAACTGCTGAAGAAAGTTACCAACAACTATTAGAAATGCATCAGATTATCAGGCAATACTGAGAAATTTCCTGGAATGCCATGGCCACAGCCTTTAATTCAACCACTTGGGCTGAAGCTGGCTCGTGGCTTTCCAGTACTTTGAGCTGGTAGCTCTTT
>VXBC01001961.1:161472-181191 GCA_013399945.1 Ploceus nigricollis | reverse complement strand
CAAGAAAAAGAAAAAACACAGTCCAGGGAACTTCTCTGCCTCAGCTAGCGAAAACTAACTAAAAAGCAAAAGAAAGCTCTGTCCTACATCTGTCTGTGCTGCAGTCAACACAGTCCAGGAGCAGGAATGTGGGGGAGTGAGTGCAGTTTCTGATAACAAACTCCGCGCTTCTTCTCCCCCACACTTCACTTTTGGAACCAGTCTTAAAGGTGCAAAACTCTTTTCTGGGCTAAACAGACGAATGGATATACAATCATCATGAAGTCACCCCAGGACACAGCTTCATCTGAAATGAAGATTTTCAGCCCATGTTTTTAACCCAGGTCTCTCTCATCACCCTACAAAAACAAGCTGGTAAAGTGCAATGGCCATGGGCATTGAGATATCCTCTGCTCTGCAATAATACAGATGTTTCCCATTCTCATCTTAAACTGGTCCAGAAGGCTAATTCTTTGAACTACAGGACTGGTCCTAGTGAGCCTCATCTTCTTCAGTATGCCGTACCTCCCCCTCAGAGTTGCATGGCTATAATGCTGCATGGCAGAGTACATTGTCTTTGACCAGAAGAACTCCAGAACTAACAATTTCTAACTCACAAAGATCTCATGAAATCCCTGTTGGTTGAGAGAAAAGAGATTTCCCTCTGGTTTTATATTGGAATGATCATCTCAGCTTTGGACCAGAGAATAGTACCACTTTTTCAGGATCGGTCTTGAAAGCATTCAGGCAAAGAGCAAGATTTGAGAAGGCTGGAGGCACCGTAGAATCATAGAACAGTTTGGGTGGGAAGGGACATTAAGGAACAGCCTCCTGCCATGGGCAGGGACACCTTCCACTAGACCAGGTTCGTCCAAGCTCTGTCCAACCTGGTCTTGAACACTTCCAGGGATGGGGCAGCCACAGGTTCTCTGGCCAGTCTGTGCCAGGGCCTCACCACCCTCACAAGGAAAAATTTCTTCCCAATATCCAATCTAACCCTGCCGTCCCCATTTGTTTTGGCCCTTTTGCAATGAACTAATAGGAGCTGAGTATAAAAGAGCATTTCCAAGATTTTTTTTAGTTTTCTTCACCTGTATGAAGCCATTCCCCCATGTTCTGTTCCTTCAGACCTTTGAAAAAGTTCTCCAGTTCTCTTGGAGCCTCTTTAGGCAGAAGAAGGGGCTCTAAGGTCTCCCCAGAGCCTTCTCTTCTCCAGGGTGAACACCCCCAGCTCTCAGCCTTTCTCCAGAGCAGAGGTGCTCCAGACCTCTGATCGATTCAGTTGCCTCCTCTCGACTTGCTCCAACAGAGATTTAAGTCCTTCTTATATTGGTACTATGAACAGAAGAAGGATCCAGGTGATGGGTTGCCATCAAATTTCAGCTAAGAAACTCCTGGTATGTCAGCAGCTACTGCAAAGGACCATATTGTAGCTGGGTAAGATAATAAGGTGGTCAGATGGGTTACTTTTGAGATGGTATATGTGGTGCACGTCATTAACTGTTATCCTGATGTCTGCTTTGCTCTGTACAGAAACCTGATGGCATGAATATCCCTGCAGAAATCGAGGTGTGAGGTCACATGTGTCTTCCAGGTGTTTTGCTGTATGAAAAGAAACCTTGCAGTGGTGTGAAATGTTTATGAGGTGATATCTATACCTGGGAGACATGAAGAGAGGAAGAAAGCCAAAGTTCAAGTGCACTGCTAAGTAGCTTTAAAAAACTTGCCAAATGCATCTTAAAGACATTAAGTCACTGATACAACACTCTAAATTTCCATTGTATTTGCTACGTGAGTTTCTGAAGTTCAGCACTACCATCCTTCTGACATTGTTAATTTTTTTCATGGTGGTTGTGTCACTGTTGCCATAGTGGTGTAAAGGAGATCAGAAAATGCAGTAGCCAAACTGTTGGAGGATCACTACGAGCAAGAAGCAGGAAAGGGGAGAGGAGAGGATGGAAATACATATTTTGTGCCTGAAATCAGGAAACTGGCTTCCTTCTAAGAGAAAACAGGGACAGGAGGCATGGATATGAATCTACAGGGAAAAGGAAGGAAGGGAGAGGAACATCAGAGCATCACCAAAATGAAAAAGCTACTAGCTGTGAGATGAGATAATACTATCTGGGGAAATTCAGTTATGATCAGCATCTGCTTTGTACCGAGTTTCACTTTCACTGGTATCTTCACTGGAGATGGATAGAAAAGTTGTAAGAGTGTGTGTGGGAGTCAGTGCTCCAGTTTGATGAGTGTCAGCCAGGTGGGTGAGGCCAGCTACAGGGCTCAGATTTACAAGCCATTCCTGTTGCCTTGCAAAGGATGGACAGCTGGGAGGAAGGTGGGAATGTGCTGCTTTGGCAGGGGAATAGATTCAGGATGCTCTGATCTGTACATAATTGTGCTGGTAGTCAGGGATTCCTGCTAGCTCTGACAGTTCCCTGTTCAGCCATGGATGTGTTGATAGAACAAAAATGTTCAAAGCTGGAAGCTTAAGATGTAGGCTCCCACGATGACATACCTTGAACTTCAAAGGAGCTGAGTAACCAGAGGGTGAGTTTCTTTGTTTTGGCCTCTGCAATGAAATAGTAGAAACCAAGTACCTGAGAGCATTCCCAAGAATTTGTTTAGTCTTGTGTACCTTTTGTGCCTCAGTTTCCTCTAAGTAAAAGAGGGTTCTGTTTGCCTTTCCCATAGGATCACAGTCAGAAGCTACATGTGGGATCTTAAGAAAGGGACAAGTAACATTCTTTACTTGGATTTATGGAGAAAAGGAAAATTTCTAGTTCAGGTAGTGTGGTGAGGCGTTCCCCTCTCCCACAGAAGAGCTTATCTGTTCTGTCAGCTGGTGTGATAACTTTGGGCATCTTCTCCCTTCACATGAATTTGCTAATTGGTGAGATGATGCAGGCTGGACATCTGTCCAGTAGTGAGTTATCTCTGACACCATGGAGGTGGCATTCCCAGCTGACAATAAATATCTTGCCTTGAGAGCAGATTGAAGAGAGATAAGCCTTGAATTTCTGACTGACAGATACTTCACTTTACAAAATAAAAGCTACACAAAACTTTCACAAAGCAGAAATCTTCTGCATATTCCCTGGAAATGTGTGGGGATCTCTCCTCAAGGTTTGGGATGCTGGCCTTTGAGTTACTCTCCTGGGAGGTGAGTTAAAGGACTCTGTGTACTCCATCATCACTTCTGTGGGAAGTTACATTGATTCCTAATGTGTACTGTTTCTTTGCTAGCTGTCATATAGGTACCTTTATGTTGTGCACTGTTTTATGTAATCTAGTTGTAGTTCTTTGTTTTAACCTGTGTAGTAAGTAAGTAAGTAAGTAAGTGTTTAAGGCCTTTTGTCTGTTAATCTCCTGTCTATTCAATAGACCCAATCAGCCATTTTTAAGAACTTGTGAGCCAAGGTGGTTTAGGTGTGGGTCGCCTGAATTGAAGATGCTGCCAAAAATCTGAACCTGAGACAGGGCTTCTTTAACACTTTCACTCAATTCATAGCAGGTAGTGATGAGTTAAAGTTCATGGCTGCAAAGAGAAGCAGCCTCGTCTTGAGTGATGCAGGTTTTGGTGAGAAAGAGCTTCCTTAGGGGTGGCCCGTGTGGCACAGTGGCAGTAGAAAAGATATTGCATTACTCCAGCACCCATTTGTGGCTTAAAACACATTATTGAGTTACCATATTTGACTTCACAGCTTGGACAAGTGAAAAGTGACATGGGTACTTCAGAAAGATAACCAGGTTTGCTGTTGTAAACTCAGGATGTAGTTTAGTAGAGGGCGACCAATACTGAGACAGGGATGGCCACTATCAGCTGACAATATGATCTGTGGCCCATTTGCACAATTGACCTGATGACAGAGCCTGAGGAATTCACCAAACCAGAAAAGCTTCTTCAAACACATGGTGATTTCCTCTTGGTTGGGCAGAAAACAGTGATATATAGGCCTCAAAATAACAAAGTTTTGAGGAAGATGAGGTCTAAAGCTGAGTCGAAAATGAAATGGCTGTGCTATACCTCTTAAAAAGCCACATCAATCTCTTGGATCAGGACACACTAGGCTTCTGGAAGTGTTTAACAATTTTTAAGGCTAACCTGTGGCTTTTGCTTTATCAAGAGACTTTTCCAAC
The DNA here is from genome assembly GCA_013399945.1 of Ploceus nigricollis. Taxonomy (NCBI): domain Eukaryota; kingdom Metazoa; phylum Chordata; class Aves; order Passeriformes; family Ploceidae; genus Ploceus; species Ploceus nigricollis. The sequence goes on along the minus strand of VXBC01001961.1, from coordinate 177,072 downwards.
AGCTGAAGAAGCAGCACTTTTACTGTCAGCTTGAGGAGCCCTGTGCTTCATCTGCCTTTGACCATAGGAAAAAAATGAGGGTGTAGGAAGACAGTAGTTCCACTGTATCTACTAGAGCTGCTGAGCTCCAGCTAGCCTGACAAAATGCCGTAGAGGTTTATCCCTTGGTAATGGCTGGCTTTTCTTACTGAGCAGTGGAGAAGAATGTTTTTTTCTCTGACTTTTGCCTCTCCATAAAGTAATTTTCAAATACCCCAGTGGGCAAAAAATCACAAATAATCACTCTGGCCCCAGAATCAGCCACCAGGTTAGGGATTAATGAGAAGTCCCCTTGCAGATGAATGGCTGAGGAATAACCCATTAAATGCAAGTCTGCTCTTCAGTTTGAGAACTTAACTGTTCGGTGTTTTATTAGGTTAAAATCTTTCTCTGATTGCTTGTAAATCTTGGTACCTTTATGGGATTGTATTTGATGGAAAGGTGGAAGGTGATGCTGTTTTGGTTTAAAAAGACAGGTGTTTGCTGAGGAAGGCAGGAGCTTTCTTTGAAATGGAAAATGTAAATTTCTTCTTTATGAATTATTATCATTTTTTAAATTAAGAGGCTCTTAGGCAAAGATATGGGAATAGGGATAACAGTTCTTTACTGGGAAAATTAAAAATACAGATGTAATAGTACAAACGAAAAAAAACCCACTGACAGAATCAGAATACAACTTGACACCCTGTGGGTCAGGGTGTTGATAGCAGTCTGATTAAATGGTGGCTGCAGTCCTCCTGGAGTGATAGGTGTGGTTTTGTTGAAGCAGCGATCCTGTAGAAGGTGTTGTTTTTCTCTGAAGGTTCAGTGGTGATGTAGACGGGCCTGGTCTTCCTCTGGGAATCTAGAGGAGAAGAAAGCTGCTCTTCTTGGAATCTAGTGGAGACAGGCTGCTCTGGTGTCCTAAATCTCAGATTATATCTAGGTAGGAATGCTTGGCTCCTCCCCCTGGGTGGAACATCTCACAATGGGGTGATGTAATTTTATCAGTCATGCAGTGACACTCAGTGGCTCATTAACAGAAGATATCTCCCCAGAGGGAGGATTGGTTAGTGGAAGAGATAAAGAAAACTGCCCAATTAACAGAAGATAACTGCCTCTAATAGATGGCAAATAGAATACATACTCTGAGCTAAATCTTTCAATTTATGACAGATGCCCACAAAAATGCACTCACCATATGTGCAACAGAAGCTTTAGCTGACAGTGGTGGCCCCTGAGCAGAACTGCAAGAATGAAGACTATTGAAGTGAAAGTCATCATTGCTTCTGGTCCGTTCTGTCCCAACAGCAAATTGTTCCCCACAGCTTTCCTTTGACATGAAGGAGCTCTTCCCACATTAGAAAACATGGTTGTCTAAAGCAGGAGAGAGGCTATGCCATGTCCCCTTTGGTCTCATGTTGTGTGACATGGATTGTTCTGATGAGAGGCTGATTGCCTGCTCCCTCTCCCTTCCCTTCTTGGGGACAAGTTCAATTCTGCCTTATGTTCCTGTATTGTGGAATTCCTTGGTAAGTCCATGTCCAGCATGTGAGGCAAAAATGTCTCAGGCTGTAGGTTAGGAGACATGATGGGCCCAAATTCTTCTTGACCGCAGGTGGGGATAGCTGTCAGCGATGGAGAGAGACGGGGAAGACTGACTCGGTGATCAGAATCCACATTTATTGTGCACTACCAATGCTTATATACTGTTTTAAGAAGACTAGTAATGTTTACTACAATGATTAGGTTAAAATCACTTACACAAACTTATGCATATTACAACATCTCTTGCTTGCAGAATTTAATGAAATTTTCTTTTTCCAGTTAACCAGTCTGATTGAATCTTCTTTTAATCCTCAAAGTTCTGTTTGTTCTTGCCAAGGCATCCTGTTATCAAATCTCCTATGCTAACCAGGTCCAAAGTCCATCATTTGTCTTGTCCCAATATCCCAACAGATACCCTCTAGGCAGCACACCAGTGTCACTGTTCCTCATGTCACCTGCATCTGCAGTGCTCTGTACAAGAGTTGGATACCTCTGTGCTCATTTTTTCTGTGATCACAGCCTTAATCAAATGGCACAGTGTTGGGTGTTTGGATACCTTTGTGGGAGGGGAGAACAGGATCCTGTCTGAATGTCTGCTGTTACTATCACCCCCCAGAGAAAGCTCTGGGTTATCATGGGGAGAAGGCCAAATCTCGTTCAACTCACAAGAGGAAGAATTTGGCAGCCTTTACCCTTACTCTTCCCTTATTTCCTCTTCCTACTCTGATGACAGATACTTATCATAACAAAGACACTGTCCTGGTCTGGCAGCTCCTGCTCAGGGAAATCCTTGTGGGTCTGGGAAAAATGGGGCTGAAAGAGGTGAAGTAGTATAAGAAAATGTTCAAAAAGACTCAAGTGAAAGTGGTTTGGGTTAGAAAAGCCCTGAAACCTCCTGCATATTTATGTGACCCTTCCTGCCTTGAGAAATGAGTATGAGGCTTCTGGAGTACACCAGCTGCATGGCTCACCAGGACTGGCTTTTTGTAAGTTTTTGGGTAAACAGGCAAAGGCACAAGAGCAACCTTGGCTTGTCCAAACCAGCCTGGCACACTGCTCACCCTGCTGCCAGGAGATTCCAAAGACCACAGAATGGGACAGATGTGACTACATCCTTCTTGATGAGACTTGATGTGCTCAGTCCTGGCAAAAGAGGGGCACAAGCTGCTCCCAGGATAGGTGGAAGCAAATCCCACTCTGCAACCTTATAGATTATATAGGGCCACCTCTGTGTCCAACAAGGAGATGGTCAGCAGATGTCATAGTGGACTGGGGTTGAATTTGAGACCTGGAGTCAGCATGGGTGAGAAATACTAATGCAAGGTTCCCCATTTTTGAGAACTTTAATGGTGAAAATTCTATCACAAGGAGTGTGGCAATTTTAATTAATTAATTAATTTCCTTCTTTTTTAATATTGGAGATCCATTTGGGCTGCACACTCAGCTGACCTCACTCCCATACAGGGACTGTATGTATCACATCCCACTTACACCTGGCTCAAAATAGGTCACAAGAATTTGGGCCATGGAAAACATTTAGCAGAGGACTTCTAGCAGCCTTCCAGTACACAAAGGGGCTTCAAGAGAGACAGAGAGAGACTTTGGTCCTGCAGGGACCGGACGAGAGGAAATGGCTTTGCACTGACAGAGGGCAGGGTTAGATGGGATAATGGAAATAAATTCTTGGCTGTGAGAGTGATCAGGCTCTGGCACAGGTTGCCCAGAGAAGCTGTGGCTGCCCCATCCCTGGAAGTGTTCAAGGCCAGGTTGGATGGGGTTTGGACCAACCTTGTCTAGTGAAAGGTGTCCCTTCCCATGGCATGGGGGTGGAATGGGAACATTTCTGTATTGAATTGATGCATTATGTATAATATCTTTTGGTAGATATAAGTGGGGAGTATAGTTGATGTACTTCGCTTCTTATTTCCTTTGCAATGTTTCCCTCTCTTTCCACTCTGAGGTGCTCTTTGCAATCAGATCCACCCAGGTCAAGCAAATGTCAGCAGATGACAGCAGATGAAACCATGCATCCTGCCAGTCTAGCCTAAACCTACGCACATCTGCTATGATAAAGCCACTCCAGACCATTGTGGAGATTTACTTATAAAATGAGAAGAAGGGATGAAATCACCCTCTCACTCTTCAGGTTTCCAAAATACATAGCAAGAGGAGAGATGGGGATTTTGGGGTGTGTATCTGTGTGTCTGTGTGTTAGGTGGCATTTTAAAAATAATTTTCCCCCTTACTATAACAATTAAAACGCCAGAAGAAAGATTTCAAAAAGAAAAACAAGCAAACCACACCCCAAAACAACTAAACTCATTGGTTTCAAGGTGGGTTAACAACGTGAAAAGCTCATGCCAGAACACGTGTTATTAGCAATAAAAAAGTTCTTTATTTGTCTGTCTGAGGAATTTCTTTCACACTCACTTTTAAAAAACTATCTTTATTTGTTTCCTTTCTATCACACACACAACCAGATCAGTTAAATAAAACAGAGTTTTATATTCATTCCAGGCAAGGATTCTTGCCAAAATCTGTGCCTCCTTTTTCTCCCCCCACTCATTTTCTTATATACAGACCAGTGATGAAAACACAAAAAAATCTGAAGCCTATGAGGTGACAGATGAACAAGATGAAGAGGCAAATAATCCAAATGGTGCTGTGAAGGAATGGCTTTTACTGGCAAAAGGAAACATATTTCTGCAAAGGTTAGAGGAATTTTTCTGTTTCTGTTGGATTTTTCCAAGGCTGGAAATTTTAATTTCATGAGGAGACTAAGATCCTGCATTTTAGATGTTCCAGACAATTCCTTCCCTTGATTTGTTGCTTTGTTTGTTTAGGTTTTTATCAACAGTGAGGATTTGTGCTTCAGTTTATTTTATGTGCAGAAATCTCATTTGTGTGAATGTGATTGCCAGACATGTGATGGACATTGACACCACACAGAGCAGAGTGAGGAGAATGTTGGCTGCAAATTGTACGCAGAGCTTTGCTTCCAAGGAGGACTTTGCAGTCCTGCTGGTGTTAAACTGTCTCACATATGTAGCTTTTTCCCAATATCCAACCTAGACCTCCTCTGGCACAACTTGAGGCTATTTCCTTTTGTCTTGTCACTTGTTACTTGAGAGAAGAGACCAACCCTCACCTGGCTCCACCCTCCTGTCTGGGATTTGTAGATAGCGAGAATGTACTGCCTGAGCCTCCTTTTCTCCAGGCTGAGCCCCCCAGCTCCCTCACCTCTCATCACCAGTGCCAGCAAAGGGGTGCAATCATTCAAATAACTTCTCTCATCCTGCTGGCCACACCAATGCTGACACAAATAAGGATACTTATTGGCCTTCTTTCCCCCCATGGCACACCTGAGCTCATGTTCAGCTGCTGTGGATCAGCGCCCCCAGATCCTTTCCCACTCTGCAGCTTTCCAACTCTGCACTGAGCCTGGAGAGCTGTGTTGGGTTGTGACTCAAGGTCAGGACCTGACACTTAGCCTTGTTGAACCTCATACCACTGGCCTGCACAGATCCTTCTGTAGAGCCTTCCTGCCCTCCAGCACATCAACACTCCCACCTAACTTGGTGTTGTCTGTGAACTTACTGAGGGTGCACTCAATTGATTTGTCTAAATCAATAAATACATTACACAAGACAGGCCTCAATACTGAGCCCCAGGGAATCCCACTAGTGACTGGCCACCAACTGGATTTAGTCCCATTCCCACCACTCTCTGGGCCCAACCATCCAGCCAGCTTTTACCCAGCAAACAGCGCACGTGTCCAACCATGAGCAGACAATTTCTCCAGGAGAATGCTGTAGGAGACAATGCTTTATTAGAGTCTGTGTAGACAATACCCACAGCCTTTCCCTCATCTACCAAGCAGGTCTATTGCCAAGATAGCCATCAGGTTGGTCAAGCAAGACCTGCCTTTCACAAACCCATGATGGCTGGGCCTGGTTCCCTGGTTGTTCTGCATGTGCCAGGTGATGGCACACAGGATGATTTGCTCAATCACCTTCCCTGGCACAAAGTAAGGCTGACAGTCCTGCAAGTTCCCTGAAGAAAGACAGATTAGATATTCACATGTATATTTGTGTATGTATATATCTGTACTGTGTATATGTGCACATGCTGGATATGGGAACATGAAATTGCAACAATCTCACTCCTATCAGGCTGCCAGGTTTCAGCAGCTCTTACCCTCATCTGATATTGCAATGCTATGGCTAAACCAAGACTTAAAACAGGTGACTTGCAAGAGCAAAGTACCATGTTGGATGTTATCTACTAAATATTCTTGCTTTTGTGTAAATGAAAGTTAGGGACCAATCAAAGAAAAGGCGCCTAAACCTATGCATCCCATCCCAGATATGATATTGTGCTTTATAACATCTGTGGAACTGGCATTGAGTCACTGGAAGACATTGCATTCAACGGGCTTCAGATCAGCCCAGGACTGCAAAACATCCTCATGGATATGTCCTAAGAGGGGCTTCTGGCCAATGCAGCAGTAGAAGCAATACAGATAGTTTCATGGAATCACAGAATTAACTAGGTTGGAAAAGACCTTTGAGATCATCAAGTCCAACCTATGACGTAACACCACCTCACCAACTAAACCATGGCACTAAATGCCACATGCAGTCTGTTTTTAAACACCTCCAGGGACAGTGACTCTCCACCTCCCTGAGCAGCTGATTTCATTGCCCAGTCTTTCTGTGAAAAATTTTTTTCCTAATGTCCAGCCTAAACCTTCCCATTGTGCAGCTTGAGACTGTGTCCTCTTGTCCTGTCACTGGTTGTCTGTGAGAAGAGACCAGCCTCCTTGTGACTACAACCACCTTTCAAGGAATTGTAGAGAGTGATAAGGTCTGAGCCTCCTTTTCTTCAGTGTGAGCCCAGGTCCCTCAGTCACTCCTCATAGTGCTTGTGTTCTAGATTCCTCACCAGCTTTGTTGCCCTTCTCTGGATACATTCGAGCATCTCAATGTCCTTCCTAAATTGAGGGTCCGGAAGAGGACAAGATGGGGTCAAGATGGGGTCTAACCAATGCTGAGTACAGGGAAAGAATCCCCTTGGCCTGCTGGCCAGGCTGATACAGGCCAGGATGCCACTGGCCTTCTTGGCCATGTGGGCACACTACTGGCTCATGTTCAGCTTGCCATCAATCAGCACCCCCAGGTCCCTTTCTGCCTGACCACTGTCCAGATACTCTGTACCCAGTCTGTAGTGCTTCAGGGTGTTGATGTGGCCAAAGTGCTGGACCTAGCACTTGGTCTTGTAAGACCTCATACTGTTGGATTCAGCCAATCTATCTAGTCTGTTCAGGTCCCTCTGCAGAGTCCTCCTACCCTCCATCAGATCCACACTCATTCCTATCTTGGTGTCATCTGCAAATTTGCTAATGGTGGACTCAATCCCCTCATCCAGATCATCAATAAAGATATTAAACAGGACTGGCCCCAGCGCTGACCCTTGGGGACACCACTAGTGACTGGCCGCCAGCTGGATGTGGCACCATTCACCACCACTCTCTGGGCCCGGCCATCCAGCCAATTCTTAACCCAGCGAAGAGTGCTCCTGTCCAAGCCATGGGCTGCCAGCTTTTCCAGGAGTATGCTGTGGGAAATGGTGTCAACGCTTTGCTTGCTGAAGTCCAGGTAGACAACATCCACAGCCTTCTCTGCATCCACCAGGTCCATCACCTTGTCATAAAAGGAGATCAGGTTGGTTAGGCAGGACCTCTTCCTCCTGATTCCATGATGGCTGGGTCTGATCCCCCAGCCATCCTGCAGGTGCTGTGTGATGGCACTCAACATGACCTGTTCCATAATCTTGCCAAGCACTGAGATCAGGCTGACAGGCCTGTAGTTTTCCCGTATCCTCCTTCCAGCCCTTCTTATGGATAGGCATCCAGCTTCCAGTCATCTGGGGCATCCCCAGTGAGCCAGGACTAATGATAAGTGATGGAGAGGGGCTTAGTGAGCTAATCTGCAAGCCCCCTCATCATCCTGTGATGGATCCCGCCTGGTCCCATAGACTTGTGAGCATCTATGTGGCTCGCCTCATCTCTGACTGCTTCTTCCTGGATAACAGGGGGGCTATTCTGCTTCCTGTACCCATCTACCAGCTCAGAAGGCTAGTTGTCCTGATGATAACCTGTCTTAATATTGAAAGCTGAGGCAAAGAAGGTGTTAGGTATCTCTGCCTTTTCCTTCTCTTTAGTTACTATATTCCTTCCGCATCCAATAAAGAATGGAGGTTGTTCTTGCCCTTCCTTTTGCCATTTATGTATTTAGAAAAATTTTTTTTATTATCCTTCACAGAAGTGGCTAGATTCAGTTCTAATTGGGCTTTTGCCTCTATTTTTTTCCTGAATGAACTAGCAACATCCTTAAACAATTCCTGAGTTATCTGCCCCTCTTTCCTCTTTTTTTCCCTTCATTCCTCCAAAATCTCCTTGCCCATCCAGGCTGGTTGTCTTCCCTGCTGGCTCATCTCTCAGCACATAAAGACAGTCTGCTCCTGTGTCCTGATTGTTCTGCATGTGCCAGGTGATGGCTGGCATCCTTCCTGGACCCCTTTATTTTTAAGGCATGTTTCCCAAGTTACTCTCTGAGTTAATCTCTTGAATAGCCCAAAGTCTGCCTTCCAGAAGTCCAGAGTGGAAGTTTTGTTGATGCCCCTCCTTGCTTCACTGAATATTGAGAATTCTATTATTTCATGGTCACAGGAATGCCAGCTCCTGTTATAGCACATGAGGCTGACATATCCAAAGCAGAAAGTCAGTTCATGTTGCAGCAAACTCAGCTTTANTTTAAACACCTCCAGGGACAGTGACTCTCCACCTCCCTGAGCAGCTGATTTCATTGCCCAGTCTTTCTGTGAAAAATTTTTTTCCTAATGTCCAGCCTAAACCTTCCCATTGTGCAGCTTGAGACTGTGTCCTCTTGTCCTGTCACTGGTTGTCTGTGAGAAGAGACCAGCCTCCTTGTGACTACAACCACCTTTCAAGGAATTGTAGAGAGTGATAAGGTCTGAGCCTCCTTTTCTTCAGTGTGAGCCCAGGTCCCTCAGTCACTCCTCATAGTGCTTGTGTTCTAGATTCCTCACCAGCTTTGTTGCCCTTCTCTGGATACATTCGAGCATCTCAATGTCCTTCCTAAATTGAGGGTCCGGAAGAGGACAAGATGGGGTCAAGATGGGGTCTAACCAATGCTGAGTACAGGGAAAGAATCCCCTTGGCCTGCTGGCCAGGCTGATACAGGCCAGGATGCCACTGGCCTTCTTGGCCATGTGGGCACACTACTGGCTCATGTTCAGCTTGCCATCAATCAGCACCCCCAGGTCCCTTTCTGCCTGACCACTGTCCAGATACTCTGTACCCAGTCTGTAGTGCTTCAGGGTGTTGATGTGGCCAAAGTGCTGGACCTAGCACTTGGTCTTGTAAGACCTCATACTGTTGGATTCAGCCAATCTATCTAGTCTGTTCAGGTCCCTCTGCAGAGTCCTCCTACCCTCCATCAGATCCACACTCATTCCTATCTTGGTGTCATCTGCAAATTTGCTAATGGTGGACTCAATCCCCTCATCCAGATCATCAATAAAGATATTAAACAGGACTGGCCCCAGCGCTGACCCTTGGGGACACCACTAGTGACTGGCCGCCAGCTGGATGTGGCACCATTCACCACCACTCTCTGGGCCCGGCCATCCAGCCAATTCTTAACCCAGCGAAGAGTGCTCCTGTCCAAGCCATGGGCTGCCAGCTTTTCCAGGAGTATGCTGTGGGAAATGGTGTCAACGCTTTGCTTGCTGAAGTCCAGGTAGACAACATCCACAGCCTTCTCTGCATCCACCAGGTCCATCACCTTGTCATAAAAGGAGATCAGGTTGGTTAGGCAGGACCTCTTCCTCCTGATTCCATGATGGCTGGGTCTGATCCCCCAGCCATCCTGCAGGTGCTGTGTGATGGCACTCAACATGACCTGTTCCATAATCTTGCCAAGCACTGAGATCAGGCTGACAGGCCTGTAGTTTTCCCGTATCCTCCTTCCAGCCTTTCTTATGGATAGGCATCCAGCTTCCAGTCATCTGGGGCATCCCCAGTGAGCCAGGACTAATGATAAGTGATGGAGAGGGGCTTAGTGAGCTAATCTGCAAGCCCCCTCATCATCCTGTGATGGATCCCGCCTGGTCCCATAGACTTGTGAGCATCTATGTGGCTCGCCTCATCTCTGACTGCTTCTTCCTGGATAACAGGGGGGCTATTCTGCTTCCTGTACCCATCTACCAGCTCAGAAGGCTAGTTGTCCTGATGATAACCTGTCTTAATATTGAAAGCTGAGGCAAAGAAGGTGTTAGGTATCTCTGCCTTTTCCTTCTCTTTAGTTACTATATTCCTTCCGCATCCAATAAAGAATGGAGGTTGTTCTTGCCCTTCCTTTTGCCATTTATGTATTTAGAAAAATTTTTTTTATTATCCTTCACAGAAGTGGCTAGATTCAGTTCTAATTGGGCTTTTGCCTCTATTTTTTTCCTGAATGAACTAGCAACATCCTTAAACAATTCCTGAGTTATCTGCCCCTCTTTCCTCTTTTTTTCCCTTCATTCCTCCAAAATCTCCTTGCCCATCCAGGCTGGTTGTCTTCCCTGCTGGCTCATCTCTCAGCACATAAAGACAGTCTGCTCCTGTGTCCTGATTGTTCTGCATGTGCCAGGTGATGGCTGGCATCCTTCCTGGACCCCTTTATTTTTAAGGCATGTTTCCCAAGGTACTCTCTGAGTTAATCTCTTGAATAGCCCAAAGTCTGCCTTCCAGAAGTCCAGAGTGGAAGTTTTGTTGATGCCCCTCCTTGCTTCACTGAATATTGAGAATTCTATTATTTCATGGTCACAGGAATGCCAGCTCCTGTTATAGCACATGAGGCTGACATATCCAAAGCAGAAAGTCAGTTCATGTTGCAGCAAACTCAGCTTTATGAAAGTGGACAGGATATGCTGAAGCTTAAATTATCAGTTGCCAAGTACTTGGACTGAAGGAATGACCAATGTGCCAAAACTGATGGTTTGTGGCCTATTTCTAGTCTCCTTTTGAGACTGTAGTCACAAAAGAAAATTACACTTAGATGACAGGAAATATAAAAAGAGACTGGAAGTTGAATGATTTAAAACTCAGGAGAGAGCAAGAGGGGGATTGCTGATTGCAAGCAAGGGTTTGGGGGAGAAGCATTTGTGCATGGTGCCATAACACCCAAGCTCTGTCCCGAAGCTGTAGATAAGAGCAAAAGGAAAGATCTGAAGGCAGACCATCTCAGACAAAGAAGAATCACAACACTGCTGTATTTGCAAGGCGTGGGAGGAATTAAATATTGGAAGAGGCAATACTAAACTTCTTGACCTCTGCTCAGCTGACTCAGAGGGAATGTAAAATGCCCAGAGGAATTGTGATTGTGATCTTAGAATGCACAGAGACTTTTACTGCAGAAAAGTAGAAAAAGTTGGAAGAGCTTGCAGTTTAAAGTTTAAGCTTCATCTTTGTTAAGCCCCAGTAGGATTAAAGGGCAGCACAGGCCAGTGTGGGGCGTGAAAGGAAGGTGAAGATTAGCATAAGAAGAATAATTTAGAGGTCTCTGAAAAGAAGCAGAAGAAAATTCAATAAACAAATAAAGAGAGTCACTAGAGAAAGCACAGAAACACATGAAGAAGAAGATAATACTGTGCTACACAGACCGCTAAGGAAAACACATTGTTTAAGAATATTTTATGAATGAAGAGAGATGAATAGTACCTCTCAATGTGGAAGGAACCTGAGCTGGCTTCGGGGATCTCCTTGCAAATCTTTGAAATTGCAAAGGAAAGACTGAGGAATGATACTCCTAGAGAGTCATGTGCTGGGTGATACCCCAGAAAGTTTGTTTTTCAGGATCTTAAATTTGGAAAGCCCCATGTACAGGCTTTTGTACAGGCATCAGCAGGTGATTCTTGGTGATGCACCAAAACCTCTGGTTATCTCTTGGCCTGTGAGGTCTGGATTCTAATTCCTGAAGAAGTTAATTAAGAAGCTGTGGCACTCCAGTGCTTCTCTTCACAAAGCCCTTCCTGGCCAAGAGGACACCCCTTTATTTATGCCTACACAATTCCTCAAACATGACCTCATCTCAAAGATTATTTTTCAAGAAAGGACTGTCTAGGCCATAGTGAGGCACTTCTGGACTTGTGAGGCTTGTGATCCCAGATATACTTGGTTCAGGACAGATTTTGATTGTCTGAAGAGCGCCTGTGGTTTCAACAGAAGTAGAATAAGCCCTTGTGGTACTTTCTTTCAAATTTGTTGTTTGTCAAGAAAATTAGAAAATGAGGAGAAAGAGGAGTGAAAAACAGAAAGAGGGGAGAAATTATTTCCTTTTTCAAAAATATTATTCAGGTTTTCACTGTTACGGGATGTGACTCAAAGGGAAAAAGAAAGGCTGCTTATCTCTGGTTCAGCTTTGTTCCTTTCTATCTGAGAAATGGGAAAGCTGCTGGTGAGCAAGAATAGAGAGATCACTTGTTTAAGGTTTGCATATTTTTCTTTCTTGAATATTAAGTTTTTAGTATCATCACTAGAATTAGTGTTAGGTAGCTGAGCAGATCAATGATTTAAATCTCTCACTACAAAGCAATTTCTTCATAAATTGGTTTTGGGTTTTTTTCAGACCTACAGGGAATTTCTCCAAGCCTCAGGAGTGGGACTTCTTCCAGCAGATTTCATCACATAGTAGGCAAATCCACAACAAATAAAAATAATCCCAATGCAGATGCATTGTTCAAAAAGGACCTGGATAATTCAGGTGGTGTTGATACCTAACTTCTAGAGATTGTTGGAGTTAGTGGAGAATTTATGCTTATGATACTGAAAAAGTAAGAGAAAAGGGATATATCTTACAAGAAACGTAAATACTCATTCTGTTTAGCCATCAAGTGACAAATGGACTTGATTATGGTATAAATTATCTTGTAGAAGAGAATACAAATTACCAGGAGCTCTCATGCAGTGGAGAAAGAGCAAACCTAATGTAAGCAGATGTCTCATAAAGAAGGCACAACAACTTCAGGTTGTAAAAGCATGGAAGTGTGTACAGTCAGTGCTGGGAGCAGAAACAAAAGGAAGTGGAAGATACCTCTTGAGTCTTTGAAAACGGGCAGGTTTCTTTATTCAGGAAGAGCTGCAGTCAAACACAGATTACGCAGCTTAATATGCAGGTAACTGNTTTTTTTTTTTTTTTTTGTTTTTTTTTTGGTTTTTTTTTTGTTTTTTTGTTTTTTTGTTTATTTGTTTTTTTGTTTTTTTTGTGCTGGTGAATGCTTTGCCTGTTAAATAAACAGGTTTTTTTCCACTTTTCTCCAAGGAAATATTTTCCCAAACCAGCTGGACTTGAATCTGCTTTCTAGAGGAACCCCTTTGGAGGTTTTTTCCCCCAAATTTGCCCTAAACCAGGACACTGGGTAACATTAAACAGCCTGCATTATACAGGTCAGATGAGCTAATAATCACTCCTGGAGTTACACCATGATCTAAAACTCTTTATTAATCTGAAACTGCTCTGTCTTCAGCCTTTTTGGCATGATTCTGGTTTCAAATATTAGTGCAAAGCATGTGGATTTCATTATGATTGCTGAAAGGGTGTCCAGAACCAGAGATAGAGGCTTCAAACTACGTCATACAACAGAAAGATTTTTTTCCCCCTCCCAAATCTACAAATCACAGTACTCAGTCTGGGAAATTATTTTACCTGTTTTCAGCAATTCTTTTATGTGTGAATGTAATGATGTTCTACAGTGTTTCTGAAGCACAGGATAAACAAGGGGAGAGATGTCCTGAAATTCGATCCTGCATTTAAGGAGAAAACATGCATTGGTTTCTGCGGAAAGATGCCTTAAATGAGAAGCAAGGAGTGATTTACAAGATTTTTCTGTCAATAAAAGTATCTTCTGGAGTGTCATCAATGAAATTTATTGGGGGAATCACTCATCACTCAAACAGAAATGGATGTTCAAGCAGTCAAAATGCCAGAGGTGCAAAATAACAGTCTGTACTTGGTAGATGTTCTGTAGAAACCAGACAACAAAGGAAAAGCACGATGTGTCTTATCCCAGAAACACCTCCTGAATCTTGTGTTGATTTCATAACTTCATAGGGTGGAATAATGATTTTTTGGATAGCTGTGCTGTATAGTACTGGCAGGTGATGACACAAGCACCATGAACTACAGGAGGAAGAAGTGGAAGGAAAATACATGCTACCCTTGGATACAAAACATAGTCTTTTGATTCAAATCTCAGAAAGCTGTAAGATGCTGGTCCTTAATGTACAGGAATTATACAGCAGCTATTTCTTGATGTTAAAATAATATATTATCTTTAAAGATGGTATAGACTAGGCATGGAGAAAGGAGAGGCATCTTTGCAAATGTTTAGAAACATGGAGATCTTCAGTGCTTTGGAGTTCAGTGCACTGCTTCCTGTCACTTCAGAGACACAGATGAAATAACAATGTTTGGCTGTATGTGATCTTTTGCTCTACAAAAACAGAGGCAAAGGGCTGCAAACTGAATTATCCCTGCTTTGGTTGAAGGAGAGGGAAGAAAATGGGGGACATGATTCTAAGATGGGTTATTCAACACCTTATGAAAACAAGGTTGCCAGAAATTCTTCTGATGTACATATGGAGAATCATCTTGAGGTTTTGGAAATCCGAGACTTGCAGGGTAAAATTCAGCCCCTACCTCCATCTATTGTAATGATGTTTCTTTAATATCTTAATGAACATTTGCAGGACACCAGATGCAGATGGTTTGAGGAAGACTTAGAAACCACCGTCATTTCCTCAAAATCCAGCCAGCTGACCCCATCCTTTGACGTGAAGGGAAACACTTTTATTCTGTCGGGCTAGGAACAAGGAAACAATGTAGCCAAAGAGAATAGCTCCATCTACCCTTTGGCAGAATCAGTAGTTTCAGCCACTTCCAAAGCTAATTTGATATGGCCTTTTCCACTCTGAGTTTTCCATTCAGGGAGGCTTCAACCTCAACCGTTTCAAATAGAGAATTACAGATCTATTTGAAAGGGTTTTGTAGATATTTTTTGAGTTAAAACTTCACAAAATATCCAGAGCATCTGAGGCATTCATTATTGGTCGTTAAAACTATTGACCACCCTGAACCCTAAGCGAAAGCAGGAGGAACGCACTGTTCAAAACTTTGGAAAAGCCCACTTTTAAAGTAGTTTTCCTGTGTTGAAGCTATAAATACACACACACACAAACACACATCCCTATCCTTAGGCCCTGCAAGGTAGTCTTTCCCCTGCTGGAAAAGTGATGTAAGTGTTGAACAGTTTTGGCAGAACCTGGGTTCATTTAGCTGGGTCAGCAGATAGCTGGCTCTCAACCATAAAAGACAAAGTGGATGTAAATGGCAATTTCTGTAGCCAAGGCAATTTTCAGATGAGGTGAAGAAAAAGGAGTGAATACTAGAGTGAGGTATAACGTTGGCTGAAAAGGAGTATAAGGTCATATAACTTACATTTAAACTTAAAACTCACCTTCCTTCGCCAAGTGATTCCTCATGATCTTTTCAAGCCACCCCTCTCATGCCGGAAGCTTTTAAAGGGGTTTCTTAACACATAGAACTTTCTGTTTCTCGTTCATCCTAAAAGCCAGCCATTGTTCCAATGAAACCTCTTAACAAATTAGTGTTAATCTCTGTGAGTGAAAGTTGACCAGGGGCTGGGGATCAGGCCCACCACTTTGCGGTGGTCACAGTGGTTTCGCTTTTGTGCCATCTGCTTTCCTTGCTTAAGATTTTGCATTTTGACGTATTGCTTCAATACAACACATTTCATTACACCTTTGCTGGAGGGCCAAAGGTCAAATTCCTTCCATCTATCCTGCATGCCATTTTCATTCTCTTGTCTTCAGTGAATTATAGAAACCAATCTTCCTTCCTTCCTTCCTTCCTTCCTTCCTTCCTTCCTTCCTTCTCTCCTTCCTTCCTT